>BROG01000047.1:660000-702500 GCA_030159075.1 Atrina japonica | reverse complement strand
CATACGATGTATGTATGTTTGTATGTATGTATGTATGTATGTATGTATGTATGTATGTATGTATGTATGTATGTATATGTATGTATGTATACGTGTATATATTTATCATTTTCTATATCTTTATTACATCTAATTTATATCGATAGGTGTAAGTAATTCCGATTAGGCTTGGCATTATAGTTCAAGGGAATTTGTTCCAATACGTGTGTGTTCATACGCACAAGAAAAGGTCGACGTTTCTTCAACCGGAAAGCACTTGCAAAGAAAGACAGAAATATTTCAAATAAAATCTGTTCATTTCAGTTTATTATCCAAGCCACGGATTTTTAATGGGCGGCCTTGATCTTGGTCCAATGGCAGGCGGGGGTTTTGCTGCAAGTGCTCTTTCTGGAAGTGCTATTAATGGGGGAGGAGTAATGCCTCAACCCGTACCCAAACCTCAAGCTCCTTTGAAACAAGTTGAAAAAGTTCGAAATGTTTTCCCTGAAACATGGCTCTGGAGTAATGCTACCATTGGGTACAGTATAATGAAATTGGTTTTGTATTTCAAATATAATAATTAAACATTTTGCGCGTATAGCTTGGTAGTTTGGACAATTGAATATATATATGTATATATATCGCCTGTCCAGCAAATATACCCGTCCGGCAATGCGACTCATTCGATAATTGCAAACAATATATAGGTGTCTGCATAAATTTTCATAACTTTAGTCAGTACAACATATCAACACTACAGTTTGCTAGTGTTCAACTTTGTATCAACATTTCAACAACATTTCTTCTTGAAATATATTCTTAGGTGAATTCTTTAAATATACTATCCCACATAATTCCATTACTTTTTATCAAAAATTAATTTCCTCACTATTTTTCCGTTGACTGCAAAATTTTATTCATTCCATTATCTTTAAACCCCAAATTAATACACATCGTAGTGGAACTACGAAAGAACGACGCAATTAAGGGGCACAAGTTTGTTTTACATCATTGCTGGAGTTATGAAAGAAAAAACAAATATATACAACTCTCTTGTAATACCTTACCAATGTGTTCATGGAACTTAATTAGAATCATTGATTGCAAAATGACCTGAATGAAGACTAGCTACATGTTTGCAGAACTCGCTTCGCGAATGTCACAGTATGTACAATTTTAATTCAAGTCATTTTTCAAATAAGTGGAGAAAAATTAGAATCAATACTTAAATTTGTAGGTTGTTGTTGATTTGTGAAGTTGAATCTATTTAGATAAACAACTCAAAATTCCACAAAAACGACGATCAACATAAAATATTACAAAAACATAATAATTTCACGACGGGAAGTCCTATTTTCATTCCCTTAGTCTGAATATATAGAGTGAAATCTCGTTATCTCGAAATCATTTCGAGATATCCGTAATTTGGGATAACCCAAATTTTAATCAATATGATTTTTCTTTCGATAAAAATCGGGACCTGCTGTTCAACTCTGATATATCCGGAATTTCGACTCATCCGATTTCGACATAACGAGATTCAAATGTAAAAAATAGTACCTTTACGTGGGATATGCGCTGTAAACAGTTTATATGTAGGATACAAAAGTCATGTCATTTCTCATACCCACCTGCTTGCTTGCTTAACCCGCCCTTCCAACATGTATTGAAAAAGTGTTTAATCATTTTTCTACAATGCAAAGAGTGTACTCGAGAGACAGAGTTTAGAGGTTGTGCAGGCTTTATCGATGATACAATGCTTACATCCCATACATTTTAGCTGGTTTGTATGTTATTGATTACAATCTATGAGATTATCGTCAATTTTACCTACATTTACCTACAATTCATTTTCCTTTCAATTCAACTTAAAAACTGCCATTCAACTTGTTTCTTTAATACAATGATCCAAAAATATTATTTGTTTTGATTTTATACACATTTTTGTGATAATTAAAAGACAATTGATAGATCTTGTTTGTATTCATATTACATATATATGCTTTTGCACTATAGCTTCTGCTCTTCTCTCTCTTTCTCTGTTCATGGATAATTGATAGATCTTGTTTGTATTCATATTACATATATAAACTTTGCACTATAGCTTCTGCTCTTCTCTCTCTTTCTCTGTTCATGGATATATATATATATATATATATATATATATATATATATATATATATATATATATATATATATATATATATATATATAAAGTTTGTTGTGTATCAAACAGTATTATTGATATTTAGTTTTCATGTATTATGTTATAAATTGTTATAATGTAAAATAAAATGATGATGATGATGATGACGATGACGATGGTGATATTATTGAAAATGAAATGATAATAGTACTAATGATGATGATTATGATTGTAATAATAATAATAATAATAATAATAATAATAATAA
The DNA here is from genome assembly GCA_030159075.1 of Atrina japonica. Lineage (NCBI taxonomy): Eukaryota > Metazoa > Mollusca > Bivalvia > Pterioida > Pinnidae > Atrina > Atrina japonica. Next base: position 700,107 of record BROG01000047.1, on the reverse strand, counting down.
TAATAATGATGATGATGATGATGATGATGATAAGTATTATAATGATGATGATGATGATTAAGGTTTGTATTTATTAACATTATACCAATATCAATAAGCTTTCGATTAATATGTAGACCATGTTATTAATCTTAATGTCAATATTAATAAGCAAAATAATGATGTAAATTGCAGTGCTGATGGACGTGTTAACATTGCCACAACAGTTCCGGATACAATTACATCATGGATTGCCAGTGCCTTTGCTGTCAATGCAGTGTCAGGTTTAGGTATTGCTGCCAATACTGCCAAGGTAATTGCAAATATTCTTAGAGAAAAATATTGAAAATTGATACCGTTCCTTATTTTTTATCAGATGGTCGTTGTCTGTTTTAGTTAAAATGGGAAATTTACGTTTTTATTATTTGTTGTTAATAAATTTTAACTACCCCATTATGTTCCGGGGTCAAGTAAGTATTTCTGTCTATAAACATACAACATTTCGCTTACCTCATTAGTTACCCACCTGAGAAGACTTCACCTTCACATTAAACAAATTATAGAAAGAAGATTAATTTTCTATTTATTTCAGATCGAAGCATTCCGTCCATTCTTCGTCAGCCTGAACTTGCCCTATTCCGTAGTCAGAGGAGAGCAAGTCGTACTACAAGCAAATGTTTTCAACTACATGACATCTGATATGGATGTAAGTAGAAAAATAACAAAAACGAATATTGTTTTACTCCTAGACGGATTTCGGCTATACTTTTAGATTTATTATTTGACCTTGTATGGTGCCACTTTCTCTTTAGGAAATACATATACATTTTAAATTGGAGCTCAACTGATGAAGTCTAATTGACAGAAACGATCATCTTGAGTATTATAAAATTACACTTTATCAAATGAAAAAGAAGAATGAAAACGTTATTGCGTCCAAATATATGAAATATATTCATTAACTATATTATTATTATTATTATTATTATTATATTATCAACTTGTGATGAATTAAAAGAGAATCAAAAGTCAAGGTTATAAAATGGAATGTACGTATAGAATTATCAGAAATCAAGGTTTTGGTTATATATGTACAAATCACCATGCGGTTGTTGTACAATCCGAGTTAATGGAACTGATAATGGTTATATATAAGTTTAATGTTGTGGTAACGTTTATCGTTTTGTCATAACCTGTTGACAACGGCTTTGAAATATTCATTATTAAGATATAGGGAACAAGTAATGGAATCGTCTTAAGGTAATGATAACTTATAAACGTATAGATACAGTGGAACCTCGCTATTAAGGCCACCTAACTGACTGGCTCAAAGTGGTCTGATAAGTGGGGTGGTCTCTTAAGTGAGGTTCTGTGCTGATTCAATATTAATGAAGAGATTGGAAAATCATGATCTTAATTGTGTGGTAATCTCCTAAGTGTGGTGGTCGTTAGGCGAGGTTACACTTTATATAATTATAATCCAGACTATTCGTTTCGTTACAAAAATGAAATATGTTCGTTAATTGGTTACTTTAGTAATATGGTGTGGATTTTGTAACATTACTGGGAAGCGAGTGTTTGTCCAATCTTTACCAGATTTATATACGTATCATGTACAGCTTAATGATTTATACTTTAGTACCTATTTGATATTTTTATATTGATAAATGTGTTAGTAACGTTATTCGTATATGTTTGCTTTGATGCCATGGTAACGTAATTGATAAAAGTTTGATTATGGCATTCATTAAGATATAACCTTTTTTCGACATATAAGGCACTGCTTACGTTGTTGATATAAAGTTCATTTTAGGGAATTGTATAGTACATATATATGGTACTAATTGATGGAATCCCTAATGTCTTGATTCATGATATTACATTGTTTCCATGTATTTTATCACGTTTTGAAGGTGCTGGTAACTTTGGTGAAGAATGCCGATTTTAGGAGTATTGTTGTGAATTCTCAAGGACACTCCCACTACATGACAACGGATCAAACCAACACTGTGCACGTACGTAAAAAGCATACCACATGCAATATGGTGTTGTAAAATATAACTTCTAGTCATGGTTCATAACCAGGACCCGGTTGCATAACACATCGTTAAATTTAACCAACAGTTAGCCCATTGGTTTAAAATTGGTTAACTTCACGTTAAATTTTACATACTGTTGTGAAACTGGGTCCAGATCATTAGATTTACAAAACGAAAGGTTAAAAGTAAAGTCCAGTCCCTTTCTAGATTTGAATGTGCAATTACTAAAGTTTAAGTGAAAGTTTAAAGTTTATATTTTATTTATTTTACAACGATTGACAAACAAGTTATGTCAACTTATATAAATGTCTCTCGTTGGCTCTGATGTTGGGATTTTGGCATGTTGGACCCTTGCTGTTGGAGGAAACCGGGGTACGAGGAGAAAACCAACGTGTCCAATTTAGCGACCGCCATACCGGACACGTGGGATTTTCTACTCGATACTCCGGTTTCCTCCCAGAGCAAGGACCCCGCACGCTTTGTATGACAGTGTACGATGAACATCAGGGATTCTATCACGTATTAAGTTAAGTATGATCCCGCCCAGCAGGGAATTATTACTACATCACTTGCTTTGAGTCCTACCGAATTTTGAGTTTTGACTACTTATCGCTGTGATTTGTTCATGTTGTTTCCGTGAACAATACGGTAGATATGTATTATACTTCATGACCGATGCATGTAAATGGTGATTAACGCAATCAGTAATTAGCAACTTTTTCAATTCTGATAATGTTGTTACAAACATAATATATAAGTCTAATAATTATCATTTTACATACAACTGAACTTAGATTTTTATCATAAAGCAAGTTTAAACTAAATAAATACATCTAGTTAAATATTCAAGATGAAATGAAGACAAAATACTAGTATGTGATTTTTATATTATTAGTCCTATAGTCTTTTGGGGCCAGGTTTGTAATGAAGTTACACTGGTATATTCGGGAAAGACGGGTGTTTATACTTTCAATATATTTGTATTTTTTTTACATTTTCTCACAGAGGACAATTTTTCTTTTTTCAGGTTCCAGCTGGAAAATCTAAATCGGTATACTTTCCAATTGTTCCAGCGGAGATTGGAAATATTGATATTACAGTAAAAGCTCAATCAACACTTGCAGCAGATGGCGTGAAACGCTCACTACTTGTAGAGGTAAATGATATCAGTAATAACTGTCTTCCGAGTATTACAGAACACCATGAAACAGATCAAAATTAGTCATCTGTTTTACAATGGTTACTCTAACTAAAATAGTCATTTGTTTTACAATACTTACTCTAGGACTGATTTGGGAATACATTTAGGTTATTTGTTGGCCTTTCTGATTCTGAACTCTACATCCGTTTTAAACTCGAAGTCTTACAGACAGAAATAATCGTCATGAGCATTTGTTTTGACCTTTACAAAACTATTACTTTAGCGCTATATATATATATATATATATTATATATATATATATATATATATATATATATATATATATATATATATATATATATATATATATATATCTGGGAAAAAATAATAAAAAGTAAAGATGGACATTGTAATCATCATTGTTTAATACGGTTTTAGTATATACTTATTGTGGCTAGGATCTATTCAATACATGCTTTTATTTCAACCTCATGGCCGTGGCCATTCGATAGGGATGCTTCCTCTTCTTAACGCCTGATTCCGCCTCTGGGATGTTCTGTACGTCTATGTTTGTCCAGTGTTCCTGAATTTGCATATTATCCCTTGACCTTTCAACAATTGTATTTGCATATTATCCCTGGACCTTTCAACAATTGCAATCCTTTCGTATCTGTTCTTTTAGAGTGTCTCTCAAATTTTGTTAAATAGCCAAATTTAGATTTATCATTTCTGTTGAGGTGTATTACTCTTCAAAATGCAAAATACACAATATCGATTGAAGACCGTCTGTACCGATTAAGACAGATAGCAATACAGTCTGTGTTGGACAAATTACTTGATTTTGGATGCGTGTTGAGTGGTGACCGATCGACAAGGGGCCCTTGTATCCTGAATTTTCTGATCTTTCCGGAGGTTAGTGTCTGCCCAATGTTCCGGGCTTCCGTATATTGCTTTAGGTTTTTTTCCTGTCAAATACGCACAAAAGGGTCGTAAAAGTCAAAATATAAACCTCAATGTATCGTTAAATATCTTAGCTTTTGAAATAGTAAAAATCTAAACAGTGTCGTTCATGCAAAATATTACTTAAGTATAGAATAACTTGAATCTTCGGTTCTTCTATTTCTGCTACTTTTCTTCACTTTTCACTTTGGACTTACGGCTAGTGTAACCGGTCAACAGGGAATACTGACCACTTAATGGCTCCTGATCCCACCTCTGGTGTGTTTGTCCTGTATTCACAATATTTTTATATCTATCCTGGACATCCCGAAGATTTATACTTTTGTATTTGAAATTTCATATTGGTATACAATATTATTTTATGTATTATAGCCAGAAGGTGTTTCAAAGGAATACAACACTCCGATCTTGATTGATCTCAAACAGAAAAGTACCTTCTCCAAAACCATTCCAATCAGCTTACCCGCAGGTGTAGTCGCCGGATCTCAACATGTCCGAGTTTCAGCTATTGGTATATTGTTATTTATACATAACATGTATAGTTCAAGATAATAATATCAAATAATGCGTTTTAGAAACCCTCTTCGTGCTATAGTAATTATTGCATCTATAATCCTGCTTGCATTTTGTTTAGAATAAATTCTTCTATCGTTCGTCATTCGGGATTGTAAAGTCCAAAAATAAAAATTTAACATACAAATACATGTCTAGTATAACATTGTAGCTCTGCTTTTTAATTAATATTAAACTGAAATTGAAATTTGGATTTCCAATTAATGTACAGGTGATCTGATGGGACCAACTGTCAATGGATTAGACAAGCTCTTGCGCATGCCTACCGGGTGCGGAGAACAGACAATGTTGGGATTCGCACCAGATGTCTTCGTTACAAACTACCTAACAGCTACAAATCAACTTTCATCAGACATTGAAGAAAAGGCGATCGGATATATGGAGAAGGGTACGGTATTTTCTGATTAGCGGATATATGGAAAAGGGTACGGTATTTTCTGATTAGCGGATATATGGAAAAGGGTACGGTATTATCTGATTAGCGGATATATGGAAAATGGTGCGGTATTTTCTGATCAGCGGATATATGGAAAAGGGTACGGTATTTTCTGATCAGCGGATATATGGAAAATGGTGCCGTATTATCTGATTAGCGGATATATGGAAAATGGTATCGTATTATCTGATTAGCGGATATATGGAAAATGGTGCGGTATTATCTGATTAGCGGATATATGGAAAATGGTATCGTATTATCTGATTAGCGGATATATGGAAAATGGTGCGGTATTTTCTGATCAGCGGATATATGGAAAATGGTGCCGTATTATCTGATTAGCGGATATGTGGAAAAGGGTGCCGTATTATCTGATCAGCGGATATATGGAAAAGGGTACGGTATTTTCTGATCAGCGGATATATGGAAAAGGGTACGGTATTATATGATTAGCGGATATATGGAAAATGGTGCCGTATTATCTGATTATCTATTATACGCATTATGTCAAGTTTGAACCTTTAAATAAATTAATCCTCAAGATTATAATTTGAAAAACAATATATATATATATATATATATATATAAAAATTCGGATTATAAAGTAATGAACCTGAGTGCTGTCAATAATGATTTTTGTTACTGCAGGATACCAGAGAGAATTAACTTTCCAGCACAAAGATGGATCATTTAGCGCATTTGGAGACAGGGATAAATCTGGAAGCATGTGGTTTGTATTATATCACCATTGTTGTTTGCCCACGCCATTACACAAAAACCGCACACACGAAACACGCACACTCGCGTGTACTTACACATGGATGCGTGGACTCACATTTTTACATTTATCATATAAATGACCCATTTGACTGTGTCACATGATCAAGTTATAGATATATAGGTCACGTGTCAATAAGCTAATCAAATATCCAACCTACAATTTCTCTGAAATATCAATGATATATATACATGTATATTTATAGTTTTTCTAAAACATGCGGAATGTCCGTCCGCTCACCTGAATATAAATTATCTAGTCTTTTTGTCTTTTAGGTTAACAGCATTTGTGGCTAAATCATTCCATCAGGCCAAACAACAGATTTTTATTGATGATGAAACATTAACACGTGCCATTGACTGGATGATAAGCAGACAGAACTCTAGCGGTGCATTCCCAGAGCCAGGTCGCGTTATCCATAAAGACATGCAGGTGATAAAGCAGTGTATTATAAAACATTTTTTTCACTACTAAGATTGATAAACAAGAACAAAAAGAGATATACACAGTCATAAAAATTCTAAAATTCCTATATATTTTGTGAGAATTGGATTAACTAAACTTTACTATTTGTACATGAATATCACAGGGGACCAGTCCTTATTTTCATAAAGTATAATTGAGTATAAGATTGTTATGTCTGTGTATAGCTCTTATTTGTTATTGTTTATCAAGTACAAGAAAGTAATAAAAGTATTTTTAAAAAATCAAAATATCTTTAAAATACATATAGTGCCCTTTAATGTTTATCAAAGGAAACCTAAGAACTAACCGAACAAACAATAATAGCATTTTTTTCCCAAAAAATAAACAAGATGCTTGTAAATCCCATGATGCTTAATTTTGTTAGAGCATCGCGCTTTAAACCATGGAGTCTCACAATTTCGGCAGTGCAGTTTAGAGTCGCACTGGAACCTAAGCTGAATTTTGTGAATTATTTTGGCGTAGTTTATTTATCAGTTGTTGTCATAGCAAACACTGAGATAAACGTAGTAAATATGCAGTATGGCAACATTGCGCACCTAAGGATTTTCTTCCGTTATCGCGGGAAAACGTCAACAGTATACTTCAATAGTAGAAAAGGGACATTGTTTTTATAAGATTTATGCTCTTAAATACAGGAAAATATCGGGAAAATGTGTCTGTACCACTTTCAATTAGGTCAACACCTGTTTTCCAATTATCACATTTGTCGCCTAGCATTTTGCACTTAAAGTAACACCAATAAAAAATTTAAGGAAGGATAATAAAAGTAATAAGGTTCAATAGAACTATATGTATCATGAAATCAAACATCATCAGTCTAAGGCAATCACATTCTAATGAAGAACTGCAAATGCTGATTTAGCTACCGCTCAGACAGTCCAATTGTAGTCTGTAGCCTGGAAATTTGAAATCACTTTAGATTTCAGATTTCCAGCAAATACATGTATTACAATTTTTCATCTGCAATTTGTATTGTTCTGTTTCTGCTGAAAAAACATGCTGTGCTTTCATTTATAGGTGAACCTGTAATTTTACACATAAAATAATAGATCCCTCCAAAAGGTCTCCTACTTGCTTTACATATTTAAATGTTGTTGTAGTTCAGTGGATGATTGGCAATAAAACCGTATATAAATAGATTCTTGTCAATTTTAGTTATATTTAAGGAATTGAATGAAATAAAGAATTGCATTGTTCAATTCTCATAACATCTAGAGCTTCTGCACATGCGCATTCACACTTGGTTTGATTTTTAGGGCGGATCTGCCTCTGGACCAGGGTTAACAGCATTCGTTTTGATTTCACTGATGGAGAATAGTGACCTTAAGGGAGTAAGTACAACTTTTAATTTATCCACTGCTTTTACATGAGTCCAGAACATGAGTTAAAGATTAAGGCATGATACTTTTAGCAGGTGACGTATAAATGTATACTAAAATCCCAAATCATTTCAAACAGCTAGTTATATGGAACTTTTTCTCAAGGTGAAGGCTTAAAAATCGAAATTTGGATATGTTTTGTTAAGATAAATCCAAAATCGTCATTACTATTTAAACAACTTTATTATTGTTGTTGTTATCTTCTTTATCATCACCATTATTATTATTAATATTATTATTATTATTATTATTATTATTATTATTATTATTATTGTTGTTGTTGTTGTTGTTGTTATTTTTCTTCTTCTTCTTCTTCTTCTTATCAATATTATTATTTTTATGTTTTCATTTTTGTTGTTGTTATTATTATTATTATTATTATTATTGTTATTGTTATTGTTATTATTATTATTATTATTATTAATATTATTATTACGTTTAAGGGTATACAACAAAGGATACATACAGCTGCACTCAAATCTACTACATACTTAGAATCCACAGTTGCCACGATCACAGATGACTACGTCTTGTCCATTGTTAGCTATGCTTTGACACTGGCTAAATCTCAAGCTGCAGCTTCCACGTTTACAAGACTGGAAAATGATGCTGTTGTCCAAGGTACATTCGTACTTACGTGAAACGTCGAAAATATTTATTCATATGCATCATATCTATGTTCAAAATGTTGAACAAGTACAGTCTCTTAAAAAAATGTAAACTTTGGAAATGTTAATTAACACAGCGAGTCATAATATTATAACATGAGGTGCTATAAGTATTTTACTTTTACGATGAAATTATATCATACTTTGTAAGGTAATTTTATTTGAAAAAGCACACTATGTATCATCATGTTGATAGTGTGGTCACAAGAATCTTCCTCCCTAAATAAACGAGCAGTGTGGAGCAAGGATAAACTTAACAAATAAGACGCAGGCGCTTTGTTAATGAGCAGTGTTGTTCTAGTATTCAATAGAAACCAGATATATTCCTCACAAAATTTGTTTGAATTAGACTCATAAGGGTTTGATCAGTCAACGGGAGAAGAAGGGTGTAGCATGCTAACAGGGACGCTGAAGCCTTCCCGACATCTGGTCCAATCCCGTTAGTGCGATTGTCAAAGAGTAGTGTCATATTTCTCTTCTTGCATTGCAGATGGCTTGAAACACTGGCATAAAGCTCAACAAAAGACAACCTCTCACCATTATTGGACACCACCTCATCAACAATCTAACCCAATAGACATTGAGATGACGTCATATGCCCTTTTGGTATATGCCACAAATAATCATTTCACTAATGGAATACCTATCATGAAATGGATCACCTCACAGAGAAACCCACAAGGAGGTTTCAGTTCAACACAGGTATATTTAATATACAAGGTGTCAGTGTATAACATTCATTGTGCATATCAAACCCGATGTAATGACAGGCATCTCTAGTTATTACTTTTTTTTATAACGATTTATGTAAAGATAATCACTCATTATCTACATTTGGAAGACTGACGTATTTTATACGGGTGATAAATCAAACAAAAATGAAAGTGCTCGTATTCCAAAGACAATATTGAATGTAGTTCTGTCTTATACTGTAATGCTGCACGCTTTCTTCTTATAATTAAGATAATACAAAACAGTATATTACAACTCGGCGCCTTTGTTCAGTCAGCACATACTCACAGAATCCATTTACACAACACGATGCCAGCTCCACAAATTAATAACTTCAAGTAAATGGTAATTGTATTTTGTCTTTTCAGGACACAGTATTAGCATTACAAGCTCTGTCGGAGTTTGCAAGACTTGCATATTCTAATAACTTTGATATTCAAATGACAGTATCCGCTGGCTCATTTTCTCACCAATTTAGCATAAATGCAGTGAACGCTCTTGTATTGCAGACGGTGGAGGTATGTTATCTTATTAAAATACATTTAATTGTCACACACCATAAGATATCATTTTTCTTCCTCACGTATTTCATTTTAACTTGACTGTAGACTCACGGCGGGTGTAACGGTCGACAGGGGATGCTTACTCCTCCATCGCACCTGCTCCCACCTCTTGACTACAAACGATCAGTGTTTGTCCATTTTATTTACCAGATTTGTACCTATATCCTGGACATACGAATGATTTATACTTTGTTATCCTAGATTTTTTATGTTTTTACAGAAATTGAAGATTCAGTGTTTCATTTTTAAAAAATGAAAACAAATGTATAGAACAATAGTCTTGAGCATTTATTTAGGCTTCTTTTCTTAAAATATAGCCATGATGTTGTTAATGATATTTATAATAAAAAAATACCTGCATAAATTTTCTTTCAAGTCAAATATTATAAATTGAAAGTTACTAAAATGAAATGAATAAAATCAGTAGAATCATTCATTGATTGCTCAGTACGAACACCTATACACAGATTCTCAAATATTTACACGTGTAGGATTATTTATATGTGTGAGATAATTTTTCATAAAGTAAAATTCTATGATTTGATGGTTTGTAGTTGCCAAGTATTCCAAGTCAAGTGTCAGTCACAGCAACAGGCCATGGAATGGGTCTCTTGGAGGTAAGCATTTTAGTTTCATTGAAAATTAACTTACACATGAAATTAAAAGCCACACATATATTATATGTATATTGAATATTTTACTCTGATATATCGTTGTTAAAATATTAATGATAATGATGATGAAGATGATGATGATATAATGATGAAAGATTATATAAACGTTCAAAATCAGTATATTCAAACGCATGTATTATATAAAACTTATATCACAGTATTTAACTGATTTCACTGTGGATGCAAACTGTAAGACTGTGTATTTCATTCTTCCCACCTTTTTATCTCTTTTCAATTTAATTTTGTAGGTAGCAGTGTTTTTCAACGTTGAACAAGAAATTGAAGAACCATCGTTTGATGTGACCGTTAGAATTGTTGAGGAAACAATGAATGTCTTGAAAGTAGAGACATGTGCTCAGTTAGTATTATAGTATTATATATATATATATATATATATATATATATATATATATATATATATATATATATATATATATATATATATATATATATATATAGCACGGACAAAATTAAAGTCAAATTTTCGGGACGACTTGTCCCTTCCTCAGGACAAAAAGATTTTAATAAAATTAAAAACCGTATACATACACACTCGCAGCAAACACATTTATACAAAACCGGAAAATGAAAGAAATGCTATATTTATACACATTGTGTATATTTATAGAATTTTTGTCCTAAAAATGTATTTCGTTTAAACAGATGTGTTCGTTCCCTACTTATATCTATTTCATTGGTGTCATTGATTTGTCGAGAGCTTTAGTAAGTTGTGATAACTTGTGCTCAGTCCATTTGCACTTAAAGCAATAAAATATGTTTAAATTAAACTAAACTGATTTTTTACATCCCGGCACGATCTTTTCGAATGTTGTGGATTTATATTACGTGTCTCGCCTGCCATGACACGCTTGCTATGACACATGACCTCGGTTTCAAGTTTTATCAGAGACACCCGTGAGGTTCACTTGGTACGTGAAGCTTTTGGGTCAGTAACAGCTCTTTGTCATTGTTAAATTTGAACTCATTGAGACCCCTGAAAACCTTTTCACTTGGTATGAATAAACTTCATATTGTATTTGTTAAACATATTTATTTGATGACTGAATTTTTTAAAATTGTTTATGTAGGCGAACTGACTAAAACATCAATGAGGGAAAATTTTATGATCGATACGGGGATCCTGTTAAAAATATGAAATCCGCCTCTCGGGAATATTAAATAGTATTCTGGAGCATGACCATAAACAATGACTCCCTTTCAGCAATCATATAGAAAACTTACTGATGACAGTTTCACCGAACTCGAGAGGATTCCATTTAACACCTGCGACGGGTGTGGCATGATAGCATAGGACGATGACTCCTTCCGGACACCTGGTCCTATCCCTTTTGGGATTCCCAATTGTTCTTAATGTTCAAACCATTTGTATATCTAAGTTGTCGTATTCTAATGGACCTGGAGTTTGGATTATCCATTGGTACTTCTTCCTTTTAACTTTGTCAGTAAATCATATCTACCTTGAGTTATTTATTTGTTTATATCTGTCTATATCTTAGTTGGCTGAAGACAGGATCCAGCGGTATGGCAGTTCAGGAAATAGGTGTTCCAACAGGATTTGAAGCAGATTTGGAAAGTTTACCAAAGTTGGAAATTTTGAAAAAAATAGAGACAGAAAATAGGAAAGTGATACTTTACTTTGATGAGGTAATTAAATTCTGGGAAAATTTCTTTTTTGCTCAAATAAAAATTCTAATCTCTTGATTGGCAAATATCAAAGACTTGAATTAAGCACTTTGGTCGGAAATTTTGATGAAATAAGTATGACAGGGTTGTGTGTTTGTTGATCATACGGTATCATGGACAAACATGGCGATGACGTAACCGTACAAAAGTTTGATATTTGTCAATTCAAGTGCTTCAGCAAGCAGTACAATGTGGTAATTGCTGACATTAGCTGTTTAGTAGTAGATTTCATAAAAAGTACGAAAGTTAGTGTTTAAGTCTGACTTAACAGCAGCGCACTTGAAATAATAAAAATCACACATACCAAAGTATTGATCGTTATGAGGTCTAGGGGACAACATACAAACCTGGTGAAGATTGGACATATACGTTCCTCTGGAAATCCAGAGGTGGAATCAAGTGTCGTGGAAGAGTAAGAAACCTCTGTCATACAAGCTGTGAGTGCACAGTCAAATTCCAATGAAATACGTGAGTAAGTATCGGTACACATAATTAAACAACCACATTTGAACAGGCAATTCAATATTTCACTCAGCGAAACTAAACAAAGTTACTCAATATTACGGAGTAATATTCGATTCCTGGAATGTATGTGAAATTCTGTCGCGTGTTACGGGGATACCGTTTGAACAACGGAGAAATCTATCTTCTTTACAGAAGAGTTGTTTTTGTAGATATCCTGAGGACCATATGACCAATTATTATTCTGTATCACCGTTATTATTCAAACAAATATGTATATTTGCATATCACATATTTATTTTCCATACCATTGCAAAGCAATACGGGGAACTGGTCATTCATGGACACATGGCAGAAGTAGAATCAGTTTTACGGAAACATTCATTTGAAACTCATTTTGGAGGAAAATAGAGACAAAATATCTTGAATAATTGATGAATTCAGATAACTGAAACCAAGGACAATACCCAGGGAAATAAAAATGATACAAATGATATTGCGAATTAACAACATCCCCGTGAAAAGAGAAATAGTTCGCTTGTTTAATCACCGAGGAATTACTCGAAATGTGTTTCTTGCGCAGCTGTTGTTTGGATCTGGCATTTTAATGGTATTCACAGTAGACAAGTAATTTTGATCAGATTAATAAATGTTTGTATTTTTAAAATGAATGAATTTATTATTACTGTTCTTTATTTTAAATTTATATCAAACGCCATTTTATCGAAATACTAGTCGGCAACCTTTAAAAGGGCATTGCCAAAAACAATTATTTCTATTTTCTACTTTCGCTACATGCACATGATGTAGAATAACAAATAAGAGCTATACACAAGAATAAAAAGTTTTATATCGCTATATATTTTGTGAAAATCAGGTCAGGTCCAGTGTGGTTTCATATATAAATAGTAAGGCTCAGTTAATCAATTGCAATTGAAAAAGTGTCAAAGCTTGGTTTCTCAAGCAATTTTCACAAAATATATAGAAATATAATTTTTTTAAGTCCGTATATATCTCTCTTTTGTTATTGTATATTAATCTAAGTAGTGAAAGAGGGAAAAGGAAACCTTGGAAAAATCACAGCTAATCCCCCTTTAATATTTACACTAACATTTCATAGATATTACTTAAGTGAGAAAAAATTGATTCGTTTTGCTTTATATTTCAGATTGCTGCTACGCCGACATCACTTAGAAGATCCCAAACTTGTTGTTTGTATTACGTAAATCGTATCCCCGTTGGACCATACGTAAGTCTCTGTATATGTTTTCGACGAATTAAGTTCAGATGGTGTGGTATCTTGTATATAGATGTTTATTGACTAGGGTAACGACTCATGCAATGTTGTAGTTAAATGTTTTCATGTCCTAGTTATCAACAAATGTTTATTAAGGAGTTCTCTGTTTTAGTTGTGTTATGTAGTCATAAAATGTAAACGTTTTTTGTTTTCCTTTCTTGACAGAGCGTTTTAATTGTTATCTCACATATTGGAAACTACCATGATCAATAAAATAGTACAGTTTCATAATACTCAATTACGTTAGAAATAATACTGCTAACGTGTCATATTATCTATATTGTTACAAGATTCTGTGAATTATAACCTCAAAATCCAAAAATGTTTTATTTAAGAATAAAAGTGCAAATTACGATCGATCCTTCTTTTATTAGATTTTTTCATCACATGAGGTTTTGAAAAAAACAACGAACAATGTTATTTTTTGTTTAAAAACATGCAACTCCTTACGATACCTGTAGGTATACTTCACATGTACAACGTGTCTAACAGGCACACTAATTCGCGTAATAATCCAATTTGGTCTCTATTAGATATTGTCAAAAGATTCACTGAGTAAAAGTTTTCATTTCCCCCACAAGTTCTTACCTCATTTAGACGTCGACTCCTCGATGTGCAACATTAAAACCTAAAGATTTTTTTTTAATCCCGAAACATAACCCCGAACCCCCCACAACGATCTACAGTTACTCGTTTAGTCTTTATACTTAGGTAAAGAACCAACGTTATAGATGCAACCAAAATACTATACCAAATGCCCACACCCAATTGTTCTAAAATATTACGTCTACCCCCTCACACAAAAACACGTAAATTACGACACACAAGCTATATGTCAGGATCATTTAATTAAAGCTCTTAGACACACTTAAAAAAAATATATATTAATCCGAAACACGAAACTAAAAAATCCTCATCCCAAGATCACCTAGTAAAACACAAAATTCAACATATCCTTTACGATATCTCCCACATCGCCTGTAATAATTTCATAATATGTTAAGAATCCCACCGTTCAACTAGAAGCAATAATTATTTAATAACCAACACCACCCCAACAACATAAGTGTTTCTCCCAGTTTGAACATGGAAATGGTACGAACCGGTTTGGTAGCAAAATCTCAACCAGTTCCTATCCGTATATATGACTATTACGAGCCAGGTACTTCATTGTTTCGTATATAAGATCACATTTGAAATAATTGAATTTCCATTTCCGTGAAATCGTAAAATGTTTGAAATGAATATATCTTTCTGTCATGTTAGGTTTTGTTCACAATGACTAGCGATATCAGCCTACATTAACTCATTTATCCCTTAAGACACATTTGGAATGGTCTGAGTCATTGATTTACAGAAGAGTCCATTGTTTTTCAGGGGTAATGAGTTAAAGGCTTAGATGCTTTACATTTCATATATACCATACATATCATTTGTCGTTTATTTGTATATCTGGTATCTATTATATAATTTTTCAAATACTAGATATATAGGTTTATCACCTTTGTCATTCTAGCGAACCAAGTGACCAAGTTCTTCCAGTCCCAATTATTAAAAGATTCGACTATCTGTGATGTCTGTGACGAGTGTGGATGTCCTGCAAGCGTAAGTTATTACTTAAAGTGGTGAATGTCTTTTGCATGCTGTATATATATATATATATATATATATATATATATATATATATATATATATATATATATATATATATATATACTGTATATAAAATATATATATATAAATATATATATATATATTATATATATATATATATATATACAATTATATATATATATATAAAAGGTGAAATAACTCTTCTTCACCTACTGCGTCACAAAACCTCAAAGACGTAGTAGCTCCACTTCATCCACTGCATCATGTTGATTGTCTTTTAAATGCTGTAGATTTATGAAAGGTGTAATCATGAGTTAGGAAAAATATTTCGTATCGATGGCACCATTTAGCTTTTATGAACTCCTTAAAATATATTATTTTTACAGGGGCTACTCTTAGACGGATTTAGGTATACGTTAAGCATTTTTTGGCTTTTTTTGTAAAACTATAACTATGGTATTACGTTGATATTATTTTCGTTCTAACATGAGTCCTCAGATTCACTTCCTTCTACGTATCACCTATTAAAAAAGTAATTGTTCCATCTGCGAACAAGCACCATAATAAAAAAGAAATCGATCTTTTTCTGCTTCGGTAGGCACATGAAATGGTCTTCCTGTATTGACGTCAGCGTATAGCAGATATATTTATTAACAGTTTTCACCTGTTTTTAACTACTTTTCTATATGAATGAAGAGTGGCTTTATATAAACAATAATTTAACAGCAGTGAAACAAATTTTTATTTCGAAGTTTAAAACAGAATGTAATTAGATCTTGAATCATAAATCGGGTTAATTTGCCAGTGTTATTTTGTACAGTTTGAAAAGAAATAAGCGACAATGTCTCTTTGTTTTTTTTCTGGATTTAATAAAAATAAAATCATACTCTATTGATAAATATTTACCTTTGCATTGCAATTTTTGTCAAAATCCCGAGTAATCACGCTACATACGAGACTACATTTGTCAAAGTAAATACAAAACCTGGACCTGAAGACATGTTTTTGGATTTCCTGTATCTTGTCATTTGATGTTTATACCCGGGACTCTAGGACCTAGTTTGAAGGAAATTGACCAAAGCATAATGAACATCTCAGTGTATGAATGGTTACAATGAAACAAAACATCAAGTTCTGCTGAACTATAAATAGACAAAACTACGCATATATATATATATATATATATATATATATATATATATATATATATATATATATATATATATATATATATATATATATATTGTTTTTTTTCTTGTTTTTGTTTTCTTTTTCTCTTTATTCTTGTATTTTTTCTTTTCTTTTTATGTATTTCATATATTGTAGAAATATATTGCATCATAAGACTGCACGATATCGTTGAAACGGAAGGATTCAACGAGAGCGTAACATTTCTGTGTTACGTGCTCGTTGAATCCTTCCGCTACAACTATTGATACGTACACAAACAAATCTGTATTTTTTCTATATCTTCATTTTGAAATGTTGTCAAGTATTATAACTTTATGATCATATTTATCGAATATCTATAATTATTTTCAGGGCTCAAGAAGATAGACGGATTTCTTGTGTAACGTGCATTCTTTGTGACTTGTGCAAACGTAACTGTCAAAATATGGACTAAAGACACTGAAACACAAGTTTTATTTGAAATTTTATTATTTTTAATTAATCATTAAAGTTTTAATATACATGCATAAATCTTCATATTCTTGTATTTGAATCCTCGCACTAGTACATATGGCGGTCTGGGACTAAATAGTTAGAGGCAATGAAAACTACATTAGAAATGTTTCTTGGTGTTGTTGTTATTGTCACTCAAATGTTGTTTTTTTTTTTTGTCTTTATATTGACATTCATTTCCATCGTAATCATTGTTCATGCGATTCAAAACTTCCGTGTCATTTGAACATACTGTAGGTGTACTTATTTTAGCGGTATTCTAATATACGAGCCTTTCGCGCTCACGTCATTGCGCTTATTCAACTGCAGCGTTTAAATTTCTCCATTAATTCATTCGGCATACACGACAAAGCTAATGGTATCTAAGGTACAAAATAATCTCTGTCATAAATATAGTTCAGAGTGTGCCCTTATGATAACAGTATGGTCTGTTTCAATAAAGTGACCAGACCATGAAATTAATCGTTGAACATTTTATTACTAAATATATAAAAAGTCTCAGATACCAAAGCATAAATCTTTAAGATGTCCAGGATATAGATAAAAATCTGGTACAATGGACAAACACGGACCTCTGGAGACCAAAGAGTGAGATCAGGTGCCATGAAGGAGTAAGCATCCCCTGTTGATCGTTCACACAGGTCATATAAAAATTGGCATTTAAAATATCCTCGCGAATTCAAGAAGGCGCTAATGAGTCTACACCCCTCCAGAGCGCTAGAATTTGAGTGCGCTGAATTAAATACACATACAGTATACTACGAACATATGAAGACGGTTTTGGAATCAAAAGGGAAAAAGCTTCAGCGTCGATTTCATACACCAATCTTTACAAAAATAAGATTATACATGCATTTGTTTGCATGTGTTTTATAACGACATGAACGCTAGGCCTAAAAAATGCCCATATACACCCATGACATGTTGATGAGTAGTTTGCGTACAGTCAGAGTAATATATATACATGTATTTATATATATAATATATATATATATATATATATATATATATATATATATATATATATATATATATATATAAAATCAATTTTCTTTTTATAACTCTTCTTCATTACCCACTGCATCATAAAATCCCCTAGACGTTGTAGCTCTACTTCAGCCACTGCGTCACAAAATCCCCTAGACGTTATAACTCTACTTTACCCACAACATCACAAAATCCCCTAAATGTTATAACTCTGCGTCACAAAATCCTCTAGACGTAATAGCTCTACTTCACCACTGCATCACAAAATCCCCTAGACGTTATAACTTTGCATCAAAAATCCTCTAGACGTTGCAACTCTAATTCACCCACTGGATCAGAAAATCCCCATGACATTGCAACTCTGTTTCACCCACTGCAACACAAAATCCCCTAAACGTTGTAGCTTTACTTCAATCACTGCATAACAAAATCCCCTAGACGTCATATCTCAACTACACCCACTGTATCCCAAAATTCGATAGACGTTATAGTTATACCTCACCCACTGCAACACAAAATCCCCTACACGTTATAACTTTGCATCAAAAATCCTCTAGACGTTGCAACTCTAATTCACCCACTGCATCAGAAAATCCCCATGGCATTACAACTCTGTTTCACCCACTGCAACACAAAATCCCCTAAACGTTGTAGCTTTACTTCAATCACTGCATAACAAAATCCCCATGACGTTGTAGCTCTACTTTACCCACTGCATCAGAAAATCCCATACACGTTATAGCTCTACTTTAACATCATAAAATCCCCTAGACGTTATAACTCTGCTTCACCTTCTGCATCACTAAATCCCCTAGACGCTGTAGCTCTCTTTCACTCACTGCATCACAAAATCTCCTAGACGTTGTAGCTCTACTTCACCCACAACATCACAAATTCCCAATGACATTACAACTCTGTTTCACCCACTGCATCACAAAATCCCTTAGACGTTATAACTCTACTTCACAGACACCTGGTCTTATCCTGTTTGGGATTTGTAATTGTTCTTCATGTTGAGACCATTTGCACATCTAATTCGTTGTGTTATAATGGACTTGCGTTTTTGATTATTGATTGGTACTTCTTCAGTTTTACTTCACCCACAACACAAAATCCCTACACGTTATAACTCTACTTCACCCACTGCATCAGAAAATCCCCTAGACGTCCCCTAGACGTTATAACTCTACTTCACCAACGGCATCAGAAAATCCCCTAGACGTTATACGTCTACTTTACCCACGGCATCAGAAAATCCCTTAGACGTTATAACTCTACTTCATCCACGGCATCACAAAATCCCCTAGACGTTATAACTCTACTTCACCCACAGCATCAGAAAATCCCGTAGACGTTATAACTCTACTTTACCCATGGCATCAGAAAATCCCCTAGACGTTAACGTTGTAGCTGGTATTTATCTGTGTCAAGCATTGAATATCTAATGGCAACAATTCAATGTATGATTGCAATTTTTTTCCGTTTCGAAATATTTTGACAACAATAATTCCAAGATCCTGTAAAAGGTTTAAAGGAACATATGATAGGCTGCTTGAGAAAAAACGGCATTAAGGCTCTGGGGAATATAAAAAAGACCAATTCAAATACGTCATAGAAGACATGCAAAGCGTTGATTAGAGTGGTGATTACAATCATTTTTTGTGATTTTGTATAGTGTATACGACCAATGGTGTACTAAAGATAGCAATATTCCAATTTTTGTGGGTTTTTTTTTTCATTTTTATGAGATCCTTATCTCATGTTAATTGGCAAAATATGAAATGAATAAAAATGGTTAATAGGTCTTATTAAAGGGAAGAAATAGCTCTGCTTTGTTCAAAATAATTTGTATTACTTATATTGATATACAATAGAGATGTACACAGGCATAAAAATACTTAAATTTCTATATATTTTGTGAAAACTTGCCGTTGATTAAATCAACCTTACTACTTTACTTGTATATCCATGACCTCGCCTGATTTTTACAACATATACAAGAATGTAATATTGTTTCTACCCGTGATTATCTATTTATAATTTTACATAAAGTACAAGCAATAAAAGTAGACAAATAGCGGAATAGTCTCTGACCAAAGTTTCTTGACATTAACATGGGACAAAAACAGTAGCAATATAACAGCAGGAAGAGCAACGACAACTTGAAAATTGTAAATTGTATATAACACATTGCATTTTGCTCTGCTTAACTTTACAGATTAATAATTGCTAAAATACTAAAGATTGATCTCCATGTTCATCTTGTTAGCCATGACAATCGATTATCGCAGTTGTTTTCCACAAACGAGTTTTATATGTATGTGATGACGTATTCAGGGTAAGCCTGACTGGTGTCGTATACGACAAATTCACGGTCTAAAAACGGTCCGCCATCTGCAACCACGGAATCAAATATTTCCGGATGTTTGTTACAAAGGGTACTTTTACAAATTTTACACGGTGGACGTTTAAATGCCGTATCGGCTTTTGTAATGTAGATATCGCCGAGACAAACCCTCATCAGAAACATGGTATTTTCACCGTTCTGCAAAGCAGCTGAAAAACAGAACATCAGGAAGATAAATAATGTATGATTTATATCTGAAGCAAGAACAATCAGTAATATATAAAAAGTGATGAAAAATACCGAGCTGATGGGATAAGATACATTTGAGATTCAGTAGTTTTAAAAGATTAAATAATGGCATGAAATACGTTCCTCTATGGATTGACCAAACGTACGAACGGTCTAGTGCATGCACATAGGTTTTATTCATGGGCCGAAATGCCCATGATTTATTTGTGATTCTCTCAACAATAAACATTGCTTAAAAATGACACTGTTTGTCATATATTCTGTAAACGTGGAAATTTATGAGTGGGCGTAATTTACACTAAATACGCAATGGTGAGTTTTTCGTGTAAATTACCCCCAGCGTACCAGTCCTACCCTACAGTCGTTATAAGAATTATCGTTTAATTCAGGACTGACAAGAAGGATATGACAACGCGTAAAAAGACCCATGCGTATGGTTTGTATAAGAAAATAGGGTAATTAACAACACGCGGGAATGCACACATTTACAGTATCAGCTTCAAATATAGCGACCACATGTTAAAATGGACAAAGATAAGCAAAGGAAATCAAAAATCTAATGGCGGCTGTTGAGCATTTTTTCCCTGCAACATCCCTACTTCATATCATGTATAACTACACCAATAATGATTAATCCAGGTGTGAAAAGGACGGAGATATAGCCGATATAACGTTATAAATGGGCCCGCGCTGAAAATGGAACCGGGGCCAGTTTTACAAAGTAAAATATGGAATCGGAATGACGTTGAAAATGGAACATTAACCGTACTTTTCACTTGACACGTGGATTATTGACCCCGTAAAAATGACCCTATTACAAAATGTTTGGCACTATTTAACCCACTAACTAGATCAGTATAGCTCGACCCAATAACTCGCCCTAGTCGACTCGTCCAAAATAATTCAAACCGACTAATTCAACATCGCCGAATAGATTCCACTTATTCAACAATATAAAAAATTCAGATACCAAAGTATAAATCAATAAAATGTCCAGGACATAGATACAAATCCGGTAAAAATGGACAAACACGGACCTCTGGAAACCAAGAGGTGGGATCAGGTGCCATGGAGGAGTAAGCATCCCCTGTCGACCGGTCACACCCGCCGTGAGTCCACAGTCAATTCCAATGAAACAAGTGAGGAGTGTATCCTCGTCACAATTGGCACAGACGTCTCAACAAACGCCAACGAAAAGGCAACTCAACATTTCACTTAGTGAAACAGAGTAGTCGCAAACAAGACTACTATACCGACCGTAAAATTTGCGGAACGTTGACATTAAACGCGGTTTTCGATATCTCTGTGTCAATAATTTGTCAGTGAGTAGTTTACGTCTGTATATGAAATCTTCATATGTTGTGCACGCCCTGGCATATCGGATCATTTGTGAAATATAAACTCCATATGCGGATGACTGAGGGATATTACTACTTAAATGTGGAAAATTTGCGATGGGAAAGCCGAAATCGTCGCGTTTATCGTATAGCTTAGTTGCTAAATCAACTAAACAATTTCGACAGACTGACCGAACATAAAACATTTCGTCCAAACAATTCGAATTTTGCCCTCTATGAGTAAATGGGTATAACTTTTTGTCCCGGTTCCATATTCAACTTTGAAAATGGACCCTGTTATGGATATTGCTATTTCACAAGGTTCGATTTTCAACGTTGAAAATGGACCATTGCATAGGCATTTTTTTACCCGGTGCAACATTCAACGTTGAAAAATGGACCCAGTAATGAGAATTGCTATTTGACACGGTTTCAAATTCAACGTTGATAATGGACCGTGGTATAATAATTGATGTTTCATCTTGTTCAATATTTAACTTGAAAAATAGAGTCTGTTGTGGGTATTGATATTTTTATTCAGGCGGAATCGAGTTGATATGTCGCAACTGTCGGGACGAGTTGGTCGAATTGGTAGGGTTGCGCTGGTCGGGGCGAATAGATGATGATGACAAAGCTGCTGCTGCTGCTGCTGCTGCTGCTGCTGCTGCTGCTGCTGCTGCTGCTGCTGCTACTACTACTACTACTACTACTACTACTACTACTACTACTACTACTACTACTACTACTACTACTACTACTACTACTACTACTACTACTACTACTACTACTACTACTACTACTACTACTACTACTACTGACTTTATTTAGAGAGGTTAACTTGCTAGGGCCCCTAAGAACGATATACAAACCTTATAACAGACCAGTCGTTGAAAGCTGATCCTAGCAGCAGTTTTCCGGTTCCATATTCAACGTTGAAAATTGACCCAAGGTTTAATTTTCAACGGGAGTCCATAGTTAACGTTACATATATAATATATGGAGAGAGAGAGAGAGAGAGAGAGAGAGAGAGAGAGAGAGAGAGAGAGAGAGAGAGAGAGAGAGAGAGAGAGAGAGAGAGAGAGAGAGAGAGAGAGAGAGAGAGAGAGAGCAATGTATGGACGACTGGACACAAAGCAAACCTTTAACCCTAGGTAACAGGTGGGTATAATAAAGACATATTACTTGTATATGATGCTGATTTCGAGGCAGTTTCGGCACCGTAAATACCGGATCCTAATCGACCCTTGCCGGCAAGCCTTTGGTCAAATCCTTGGGATATGATTGAAGAAACTACACCAGCCTTTGTGCCATGGAAGAAGTAATATTCATTGACTTCCGGATATAGCTGTTCTGTCATGTCACTCTCCAACTTTGTCATCGTAATCGGAATTCCTGTGGATCCTTTGATTTTCTCTAGTGGACTGAATTGTCCCTCTGTAGCAGCTTTTCGAAAAAGCCTCTGTCTTTCAGAGGCATATTTCGCATAGATATTGGTATTTTCTAGTCTTTGAATCCTTAACACGTTGTAATGTCTTTGTTGATTAACTTGAAAATGAAGACCATTTAAATACATGAACATAGTCATAGGATCCGATGTTTGTACTCCACCACCATTCTGAAGCGTGTCTTGAAAGGCAGTGTGTATTGATTTAAATGTCTTTTTATCAATGTCCTCCAGCTTGTAGTAATGTTTTCCATGCTGCAAATTCCAATCTTTTAAAGACCTGTTTGCCTTAAAATGTGTCCAGTATGAAGGTGGATGTAGTTCCTCTTTGTATTTCCACTCTAGAAAGGCTTTTGTTCCTCTAGCCGGAACTTTGGCTAAACCTATGGTTTTGTCTAAAATATAATATGTAAGTGATTAGAGCATGCTTCAAAAAGTAAAATGTTGCTGAATATGCTTGCTATAAAAAACGTTTGTAAATTAAATATAAAACACAAACTTTATTGCATCACACAAATTGGTTTGCACAAAGTTATAAGTAATCACCTGCTTCTCCTGTTTTCATAATATTTGCAATGAATGGTGTTTAACCGGAAATTTTTGTATTAGGTATTATGTTTAACCCGAAATACTTGTTTTATATTCTTTCGTTTGTACATCCTATCGAGAAATTTCCCCTTATATTTGGATGTCACCATCTATGTTATAGTCTAACGTCATGTAGTAAGGGCTTTTCACGTGTCATAACTATCTCGACGAGTCTCATTCAAAAGAAGGTAACCTTCACTAAGTATGTCGAGCATTTGGCGAGGAAACTTTCACTAACAATTTAGAGTCTTTAATGGCACCTGATCCCACCTCTTGATTTGAAGAGGTCTGTGTTTTGTCCATTTTTTTTTACCAGATTTGTACCTATATCCTCGAAATCCTAATAATTTATACCTTGGTATCAGAAACTTTTTATGACACGATATCGAATACTGGACCTTTCACTTGCGAGTCGAAAGCCCTACATCTAGACCACCATCAGCGGTACTTATATTTTAAAAACATACTGATCATATAAAGCCAGGTGTTAACATGAAGGCAGTTACAATGAGATTTGGATAGACACATACCTCTTGATAGTCTATAATTGAGCTCAAGTGACATGATTACTCATTTTCTGCCGGCCGGTCACTCCAACCAAATGTATATCAAATAAAGGGTTATAACTCCTGATCATTATTGGTTTTAATTAACATTTTAAAGAATCTGTAATTTTATTCAATGAAATTCATTGTCCTCCAAAGGAAATATAGTTATGCAAAAAAAAAAAAAAAACAAAAAAACAAAAAAAAAAAACAAAAACAAAAAAAAAAAAAACCATGGTAAAATGTTTATATTAGTTACATAGTAATAAGTCTGCACAATACACAGCTTCATGGCAAATGTTTCTAGATGTTTGCGATGAAGCCGTGTGTTGTGCATACTTAATACTATGTAACTAATATAGATATTGTCGTCTTTCACTTAATAAAGGCGAAGGGGCTGAAAATTTGTGGATATTGAGTGTTTTACTGTTTTTTCGAGTAATTTCATTGATTTTCAATTGCTTATAAATATAAATTTAGATTTGCATTTGTCTTATTTAAATTTTATAACGGTATTAATCCGGATAAAATTTAACATATATACATGTAGAATATATAGCTGACTGTATATATGGCATTGATCATCAATATTTGCTTTTACAAACTGCGATTTGTAAAATTGTTGTTACGTGCGATAGATTACTTACCAACTGTACTTTTCCCCGACAATGCGTTCTTAAAGGCCTGTAATGTAGAAAATCGGAAAATATTGTAACGGTATCTTACTGTTTCTTATCGTAAGTCAAGAAGGGTTCACACTTTCTCAAACGTTAATTGATCATAGGAAAGTTTTGTCGGGTTACGTCCAGATGATATATTTACTTCAACGGGTAACACATTTAATCGGGATTTATTTCGGTTTAACATGACTGCCATGATACAACTAAGATATTATCGACTGTGACGTGAGCCACCAGTACAAACGTTCAAGCAACTGCATTTGAAATTTGTAAAAATGCTAGAATAAAAAGAATCATTTGCTAGAATAAAACGTTCATTGCCAAGACACATCTCTGGTCGAGCCATGCTTGTTTATGTGCAAACCAGTATAACGCAATGGACCATTTTCTAGATGTCTTGTTACGTCACGATTCGTCATAATCGAGTGCGGTTTCAAAGAGCAAAGTAGATCATCATTATATTCCGGATGGGCAGTTTATCGCCTCTATGACCAGGGATATAAATATCATGAAGTAATAGGTGCCATATTTGAAAATAAGATTACAGGAAAGTGATAACACTTTCCATATCTACAAGATGGATAATTTAACTAAAATTAATTCCTCGCAGATAAAATGAAATAAGATATCGCCGAATATCGTCAATGAAAATATTACATAACCTGAATTGATCTTGCCAAACTTTCAGATGACGTCTCGTAGTCTAAGTACAAATTGAACGGAATCGGACAACTCGAAAATGATCTATTGTACATACAGTGTATATAAATCTTAGTATTTATCATATTTCGTTTACCAATATCTTATTATATACGCCCGGACCGGACTTGAGATTCCCGTGTCATATATAAAATCTTCCGCGTAGAGAATCATTTCCCCCAGAAAGGTTTCAATACAGAAAATCTTCCGCGTAGAGAATCATTCCCCCGGAAAGTTTTCAATATAAAAAATCTTTCGCGAAGAGGATCATTCCCCTGGAAAGTTTTCAATATAGAAAATATTCCGCGTAGAGAATCATTGCCCCGGAAAGTTTTCAATATAAAAAATCTTCCGCGTAGAGAATCATTCCCCCGGAAAGTTTTCAATATAAAAAATCTTCCCTCCGGAAATTTTTTTACAAAGAAAATCTTCCCCGGAAGGAATAATATATATATAGAAAACATCCCCCGTGGGCTGTTATTCCATGTAGTAAATATTCCCCTTTTATAGAGAATGCCCCCCCCCCCGAAATTTTCCTATCTAGAAAACTCCCCCTCAATCCGGAAAATATTAACCAACCTGTTCACCGATTATTTCAATATAATATATAATATGGAAACATATGCTGAGTGTAAATTCCACATATATTATAAGAGACGTTCTCTCATCAGATACTTTCTCACGTATTTTATTTAGACTTATAAGAGACCTTTTCCCATATTTTTAGTGTAATAATATATGTACTATAAAATCTATTTAAAAACTAGACCCTTAAAATTATGTTGGTTAATCAGTCTGTGTCTTAATTAGTTACATACTGAGCAAAATAATGTATATGTATATGTGTTTAGAATCCTGGATCATAGTTGAAAAAGAAAACGATATATCTATAACTGATATGAACGGCAAACCTGTAACGGACAGGTGGGAAATTTTCAATGCAGAGATGCCGGAATGAATATTATCTAGAAAGCTTTCCCCACATGGGGGGACTTCTTTTTATATAGAAAATATTCCGGGGGAAGATTTTCTTTGGGGGTAGGTTTTCTATATGACACCGGTGCCACTTTTTTTATTCATACGCGCTATAACGATGACACAATATGCAACTTCTGAGTTTTTGTGATTTGTTGTGAATTTAATGAAATAACCTAAATTATGACCATTGTTTCTTTGATAAGGATAAATCATTAAAATGTTATTGAATGTATTATGTTGAACATAACATTTAGGTCCTCAAAGCTCGACCCTTTTCTACACAAAGAACTGGGGCGTAAATATGATACATCCAATACCCCATACTTATATCATATATCATACGATAATCCAAAAACTATATTTCATTAAAAATTTGCATACCTTCTCAATTAAACTGATATTTTCACTTCCTGCATGTAGAACTATCTTCACTTCCTTCAGACTTGTCTTCGCATTCTGCTTACAAAACCTTTCCACGGCCGTAACAATTTTGCTGGCAGAGACATCTGCAGGAAATTTTAAATTCCCTGTTCCTATGGCGGACATTGCCATCGTGCGCATATTCTTCTTGTGACATTTATGAAGACAACCATATATGTATCTCTCCAAAACCTGACAGGATATTGGGAAAATGATGTCATATCGTCAAAAATGTTTTGTTGAAGATTCTCGTGTGTGTGTGTGTGTGTGTGTGTGTGTGTGTGTAGGTGTGTGTGTGTGTAGGTGTGTGTGTGTGAGTTTGTGTGCTGATAGAGAGAGAGAGACAGACAGACAGACAGGGAGAGGGACAGATAGAGAGACAGAGACAGACAGAGACAGAGACAGACAGAGAGAGACAGAGATAGAGACAGAGAGAGTAACTTACGTCCTCTGGTGGCATTTTATTTCGATTCTGTTTTGAATACCACGGTAAAAGGGAAGTACAATAAACACTTTTACACTTCAAATTATGACCACTGACAACAATGATATCCCCATATTCAATGTCATCGACGAAATCGTCCAAGTCATCCTGAAGTTTGTCACCTGCTACATCGAGGAGTTCCGAGTTTAACGCAGAACTACTCCGGAGCTGCAGATCCAGTGCAACGGTTATTGCAATCACATCCACCTGAAATGAAAAGGTAAACGATATTCAATTGGTGTAAATTTACGTACATTTGAAACCACGGAATAACGTTGCGAACTAAAAATGTGTAATGTTATCAACATTCAGTAAATAGGCTACGACGTATTTTAAAATATCTGAATGACAACATGCATCCGAAACGAATTTTGCGGCCACTTGTAAGACCTCAAAGCAGCTTGTGTAATGACATTTACCGCATAATGCATAACGCAAAACGACTTTGGATACCACAATAAACGACAGTGGATAGCACGATAAACGACAGTGGATCATACGATAAACGACAGTGGATTACACGATAAGCGACAGTGGATTACGCGATAAACGACAGCGGATCGCACGATAAACAACAGTGGATAGCACGATAAGCAACAGTGGATTACACGATAAACGACAGTAGTTCACATGATAAACGACAGTGGATCACACGAGAAATTTTTAATGTTTACTTGTAGAAGGCTAGTGGTGTCTGCCCCGGGTATATATTAACCGGGGTATCTTCTCCTCTATTGAATATCGACCGCCACAATGTCAACGCTAAATAGTAAAATATAACACCATTTAACCAATCAAACATCAATATGACATTTCACGTTTCTGGAGGACAATATTTGCCAACTGTCTATCTTGGTAAAGTTTTGTTCATTTGACGAACCACAGGTATTATTGAAAACACTAGTAATTATGTAATTGATAAAGTACAAATGAAAACACATTTCCGTAAAGGTTCTCTGATATAGAGAAATATCAATAAACACACACACACACACACACACACACACACACACACACACTCACACTTACACACACACATACACACACATACACACATCCAATCTGGTCAAGGTCCAGCCGTTTTGGACGATCAAATGGACCTCGATCTCTCCCTCCTCAGTGGTGAATTTAAGACATACTTTGGTAATTTGGTATCATTGCATTTGCGTAAATATGGTAAATTCAATCTCAGAAAAAACAGATATAGCTCACGGAACTCTTACGTTTTGCTGTACTAAACTGCCGGAAATAACATTGACATGTATATTTCCTCGTTTACCGGAGCATAATGTCGCTTCTGAATAAGCAGTTTGGCTGCATTTAGTACGGACGATTTCTGAAAATATATGACGAGGAGAATGATTAATTGATTCATAATTTCTATAGGTAATGTCTGAACAATTTGACAATATATAAACAATAATAGAAATCAAGTGTTATAAGATTTATATGCAGACACTGAAAAATGGTTACCAATAGTAGTGTGCACATGCACATTCCGAGACAGACGGAGAGAGAGAGAGAGAGAGAGAGAGAGAGAGAGAGAGAGAGAGAGAGAGAGAGAGAGAGAGAGAGAGAGAGAGTGAACGAAACCCTAGGGAACAGGTTGGGTAATAAAGACATATTACTTGTGAGAGACTGAACGATAAAGTTCAGAGAGAGACAGAGACAGAAAGACAGGCTAATAGTGTGAGAGAGAGAGAGAGAGAAAGAAAGAGAGAGAGAGAGAGAGAGAAGTGAGAGAGAGAGAGAGAGAGAGAGAGAGAGAGATTAATATTTACGTTTACTGCCTTGTCCAAGTGCAGAAGAAAATCCCTAAAAGAGAAGGAGTTAGATAATAATAAAAACAATAATAGATCTAATGCCATTGAAATGTTTATAATTGAAGCTGGACAATAGAAACATTTTTCATTTATTGATGTTGTAGATTAACTATAGTTGTCATATATATCTTAAAATTGTTAACATACGCTGTCAGTTGAATGCAACCTTGAAAAATTGGTCAACATTACTGTATACAGGGAAATTTTGGTCCCCGTTTTATTTTCGCCCCTTTCGCCCGCATCGACAGTGAGCGAATTCTAAACTCGGCGAATTCAAAACGGTAAATCCATCTATTTTTGATAATAAAAGTCTGGGCGAATTTAAAATTGGGCGAAACCGTTTGGAAGTACATTAGGTTGAAAATAACCCTGTATACAGTATTTGAACGAATATTTTGATGAATATATCTTAGACAGCACATTATCTCTACTGCATAATATACTGGACCTTAAGCGGACATACATAAATTCTCTGTGTACAGTAGACTTATGAAAAATATATATCATAAACGAGAGGCATATTTTGTTTTTCCAAGTGCTAGCTAATAAATCTACTAGAAATATTTTCATGAGTTCATATTGGACTCATTAGTCCTGATGATATGTGTCATTCGAATTATCTTGTAAGTACGTATACTTTGACAATACTTTGACATATTCTAACCTGTTAACGTAGTATACATTGATTTCTTTTTTGGTACGAAGCATCTTAAACCTTTCAACCCTGCAGTCCATAATAGACTGGTCTTACACAATAGAAAAGAGCATACCACTTGTATATTCAGGGATGAAAGGGTTAAACTATACCATTTCTTCAGAGATCGTAGATCAGAGATTACAAGTAATCATACAGTCATAATACAGAGTTCAATACGTCCATTATGTATTGCATTGCAGATGGCTACTATACTGAAATTCCATCGGAACTACTTTTCTAAATGGAAATCTATTCATCCAAAATATTTGATGACGTCAATTCCATTCATCCAAAATAGTTGATGACGTCATTTCCATTCATTCAAAATGTCATTAATAGTTGCGTTTGCATGAGTATACATTCCCCTGTAGTGTGATATATAAAATAGATCTCGGATACAAAGTATAAGTCTTTAGAATGTCCAGGATATTGGTACAAATCTGGTAACAAAAATGGACCTATTGCAATCAAGAGGTGGGATCAGGTGCCATGGAGGAGTAAGCATCCCCTGTCAACCGGTTACACCCGCCGTGAGTCCGCAACGTTACTACAGGTAAGGATATTAAATGAGTGAACACAATTAAATGTATATGGGGAATGTAACCCTCTCGTTGAACACTTTCGCTACAATAATCTCGTGAAGTATGATGATACAGATAGAAACATAAGTGTAGTTTTGTCTATATGTCAGATAAATTATTTTTGATAGTTTTATGATATGCAGAGTAAACTTTCTTACCTTTTGCATAACCTCACAGTCATTGCTTTTGGATGGTATTACAAAAGTTACTTCGGAAAGGACAGAATAGAAATGTCTACGTTCAAACTCCTTCAAACACGTTGTCATGATATTCACAATATCTGCTACAGGAAATCCATGCGAGTCAATCCCAAGCACCGGAAATGCTATTGACGTAAACCGGAACTCACTTGCTTGTTCTAAGCATTTTGTCATAAAAGATCCTAGAATCTTAACAAGAGTGAAAACAATGCTCTAATTAGCAAAACATTCATATATTTTTTACTTACAGAAGACCAACAGTGGTGAAAAAGGCATTTTAAAGATTTAGACAAAATAATTCTGGAAAAGGTATTCTGAAAAGACAACGTGGCATATGAAACTGAAATATACTCCTTCTTTTTTATTTAAAACAGCATTGGTATCTGATGAAATATTTTATCCGGAGCAATATATTATATGAACTTACAAAAGGTATTGCAAATTCTAAATAAAAATAATTGCTGACCAAATTGTATGTCGATGGTAGACGTTAAACTTCACACTTACCCGAGTTGGCTCTTTTGTACCCGATTTCCATTTTGGTATTGCACCATGATATACTGTTCGACATTGTAAATTGTAAGGCTTTGTGACTACTATTTCTCCATATTCGATTCCATACGGGTATTTTCTGTCACATTCTTCCTGAATTCGTTTACCAGCTGCTTGAAGTACTGAAGCAGACAGATATCCGGCTTTCAACTGTAAATCACGTGGCCCTATGCATACTAACACGTCAGTCTATAAAAAGTGTTTGAGTGAAAAATGTTCAGATACAATGTATAAGTAAATACGTGTTGAAGTTTATTTTATCAAATCACATTTATTTACAATGTATATAAACATCACATTTACAAAAGTAAAACTATCAGTGAGTTCAAGAGACAGTTTACAAACATGGTTAACATATGTCAAATTCAGGAATTTGGATCAGCGGCAAAGGGGCGAGGATTCTTAAATTATAACTCTTACGAAAAAAAACATCGACCACATGATAACGGGGAAGTACATAAACCCGGAAACACAGAATAATGGCAGCCTTATGTCACGAGTCTTTTTACTGGCTAAAGTCAAGGCTCAGTGTCGCATCAATCTTAGTGAAATTTTAGATCGGATCGGCACTAGGTGTGAAATAATCTCTCTCTCTCTCTCTCTCTCTCTCTCTCTCTCTCTCTCTCTCTCTCTCTCTCTCTCTCTCTCTCTCTCTCTCTCTCTCTCTCTCTCTGTCTCTCTCTCTCCTCTCTCTCATATAAAGAAATAAGAAAATATTAACGTAACCTCAGATTCAGATATAGACCCAACGTTGACGTTAATGTCGATCTTGCCACATTTAAAATGTTGTAATTTCTTTTTTGATGTTGATGGTGAAGCACTAACTACTGGAACACCTGTAAGTAAGCTTTAGCTTATAATCACCTTGGTTTTTATCACCTATGAGGAAAAGACAGTTTGTAAAAAATAAAAAATCAGCGTTCATAAATTACACTTGCTCAACAGAAAATGAAATGATTCTGAATCACTCTTTTCATAAATACAACAATGATCATTAAATAAATTTGCAACAAATGACCAATATATAAAATAAATAAAAAACGTTTTGACTTTCCTCTTATAAAATGACTTACTGCACAATAATGATATCAACATAAATTATAATAAATTAATTACCTTTGGACAAATGACTAGCTCGTCTTTTCTTTTCGCTAATGAATTCCTGTAAAGAAAAAAGTGAAGAACTACCCATGAATAATCGGAACTCCAAGTCCATTAAAATACGACAAGCTGGATATAAAAATGGTCTCAACATGAAGAACAATTACAAACCCCACACGGGATAGGACCAGGTGCCGGGAAGGAGTCAGCGTTCTCTGCCAACATGCCACACCCGTTGCAAATATTACATGAAAACATCTCGTGTTCGGTAAAACAAAATCAGCATTTAACTGCAGTCAATTGGCATTCGTGGGCTTATGAATGACTATTGGACAAATGCAAAGTCCGTGAAGCGCGTTTACTTATTTTTTTTTTTTATATTTACGACTTTTCTTTCTTTTATTCCTAAATTTTGAATTCAAATTTCGATAAAAACACTGCACCCTTTCTTGTATGTACAATTCCTGGAACAGCCGTTGGCAGTAATGAGATGATGATTTTTTATAATGGTTATATAGTGTTAGTGCCATCAGAAGGTAAATATTTATATATGCATACCATACTGGACCTGACCTTATTTTCACAAAATATATAGAAATTTAAGATTTCAAGTACAAGAAGAGCAGTAGAAAAGAAATCGAAATATTGTTTGGTAAACAGCAAATGCCACTTTAAAATTTAAAGACAGATTTGAAAATACAACAGTGGTTACACTAAAGCAGATTTGACAATACAACAGTGGTTACACTAATACAGATTTTACAAAACAACAGTGGTTACACTAAGACAGATTTGAAAATACAACAGTGGTTACACTAAGGCAGGTATGACAAAACAACAGTGGTTACACTAAGAAAATTTGAATATACTAAGGCAGGTATGACAATACAACAGTGGTTACACTAAGACAGATTTGACAATACAACAGTGGTTATGCTAAGGCAGATATGACAATACGACAGTGGTTACAATAAGACAGATTTGACGATACAACAGTGGTTACACTAAGGCAGATTTGACGATACAACAGTGGTTACACTAAAGCAGATTTGACGATACAATAGTGGTTACACTAAGGCAGATTTGACGATACAACAGTGGGTACACTAAGGCAGATTTGACGATACAACAGTGGTTATGCTAAGACAAATTTGACGATACAATAGTGGTTATGCTAAGGCAGATTTGACGATACAATAGTGGTTACACTAAGGCAGATTTGACGATACAACAGTGGTTACACTAAGGCAGATTTGACGATACAACAGTGGTTATGCTAAGACAAATTTGACGATACAATAGTGGTTACACTAAGGCAGATTTGACGATACAACAGTGGTTATGCTAAGGCAGATTTGACGATACAACAGTGGTTATGCTAAGGACAAATTTGACGATACAATAGTGGTTATGCTAAGGCAGATTTGACGATACAATAGTGGTTACATTAAGGCAGATTTGACGATACAACAGTGGTTACACTAAGGCAGATTTGACGATACAACAGTGGTTATGCTAAGACAAATTTGACGATACAATAGTGGTTATGCTAAGGCAGATTTGACGATACAATAGTGGTTACACTAAGGCAGATTTGACGATACAACAGTGGTTACACTAAGGCAGATTTGACGATACAACAGTGGTTATGCTAAGACAAATTTGACGATACAATAGTGGTTACACTAAGGCAGATTTGACGATACAACAGTGGTTATGCTAAGGCAGATTTGACGATACAACAGTGGTTATGCTAAGACAAATTTGACGATACAATAGTGGTTATGCTAAGGCAGATTTGACGATACAATAGTGGTTACATTAAGGCAGATTTGACGATACAACAGTGGTTACACTAAGGCAGATTTGACAATACAACAGTGGTTATGCTAAGACAAATTTGACGATACAATAGTGGTTACACTAAGGCAGATTTGACGATACAACAGTGGTTATGCTAAGGCAGATTTGACGATACAATATAATTGTCATGGAGGAGTAAGCATTCCCCGTCGACCGGTCACACCCACCGTGAGTCCAGTCAAATAAAAATGAAATACATGGGATTTTAAATTTAATGCAAGAATCATTCCAAAACAGAAGAGTTATAGGAATTGAAGTAAACCGTATAAACATTTTGTGATTCGTAAATACTATTATATATCAATTTTAATTATCAATATATCAATTTCAATTGGTAACGTATACATTTTCTTTCTGATATTTCATAAGTTAGAGGTGTTATATTCACGGGTATTTAATTTCGTGGCATTTGCTTTGATTGTGAATATAGCGAAATGAAACCTCTGTGAATAAAAGCAACTATGCAGTAGTCGTATTGGTTAATGGCGACTTACTTGTTTCATGTAATTAAAATGTTATCATTGGAGGTGCAATAGGTATAATACTTGTAACAGGTAATAGTCGGATTTATTAGTGGCGACTTACCTGTATCATGTTATTGTCGGAAGGGTAAATGACGATGTAAACGACACGTAATGATGATACAGGATTCATTTGTTCAAATTCCTCGATTGCGTCGAACATTATTTCTGCAACTCGTGTAATGGGAAAATTAAGGTAGCCTGTTCCAAAAGCCGGAAACGCAATGGAGACTTGTTGGTCCGAACTTGCTTGCTCCAAACATTTTCTCATTAAACCTGAGAGCATCTGGAATAAATGTTTGTGTCAATAAAGTCAGTGTTTTATTTTTGAGATATATAAAATTAACAGAAATAATTGCGCTGAAAATGCTTAAAGTTTTAGTTTCATTTTTAGATCTTTTGTCATACCTTTAATCAAAGGCATTCTGATTATAACAAAGCCAGCTCGTGATTTTAGGAATAGCCATAAAACCCAATAAGGCTTCTATTTCGTATCAAAGCAAACGACACGTCCTGCCATGTCGAAATACAGATGCTAAGTCAAAAAGAAAGTTTTGTTAATAAATCATTAAACTTTGTCCTGAAAAAATTATATATTTTTGTTTCATAATTCATCATTCATTGTTATACATATTAAACACGAACCATTTCTTCGGTTTTGCTTCTGTACATAGTCAAGATTCCATGATAAATGTTTGAACAGTTCAGTCGACCAGGGCCTGTGATAGCTATGTCACCTGGACGTACACCATTAGGATACCTTGTTTTACACTCTCTCTGTATGCTAGACCCTGCTGCTTTTAATAAAGCATTAGACGACTTTCCTTCACTTAGATTTAAATTCCAAGGTGCGCTGTTTACAATGACATCAACCTAAATAAACAATGATCTTTTAGTCAGTATTTGGCATTTGTTCTGAAACATCATCATCATCATCTTGTTCATAAAAATCGTCGTCGTTGTTCCCCTCGTCTTGATCATCAACATTTTATCATCGTCTTCATAATCATCATCGTCGTCGTCGTCATAATAATCATCAACTACAGCATAAACATCATTAAACACACATATGTTGACATCTGGTTTTGATATAAAATTATCATGATTATCACCATTATACAAAAAAACCACAAAAATCAAAAGCAAATAAATAAATCCCTCGTCCAAAAAAAGTAAATAAATAAAATATATACAATAATAATAAAAATAAATAAAGATAAAACAACAAATACCAAAATGAATTAAACCGAATGCAAGAAAAAGTCGTAGCGGGTCGTGTTTTTCCCATATTCAGTTATCCTTATACCTAGTTCAAAATGATCAGCCTATCATCCAAGCTACACGCCTTATGACGTCATAATACAATTTATGACGTACAACTTCTGTGGCTTCAAGAATACAGTTCATATTTATGTCAGACATGACTCAGATATGCGTAGTTAGACATGTAGACCATGCGTATATCCACATATTTAAAAAATGGGAAAAATATAATAAATCCCTAACTTGAGGGTATGACAAAGGTACTTCAATCCTCGGGATAAGATTCTTGAATGACAAATCCGAAAGGCCTCGGATTTGTCATTCAAGATTCTTACCCTCGGATTGACATTCCTTTGTCATATCCTTAAGGTAGGAGTAGAGTCTATTATTCTCCCGTAGAGACCCTTTAGCAGTTACTGTGGTCCTGTGACTTTGGTTGGCTCAGATTCCCCAAAAATGACGTCAAGAAATAATCAGTTACTATAACGAAGTCTATATTTTTTCGGGTATCTATATCATTTTGCCAACCAAAGCTACGGGGCCGCAGTTACTACTAAAGAGTCTATTCACGGAGTTATCCTCATATCTAGTGCAAAATGATCAGACTGTCGTCCAAAGGGGAGGGGGTGATAACAAGCTAAACGCATTATGATGTCACAATACAACTCATAACGTAAACTTCTGTGGCTTCCAGAATGCAGTACATATTTCTATCAGACATGACTCAGATATGCGGAGATCTATATAGACAGGTAGATCATGCGTAAATCTACATAGACATATATTTAAGAAATGGGAGATAAATAATTAACCCCTACCTTGAGGGTATGACAAAGGAATCTCAATCCTCGAGATAAGATTCCTAAATTACACACCCTCGACAAGCCTATGATTTGTCATTCAAAAATCTTACCCTCAGATTGAGATCCTTTGTCATACCCTCAAGGTAGGGGTAGATTATATTATTCTTACCGTCTCAGAAGAGATATCTCCAGTTTTAACACAAACATTAATAGCTTTGTTTCCAGCGACGTCATTTTGTCTCTTATGAGTTATACCACCAATCCAACAGGCGCCTTGGTCAGAGTCGGACTCAAATTCTAAATATTATGAAATAAAATATTTCCTTAGAGGCTTAGATATATATATATATATATATATACACATAATAATTTGTAAAAGTACGGGTATACATGACCGGTCACACCCGCCGTTAGTCCACAGTCAAGTCCAATGAAACACGTGAGGAGTGTATCCTCGTCACAATTGGTACAGACGTCTCAACAACCGCCAACGAAAAGGCAACTCATCATTTCACTTAGTGAAACAGAGTAGTCGCAAACAAGACTATTATACCGAACGTAAAATTTGAGGAACGTTGACATTAAACGCGGTTTTCGATATCCTTGTGTCAATAAATTGTCAGTGAGTAGTTTACCTCTGTATATGAAATCTTCATATGTTGTGCACGCCCTGGCATATCGGATCATTTGTGAAATATAAACTCCATATGCGGGTGACTGAAGGATATTACTACTTAAATGTGGAAAATTTACGATGGGAAAGCCGAAATCGTCGCGTTTATCGTACAGCTTAGTTGTGTATTCTACCAGTCTGAATACTCTTAAATGCAGAACTTATATTACATTGTTCTTGAGATGATTTTAGAACAATTGTAAATTATAACGCAAGATAAGAAAGAAGTCTCTTCCTCACGTTCTGACAAACATGCGTGCGCGATATCCTGAGCATGAATAAACAATTTAAATGCATTGTATATATCCTGGGCGAATTTGTCCTACAAAAACTGGTTTGAGTTTTGAACCAGTTTTGTAAACTTTCCTCTTGTTACCTAAACCGGTTTTAAACTGGATCATTTGTTTTATCTATGTGTTTCAAACTAGTTTATCAAACTACTGAAACTGTCTCCTGGGGTGGTTTAGTAGGTTTATGAAATCGTTTGTTGCTAAAAACAACATGGCGGCCACAACATGGATAAGTACCAGTATCGGTTACCTTTTATGTGTCTTCTCGACATTTTATGTATTCGGACATTAAAAAACTGTACTCTAATAACAGAGAGACGATGAACCAAATAATCCTAACTTCAAACTGATCAGTTATAGATTGTAATTTTGCTTATAATGTTTTCACTTTTGGATTTAGATATCTAACGGGAATTACAATAGATTGATTTGGGGGGGTTGGCATATTAACCCCTGGCAAATAGCAAAGTAATAAGTGGCGTCATTTGTCCCTTTATTTTTAGATATAAAATAGCGACTGTTTACGTATTTCTGTAACCCATTTTGGTAGTTTAAACCATTTATTTGTTTTGCCACTGAAAACCAGTTTTAGTTTCATAAACGGTTTGTTGTAAACCATAAATCGAAACTAGTTTTTTGCAACAAATTCGTCCTCTGTTTCGACTTTCAACATCATTGATTTCAATAAAATGTTATTGTAATACATCATTGACATTGCACAATAAATTCTTATTGTTTCATTTAGTAAATTGCCATTTACTATTTGAAATCACCACATCGATCATCGGGATTTCGTTTGCCTATAGTATTAACACTGGTTATGACATATACTGTTAACGGTTGTAGTTTATTTTATTACAAAGATTCCATTTCTTTTTTATTATCAAAAACTTTCCCCTTTAAAAAGTGAATACCCTAGTAAGGCACGGGGTTGGAAAAGAGACAAAACATCAGAGACGTTCCGATGTCTTTAAATCAGCCATTGTAGAAAGATTATTTATGTCGGTTTTGTTAGACAAAATTATTACTACATTTTTCATTTTCTTCAATGCAATATTTGAAAGAGCAACCTGAAAGTCTATCTGAACAATTCTGAACATATATTTTAAATATATTCTTAATATTATTCTTTGAATATATACAGTGAACCCGCTTTACAACGACATTCATTTTAACGGAATATTCGGTATCCGACAAGAATTGCTCGGGAACAAATATACATGTACATAAAAAGTACTCATTACAACGGAATATTCGGTATCCGACTCCGACATTAGATTCCGGGAACAAATGTACAAAACTCAGTGTAAATAAACTCTTTACAACGACGTAACATAGAACCCACCAGCTGATCTGGCTATTGTTATCATTCTTGATTTTCTTCACGGTTGAGTTCATAGGTAAAAATAATCGTCAATAAAACAATTACACCATCAATTGTTGTATAATCTCTTTACTGATAGGTGATGACCTAGGTGTCAACGATTAGCGCTTGAGTCACCCTTACCTGTATGTCAATAGGCCTAATGTTTATAAGCCATCAGTAGGTTTTGTTTGAACTGAATCGACAGGAAGTGAAATACAAGCTGGGTACAAATTGAAAAAATAAGATTGATAAATAAAGAATAAAAAATACACATAGTTGACAAGTTCCGTTAGGCTACATGTTCGTTCCGATGTGGTTACAATGGCGAATCTTTAAATTATTTCAGTACTTGCGATAGCAGTAGACATTTTACTAAAACTTTATTTATGAAACGCATTTTTAAGAGAATTGTATCAGCAATCTCTGCATTTTTTTTATTTTAGCAATA
>BROG01000047.1:620000-655000 GCA_030159075.1 Atrina japonica | reverse complement strand
CTTATTGTGATTAACTTCAAAAGTTGTGTAAACACACGACAATGGACATGGCGATTTCCCCCAACTTCCGTGGGAACGAGAACTGGAAACATTCAATGTTCAAGTTACCTCCCTTTGCGATATAAATACACACAGTGTAGGCTACAAGTGACCGCCCGCTGAAATTAAGCAGTCGCTGGTTATATAAGGCATGTGGTCACCATATAGGGTACATAAATAAAGAAAATATACACTTTTATTTTCATATTTCCATGAATTAGAAAACAAACATATTCTTGAGTGTTCAATAGGAATTGATTTAGCTTCATATTTCCGTATGCTTGTAGCTATCAATATAATGAATGGCGTAATACAACATCACTGAAATCTTATATAGTGAAATTCCATATTATAAATAGATCAATGGCGTTTTGTTGAAACTAACTACAAATCGTATTGTATAATTTCGAAAGACAGATGTAAGTAGAATCATGTGATATTTCATTTAAAGATTATTCAAACTAGATTTAATTTCATATACACCAAAATATTTGGCTTTTCTGTAAAAGTTGAATTCTTGAGTTGAACTATATTTTACAAATGCAAGCTCAATGACCTCTTCACTGTTAACAGGATAAACCTCGATGAAAAGTCGAAGTAAACCCATAATAGGTTGTTATTACATAACAACCCATAAAAATAAGCATGTAAGAACATTTGATAATAAATGAATAGACAGATTGTGTGTACATATAATAATGCATGCTCTCTCTCTCCCTCTCTCTCTCTCTCTCTCTCTCTCTCTCTCTCTCTCTCTCTCTATATATATATATATATATATATATATATATATATATTAACTATTTTGACAACTCGTACCCAGTAAGTACTCAAATATTCGAGTTCGAGTGCGTTGGGTACGGTTTGTCTTGGAGTGCATCTCTTTCTTATGTACGATTCGTCTTAGGTACGAGTTATCATGATAACTTATATAGCTAGCATCAATCATTCATCCGGTACATCAAGTAGACGTTTTCGATGATGATCAGAAAGTAATTACACGTCATTTTTGTTTCAGTTCCAATGTAGCACCAAACATACATGTATATCGATGACATATGTACTCTGTTTTAAGGTAAAGCATACAATCTTGATTTTCAGGGATGAAAGGGTTAAGGGTAAACCGTATTCTTGGTTGACTATTATATGGCATATTATCGCTTTATCACTGAATAATTCTTTTCCAATCACTCATGACTAAAATACTGCCGCTTTAGTTCTTGCGTATGTGAGTATCTATACATGTTTGTTTTAAAGCAATATAAGCTGTCACAATGATTATTGTTGTCCCCTGACATATAGTCGAGGACATGATAAAATGTGTGTTCAAACCACACGTAAAGCGTTGTAAAACTTCTTTTCGAAGTTATTTGTTTTATTAGAATTTAAGTCTTCCCGTACCTTAAAAAATCCAGCTGTATTTCCGTATGCAATGACCTTTTAGATAAACTCTTTCGCCATATCAAATGTATTTTGTAATTCGGTCAGGATATATCGGTCCTTTACGCGCTCGGACTATGTTAAAGTTGGCTGATGTTTATGTATTTTATATTTATTTTAAAAATACAGGACGTGATTTTTATTGGAAAGTGCATGTATTATGTAAAATATATGCTTTTCAACGCTATATTAAATACCTGAAGAAAATGGAATGAATAAATATATCTGGTCACTAGATTTGGCAAGATTGTTGCAAATTTACGCATGCATTTGTTATTATAACCACCAGGTGGTCTCTTTGGAATATATATGAGAAAGAATATCACATAAAATGGCCATGTAAACTTTTTCACCTACGACAGCTCATATCGCTTTAAGGAATAAGAATGAAATAATCGAAATCTTGGATTAAATTAAAAAAATCAAGATGTATTTTTCTATTCATATATACTGTAGAATCAGTAGTTTAAACTTGTGGTTAAAATTTCGTTGTTAAAAATTAAAACAAATTAGTAAAAATTTACAGTAAAACTTGCTTTAGTGACCACCTGTGTATAAACAACACTTGGTCTTTTATGCTGTCCCCAATCATACCATTTGTGTAAAAATCAACCTATATGTAAATACCGCCTCTCTATAAAACCTATCGTTTTGTTGTGTCCCTTTGGGGGTCTGTATACACAGGTTTCACTGTTATTTCGTTGATAAACGAAAAAAACGACATATACGAAATTAAAACCATAACTACATTTTCCAATTCTACAGTGCATTCTGTTACTTTTATTGTTAACAGTAAAAGCTACTAATTACATGTATATCTAATTATCGTGAATGATTGTACAACTGTTGTTCGAAGACGGCATTATTTAGTCAGTCTAGTCATTCAAAGTTCATGTTCAAGTTCCATTTTCCACATAGAATCAAGAAAACATCAAATAACACGCTAGAGAGATAAATATTTGTAATGTCATAAATATGCACGTATATACACCAAAACAAATAGTTCAGATTACTGACAATCTAGCACTTAAACTTATTTGTATAATATTAAAAATTCAGGATAGGTTTGGTTGATATCGTATACCACAAATTCGCGATCACCAAATACTCCGCCATCTGCTACGACTGAGTCGAATAATTCCGGATGAGTCAAACAGACCTCGTTGTGACATATTCTACACGGTGGCCTTGAAAATGACTGCTGGTTTGCGGTAATGTATATATCACCAAGACACATTCTCATTAGGAACATGGGGTGTTCGCCGGAAGCATACTGGCCTAAAATCAGAATAATCTCAATAACACAATTAGCTCAAACATCTATCCTTTAGAATAATAAGGGAATATAAATTTGATGTGTAAATATCTGAATTATTTCAGGATGATATCCGGAAAATAAACCTTATTCTAAATGTTCCGTTCCGTCACGGTTTGTTATTATAGTATGCAGCTTCGTTGGAATAAGATATCATGCAGTGGTAGATACAATAATCAAAAATGATTTCACTTGTCATCTTTACAAGAAAGAACATCTATCTAGATATTGTTCCTCGCTTAGGCATTAAAACACAAAATAAAGTCGTCAATGTAATCTCGGTACAAACTATTTCGACAAAACTGAACGGAATGAAACAACCCGAAAAAGGTCTATATTATCAGGGCGTCGTTTTGTTTAACGCTTGAAAATGCATCTGCCACCCTTACATTTACCCCGCCAACCTTAAAAATTTTTTTTTAACTGCGAATCTATTCAAATTTCTAAGTCAACTAATGAAGTCATTTTTATTTACCTATTTTGAAAACCACATTTACAACCATTGCTACGATGAACTGTTCTAGTCCCCAGGGCATACATAAACCCTTTACTAGCTGATTTTACTATACTAAAGAGCACTATCACACGGGCACTACTGCTTTCCAATGTAACACTATGAGATTATAGTACCCCCCCCCCCAAAAAAAAAAAACAGTCATCAAAGTAAGTAAATTGTCTATAATAGCTAGGCATAGCTGTATACAGTTCCCTGTGAAAAAATACCAATTATAAGCGTTCACATTCATACCTTTTAACGAAAATCAAATCAAATGATCACGGATATGATCGTAAACCAATTTTCAATAGTAAAGTGTCGTAACATTTTACTACACTTTTATTATTAAGATATCATAAATTATTTTGGAACTACGTCTATCAAACAATTAATCAAAATATGTCAGGGATCCAATTCATTAACTGATTATGGATAAAAATGTGGTGAACATTTAAAACACTCGTCATGATCATTTTAACTTATTTATGGAAATGAAGAAAAAGAAACAATTATTGGAGTTGCACAACTTACCGACATATTGGTTAGATTTAGCAGAACATTCAGCACCATATACACCGTTTCCTACACGACCCACAGAATTGGCCACTCTTGGGTCTAGTCCTTGATGCTTTATTGCTTCCACCACAGCTGGCTTGGTTCCATGGAAGAAATAATATTCATTTATTTCCGGATGTAGATGTTGTGTGATGGATGAGTCCAAAGAGGAAATAGTTTTGGCCATACCGCTTGACCCCTTAACTTTATCAAGTTTTAAAAATTCTCCTTCCACGGCAGCTTTCCTAAACAACCGTTGACGTTCTTCTGCATACTTCATAAATAGTTCTGTATTTTCTATTCGTTCAATACTGATAATTTGAGGGTGTTTTAACCCAAATGTGGTAAGAAATGCAGACTCTACAGATTGATAAGTTTTCTGGTCTAGTTTTTCCAGTTTGAACGGTATTTTTTTACTTTGTAGATTCCAAGTTTTCAGTGAATGCTTGGATGAAAAGCCAGTCCAATACGATGGAGAATAAAGCCGTTCGGTGTACTTATATTTGAAATATTCTTTAGTTCCACGTTTCGGTATTTTACATCCGGTATTCGGCAACTGTGGCTGTGGAATAGCTGTAAAGAGCAAGTCTGGTAACATTTAACATATAGGACATTAATGATAAAAAATTTGAATTTGAATTTTGAATGGTATTTGACACTACACGCCACACTGTTTCAGTTTTATGGCGGCAGGCAGTTTTTAATTGTGGAGAACTGAACCCGATTACAATACATCCGGGAACAGATAAGTACTTTAAAGGTGTTGTTTGGTGTATTTTGGTCTGAAGGGTTTTTTAAAAATACTAATGTACATTTTTATTCAAAATTATGATTTTTATAATCGATTGATGAAATGGACATGAATACATTGAGTTACGGTACCCATTAAATAAATCAGTACATTAGATTTGGATATTTCAACCGCTATCTTGCGACATTTCGAAAAAAAATCATTCAAATATCGTAAAATGAGTTTATTTATATAAAAGACTTACATTTGATAATATTATAATTAATTTTTT
The DNA here is from genome assembly GCA_030159075.1 of Atrina japonica. NCBI lineage: Eukaryota > Metazoa > Mollusca > Bivalvia > Pterioida > Pinnidae > Atrina > Atrina japonica. The sequence continues at coordinate 650,133 of BROG01000047.1, read as the reverse complement.
AATGGCTATTATACAGGAATCATCGATTCATATTGATTTATCAGATTGATGTTTTGACAAGTAAATGATTTACAACTTCTATGTGCGCTTGTGTTTCCCTTTTGATGTATAATCCCTAAAACATTATAAATATTATAAACATAATACCAAAGTTATAATGCTCAAGACGATATCGTTTCTGTCAATTTGACTTCATCAGTTAAGCTCCAATTTGAAAAGTATGTGTATTTTCTAAAGTTAAAGTGGTATCATACAAAGCCAGATAATATCTCTAAAAGTATAGCCGAAATTCATCTAAGAGTAACCACTGTTAAAAAAATGACCATCTTAGCGGTAGACAATTTTCGAATTTAAATAGTGTTAACAGTGCCAAATATTACTTTATTATAAGATGAACAGCTGGTACCGAAATACTGTATATTGAAAAAATAAATCTATAATAAAATATAAAGACTATTCTATTTAATTTTGACCTTTTATACAATAGAAACCCTAAAACAATAAGGGTAACCGTAATATTCAGAATATGTCTGATATTATAAAAGCCGTTCTTGAGTTGTTTTAACCAATTGTGACGAGGATTTATTCCTCATATATTTCACCAGCGGTTGGTGTGACCGGTCAACGGGGCATGCTTACTCCTTCGTGGCATTATATAGTTTCTCATATGTGCACGTCTCTCTTGCGGATTTAATTTTACTTCGCACTGATAACATCAATTAAATTCTAAATTCTTCAAAAGCTAGGATAGTCATCTTTTACAGTGGTTACTCTTAGACGGACTTTGCTATACATCTGGGTTTATCATTTGGCCTTGTATGATACCACTTTCTCCTTACAGAACATGCATCTTTTATAAATTGGAGCTAAACTGATGAAACAATCGTCTTGAGCACTGTAGCGTTGGTGTAGTAATAATTAAAGCAATGTAAGCATTTTATTACACAAAAAAAAAATCGTAAGAAAAAATATCATTTTTAAGCGGTTTTTTTTGTTTGTTGTTTTTTGTTTTGTTTAGGTTTTTGTTTTTGTTGTTTTTTTTTGTTGTTTTTTTTTGTTTTGTTTTTTTGTTTTTTTTTTTTGGAATCTGATTTATAGACAAACCAAATAAACTGTGTTACAGTCTTACGCATTGTGATGACTAGACAAGGTGTGAAAAGTATATTTTCAGCTCAAGGGTACCTCTAGGATTGGGCCGCCATATTTTGCCACCAGGCTGGAAATTTGTGTGTTTAGTAAATAGATCCATGTTTTATTAGTTTTCTCCCACAAACAGACGATATACGGAAGCATAGTGACATTGTATTTACATTGATATCAAGGTAAACAATATAATTTGAGCGCCTTTCTTTGTTTTCTTCAAAAAGTGAAATAATTAACATTTTACAGTGGTTACACTTAGATAGATTCAGGGATACATTAGAGGCCTATGAAATGGTAAACATTTAATAAGCATATAATGAAAAGCTAACAGAACTCACCAGCGGTGTGTCCCGTAAGTTCATCTTTGAATGCCTGTTAATTAAAACAATTATAATTGATTACATACATAATAATAATGCTTTCATGTTAACCCTTTCACCCCTGAATATCTGAATGGTATGTTCTTTCTATTGTTCATGACCAGTCTACAGTGGTCTGTAGGGTTGAAAGGGTTAAGGGGGAAAGTTCGTATACGTTAACGCTGTGTAAGTTGTCAAAATATTACCAACCCACCAAGTGTATTACCATACCCCAGTCCAAAAATCACATACACATATACAAACACAAACTCACATACAAACACACACACACACAGTCTCAAACACACAAGGATATATAAACTCATATACACACATATACACACGCAAACTCATACACATACAGATACACACTCTATCACACACACACACACGTACACACACACACACACACACACACACACATATATTAGCAAATTATAAGCAAAACAAAGTATAAACCTTTTATATTCTAATCAATTTACCTTTTCAATAGTATCAAAATCGCTACTTGTGCTGTATAGAACAACTCTGATCTTTTGAAGATGCGGCTGCTTCGTTGTTGTCGCAAAATCTTGGATTGATTTCACGATAATTCCTGCGACAACATCTGCCGGAAATTTCATATATCCTGTTCCTAAAGCCGGCAACGCAAGTGACTGGTGACCATCACCGTTAGCTTTCGTCAAACACTCTGTCACAAATTTGGAGAGCGCCTAAGGGGATAGAATTAATAAGTTTGTACAGAAATTGAAATAGAACACACAGATATTTGTACAGTAATCATTAAAAGAAAAGATCAAATCTAGTAAGTACTTGGTAATAGCACTAGGAAATATAAATCATTTAAGTCACTCCTTCTAACCAATATATCTTCACAAAATATGTTGAGCCTAAGTGAAATAAATAGTTTTGATCCGGGCAAACAAACCAACAAAAGGTGATTACAAGAAATGAGGATGGTTGGAGCACAGACTTGTATCCGACAATTCCATTTACCCAAAATGTATTTCCGTGTCAAATATGGTGAACGTGCATTAAAACTGACTTGAATATGTCTTAGACAAATAAAAAAAGAATTACTTTTAAAAATTGTAGTAGGAGAGGCAATTTTATGCATTTTACACCATGTGTACGAGGGGTGTTCCAAACATAATGTCACTTGCATTGCTTCTCGTAGTCTACAAATGTTTTGATCATTTTAACTTGTTCTGCTCTTCAAAATACCCTCCATCTGCCTCAATACACTTTTTGAGTCGGTCAATCCACTTTTGGAAGCTTTTGTTTTTTGGAAGTTCATACTCTTCACTGGGTACACTGATAAGCAGCAGATCCAATGACATTTCTCGAGCTACATCTCTTTCCAGATAGATTATATTTGAGTTTGGGAAACAGAAAATAGTCTCAGGGGGCCAAATCTGGTGAATGTGGAGGATGTTGGAGGACCGTAACCTTATCTGATTCCAAAACTTCGGGCTTTCTTCTGTTAACAAATGAGGTATCCACCTTCCATTTATGTTTCTAAGTTTTAGATGCCTCGACAAAATACCATGAACTCGTGCTAACGATAAGTTTGTCAACCAGGCTAATTGCCTCCCGGTGTATTGGGCATCTTTTAAAGGATATTGCAGATTTTTTCGATGTTGCTTTTACGGTCGGTATAATAGACTTGCTGCTGTTCAGCGCTAAATTTAGCTACTCACCAACAAAAAGACCTGTTAGACATTTGACCCTCCCCATAAATGTCGTACACCTCACTGTAAATATCTATTTTATTCCAAGTATCAACTAACCTTTCATGTAGCCCCTAATTTCAAGCACAGTTTCAGCTCTTTTACCAGTCATTTTGTGTATAGTGTAATGAATACGCTACAAACTGATATACACTGTACACATATCAGTGTACTTGTGAGCGAACTTTTTACCTGTGTTATGATTCAGTGATCTATCTATCGAAACGAGGTGAGTTTGAGTACACAATGCGAGAAAATGCACAGATAATATTGTTTTTGGAAGATTTCTGATATGTTTGTATCAAATGCGAGTGGTCAAAGTGAAATAATTAGACGGACATAGATATGACCTGGATAAGTAAAGTTAACAACAGCAAATAACTATAGAAATACGAATATAAAAATTGTGCTTGCAATAAGGACTATATAATTCGGCAAATGAAATGGACGGACAGACTGGCACAACGTACATCCGGGAATCTGTCTACCAAAATGTATGTTAATTGGAAAAAAAGTTCAAAGAACAAACCTACTTAAAATTTTGACAGAGCGTAGTAAATGACATACTCTATACAGGGAAATATTCGCCTCCGTTTTATTTTCGCCCCTTCGCCCTCATCATCTGTGGCCGAAGTTAAAACAGTAAATTCGTCTATTTAAATTATTGTATAAAGTATTTATTATATATTCCATTTTAAACAAACACACAAATGTTTTTTAAAAAAACTTAAATTTGTTCATGCGGAAAGTAGACAAATATTAATTGATAACGAAATGAAGTCCTATCGTAAATTAGAACTGTAATGAATCTGGACATATTTAAATAACATGGGGCGAAAATAACCCTGTATACTGTAATCCGTTGTGTAGATAAGGAAAAAAAACGGTCAAATGATAAGATTTATTCTGTAATAAAATAAATGTATAAACATTAAAAAAAGACTCGAAGTCACCATATTAATTCAATCATCAAGCAATATTTGCTATTAGCTACATAGTTTAAATTTGACCACCAAAATTACGTATTGTAAATTTATAACTTTGGTATTATGTTTATAATATTAACAGCATGAAATTGTGTCATAATACCCAATATATGAATAAAAGAAGTCTAGATATCCTTAATAGGGCATATATACTGGAGTCTAAATAGGTGTAAACATTTAAACATCAATTATTGAACTAATGTAAGCAGAAATTATTATAAAATTTTATAAGACAATAATTGCAAACAAGACGTGAATAACAAAGAACATGTATAGATAACCAACGTATACATAGATAATATTTTATTTCAAAACTGAAGCAGATTAAGGGAGATAACACGTAGTCTAATGAGTCAATGGCCAAACAGCAGGTATCGAAAATGTAAGAAGGAAAACCATATGAAAACGTTGTATAATCACAAAGCATAGATAACCAAATTGTAGATACTCGGATAATCTTGAGGAAAGATGCCAACGATTTGTATGATGGAAAATCCAATAGCTGGATGTATTTTGTTTGTTGGAAAATCCAATAGCTGGATGTATTTTGTTTGTTTATTTAAATAGTATTTTAGATCTCAGTCACACTTACAAAATAAATAAATCGTGGTGACCAGTTTTTAATGCCGGAGGAGATTACCTAGTCGAAATATGAGGAACCACCGGCCTCCCGGAAGTCAACTGGAAAACCGGATTACGACTTACGTAGGAAGAGATCGCCGGCCTTCAACAAGTAGAGTAGCAAACGTAATCACAAAAGCCTGGGTTCCAACAGGACTTGAACCTACCCTTCCCACTCAGCACCAGGGGTCCCTAGTACGTATTGTATTGTACAATAAATATTGAGATAAGCCACTGGACAAGAGAGATCATTTTTCACTGCAAATTAGACCTCAGTTCCACGAACATTTTTAGACACTAATATGGTAAACTTTATATAAATATGATATAAATAAATGTATTGATATCATACTCTCTCTCTCTCTCTCTCTCTCTCTCTCTCTCTCTCTCTCTCTCTCTCTCTCTCTCTCTCTCTCTCTCTCTCTCTCTCTCTCGGTCTCGATTAGACGATGGATTTATAACGGATGTCGTCTACAGTTATGTATTTAAGGGGCATGAACTTTGTTTACTCAAAATTATTTCGATTGCAAATCTTAAGCAATTTTCACAAAATATATAGGAATTAAATTATTTTTATGCCTGTGTATCTCTTTTGTATGATTGTATATCAAAATAAGTAGTAAAACAGAGAAAATGTTTGAAAACAACATATCTAATGCCCCTAATTGTCAGTAATACACAAAGAAATAACAATATTCGTTGATTGATTGAATAATTCGTTTCCGATATATCGGAGTAGAAATTAGAAATAAAAGGAAGAAAATTGAGACAGAAATCTCATACATATTCTAATATCCAAAGGCTCGTTTTTCTTTAATTTTAAAAGTAGTATGTCACATATCAATGAAATGATGTCATTGTTTAGATACATTGAAGACCTGATACTTACATCCTCAGGTGACATAACTTTCTTTTTTGAGTACCATGATAACAGCGTTCCTATGTACAGTTTTTTACATTTCAAACCATGTCCTCCTGCTTCTGCTATTTCTCCGACGTTGATTCCGTTGCTGTAATTATTGTCTAATTCTGTTTGTAAGTTGTCCCCCACCACAGTGTACAGAGCTGCGCAAACTCCTGGGGTATTCTTTAACTGAAGATCCGGGGAGGTACAACAAACAATGATGTCTGCCTGGTTACACGTAAATAAATGGAATATATATCTTATTTAATTTAATGTAATATATCTTTTTATTCATTTTGTCTTGGATATAATATATTAACACACACACACACACACACACACACACACACACACACAGATATATATATATATAATATATATATATATATATATATATATATATATATATATATATATATATATATATATATATATATATATATATATATATATCAGAGATCTAAAAGTTTCTAAAGGTAGCCAATGACATGTTAACAAATAAAACAATATCTATTTGTTTATAACACAACAAGAAGGTAGCTTTAATATATGGATATTATACTGTGATATAATCAATATCCATGTAATATGAAGTAATCAATTTTAACTGATATCATATGATAAATTTCAGTTTATTATGACGTAATCTATTTTAACTTAAACGATGTAGCAAATTTTAACTTATTATGAAATAATCAATTTTAACTTATACCACGTAATCAATTTTAGCTTATTATGAGATAATCAATTTAACTTATAATGACGTAATCAATCTTCACTTATAATGACGTTATCAATTATAACTTATAATGACGTAATCAATCTTAACTTATAATGACTATTTAATGAGATCACAGAGTTTAACTTCCTAAGACTCACCGATTCGTCATTCATGTTTCCACTTGCAACAGTTACAGCGACGCTGCCATAGACACTAGAGCAGATATCTTGTCTGATAGTTCTATTCATTGGGTCTTTAATAAGAAAAGGATTAATTTAAAAATAATAATAATAATAATAAAAAAAATAATAATAATAATAATAATGATAACATTCATTAGATATGAAACAATATTAAACCTTTTGACTAAACATTTATATAAAAATAATGGGATTTGAATTATTTATATATTTTTACAATTATTCAATTATTTATTTTATATATTACCAAAGTGTTATTTAAAAAGGTAACATTTTCTAACGTACAGTATCTAAGAACCACATCAAGATTTGATATATTTCTCTTAACAAAGCCGTATTTTATGCATCTTACTTTGACCTCTTTGTCCATGATGTCCTATGTTGGTAAGTTCCTTTTTATATGCCTGTTTGATAACAAATTAGATTTATGAATCTCATTATGATAACTTGGAGATTGGTGTATGATGCACTTCATAACATATGGAATGTAAATATAGAAAGAAGATTCAAGCATCACAAATTCTATACCTGTATAATTGCATTAACATCTAAATAAATTTACATTTAATTTTTCTTATATCATGTAATGGATCCATTGTTTTTTTTACAAATTTACAAAGCAAGAACATACATGTGCCTATTTTAACTATTATTGTTACCGTTTCTTGGCTAAAGTTCTCGTCTTTTCTAAATGAAAAGTTGTAAAGATAATTAAAATGCATTTGACCGGTCAACAGTGAATGCTTACTCCGCCATGGTACCTGGTCCCACATCTGGATTTCAATAAGTCCGTCTTTGTACAATGTTCACCTGATTTGTATATTGTCTACTTAATTTCGTGAAGATTATTATTTTGGTATCTGTGATTTGTATATGTTGATTTATGTAAATTCTGTATCCAAATGTTTCACATAGAGTCGTTTATTTTAGAATGTTGTTATATTCAAGGTAGCAAGGTAATCCAGCTGAACTTGTAAATAGCATATTATATATGTTATAAATTATCGTATGAATTTAGTGCTGATACACATTTTCTCCCTATTGAAATATGACAATATGTTACCTCAACGTTGTTTCTTCCAATCTAACGACATTTGTCTACTTAAAATGCAAATAATTGTTCTATACTCACAGATAGTAAGTCTTCTTTGTTCTTGTCGCTATTAAAGAAGATTATGAATATATGTTGGAGTTTTGTTTTTGATTTTCTTTGTTCAAAAATACGAAGTGTTTCCACCATTGCCTTTGCCGCATCAGCTGCTGGAAATTTCAAAGACCCGGTGCCAATTGTAGGAAAAGCTATAGACCTTGTATTTGTAGGGTGTTTATTTGCCTCTTCTAAGCAAAGTGACACGAAATCTTTCAGCGTCTGAAATATATATATATATATATATATATATATATATATATATATATATATATATATATATATATATATATATATATATATATATATATATATATGTATGTATATGTATTATGATAACTTAATGATTTATATTTTATTCATTTTGTTTATGTTTTAATGCATCTCATGAAATCATTCAACTTTTACCAATTGCAGATCAACCGAGTACCTCGTTGCGATCGTCTGTTTCTTGTCTTTGTGCGTCTTTAATCATATGTTATTGCATAAACTTGGCGATAGCTTTTACTTCAACCTGAGTCCGAATATGTAGATAATTGGACCCTTTTAACCTATATTTTAGGTGAGATAAATACATGACATGTCGATACCTTTGTGTTTAGGTGTCTCTGTAACAGAGGACGGAATCATTCATCAAAGGAAACTAAATGAAGATAAAATATGAATGGAAATATAAGTAACGCAAAGGATACAATCAGTATAAATAATAGACCATTTTCGATTTGTTCAGTAATGTTGGAATAGTTTGTACACAGATCACGTGATCTCAACTGAAAGTCGGGCAAGGATGTCGTAATATTTATATTGACGGCGTTCAGTCTTATCTTCTTATCTTGTTTCCATTTATATGCGAGGAATAAAGTTAAGATAAATGTTCTGTCTTGTAACCGGAGGTGATGCTGTCCTACTTTTCCTTTGAAAATACAAACTATTATGTCGAACTAAGACCAAAAGGGACAATTCGAAAATGGTCTATTGGCAATATACCTGTAAAGGATCTGTATGCGTGTTCCCCCATTCCGGAATGGCTCCATGATAAATGAATTGACACTGGAGTTCATACCCTTTAGTAACTGCCATTTCCCCAAAGTCAATTCCATTGGGAAAGTTGTTGTCACATTCATTTTGTAGGTCATCACCAGCTACTTTCAAAAGCGATTGAGACAAACCTCCATTGTTCAGCTGCAAGTCTTTGGGTCCGCTGCATACCAATATGTCGGCCTACAATTAAGGAAAACATCTAATGAATTTAGAATTATAAAAATAAACCCTGGTTACACCAAATAAATGAAACTTTTGGAAGAAATTTAGTATGAAATATATATTTTAAAGAAATGACTTTACTTTTGACATGAAATTATGCATTAGTTTTGTTTGTCATTAATATTATAGACATTATACTCAAATTTAAGTTGCTATTTACAGATAGAAGTATATCACTCATTTCATTATTACAAAACTATTCCAAATCAAGACACCCTGGTTGAGGAAGCTATATCTTTTGAGACACTTTGTATAGCGAGTTCCCTATATCACCCAGGCAAAATCTAAAAAGGAACATATTGAACTACAGACTTTTAATATCCACCAAGTACACTTATACTGAACCCCACTACCTTGGAATCCTGATTGAAATAGTTTTTATTCCATGGTAAAGTTCTCTATTACAATTATCACCAGGTTATTATTTTTTTCAATATATCCGGGTTCGACTGTGAATTGTGTTTAGTCGGTGCAGTCATGTTCAGTTTATGTAAGTACTAAAATGAATAAATGGAAACAAAATTTGAATTTACACATTACAATATGTTTGAATTTTTTTTAGAATTTGGAAAAGTGTTTCAAAAAATATTCAAACATATTGTAATGTGTAAAGTCAAATTTTTTCTGTAATATGGTGGCGGCAAGGTATTAATGGCGGAGGACAGAAACCAATGTACCCGTAAGTAGACCATCGGCCTTCCTACGGTAAACTGGCAAACTTTCTCACAAAAATCAGCTTAGGTTTCAGCGGTGCTCGAACTTGCGCTAACCAGGAGTTAGAGATTCCATAGTTCAATGTGCAACGTTCTAGCCACGTAGCCACAGGGGACTCACACATAACAATCAAGGAAAGAGCATCTCTTAAAGTTCTAATTCACATATTTTACATTATATAGTAATCCTTTTATCAATTATGTCATGTACCAAAAGTATTAGCAAATTACACCCACCGTCAGGACAACTGCTCTATTGTCTATTGATTTACCTTGGTGTCTGCCAGGGTTCCCTCTAGAAGTTCCACTGTTATTTTACCAAGACGACAGCTATGTCTTGTTTTCATTGTCGATGTTGAAGTCGGTACCTGGGATACTGCTAAGAGGATTAAATCCTTTACATTACATTTTCATGCCAACAAAAATATGGGAAATATTGTAAATTGCAAATTACATTCAAACCTGCCTTAAAGGCAACCTGTTTTCAGTAGCCACTCCTCTTCAACAGCCAGTTTGTGTTCTCCCAATCAATTTCACTATATAAACATACCTAAACCAGCAGTGATATTCAGGACAAAATGCTTGGTCACCTGATCTATTTTTAGAAAACCTATAAACAGATTAGCTGGGCAGAACTGTAATGTACATGATTTTGACACCTGATCATCTTAACATCAAACTATCTTGTACTGGTATATGAATATACATGTGTTGCTACACACTGCATAATGGACACCAATTTTCTTCTGATTTTTGTCAACCTGGAACCAAAGGCCACTTTTTCGATTTCCCTTGAGTGGCTGCTGAAAATAGGTTTGACTGTACATGTATTTAATCTATTGAGCCACCGTATTTTTTTCTCAATATAAATGTACATTGAATGAAAACTAAAAATAGTTCAAACAATTGAATTATTCTACAACAAAAACAATAACTAAAAACCCACAAAAAACAACAATTATAATTAGTTCATGTTTGCCTTATACAATTAAATCAAAGTGATTGCTCTTTCCATTAAAGTTTTGTAATATATGCTTTTTAAAATATTGTTTTGACCTTTATGTATAGATAACTTATATACTATACCAGGCTGCTGACAAGATATCGCTAGTTTTCTAGCCAAAGATCTAAACGTCTGAAAAATATAAAAATGTAATTCTTTATTTGAAGTTTTTACCAACTTTCAGTTGAATTTTTGAATTTTCCATAAATCAGTTCAACCCCGCCCATCAACATATACATGGTACATATAAGCTCAAAACTATCGGTGAGTGATACATATAAGCTCAAAACTATCGGTGAGTGATAGACATAATTAAATATTTTCCCTCTCACCCACGGAAATCAAGATGGTATGCTCTTTTCTGTAGTTAAGACCAGTCTGTCATGTTCTGTAGGGTTGAAAATTTTACACATGGATCAGTACTTTTACCTCCATCTTTTAATTTAAAACTGATCATTGCAATGTAACCGATATAATGTGAAACGAAACAAGACGCAACAACAAACAAAGAGGTTATGTAAACATGTAGTAAACATGAAAAAAAGATATGTTTTGGACCATGAGTTTATTTCTAAAAAGTCATGCATATGCACGTACATTTTAGAAACTGTTTGTTGTTTGTTATCTTACCTTATAGGTCTCTTTATCGCCATGGTAAACAACTATATCAATGTGTTTCAAGGACGACGAAGGATTTCGATTTGAAAAATTATCGATGCCATCAAACATAATTTTTGAGACACTCTGTAATGGATATTCCAGAAAACCTGTACCAAAAGCTGGAAATGCAAGAGATCTTTGCCTATACTTAGACGCTTCTACTAAGCAAAGCTGGACTAGGTCTTTTAACACCTATACAGAAAAGAAATTGATATATATATATATATATATATATATATATATATATATATATATATATATATATATATATATATATATATATATATATATATATATATATATACAGTGAACCCTCTTTACAACGACCATGTTTGTTCCCACATAGGACTGACGTTATATCGAATTTGTCACTGTAACGAAATTGATGTGGTGGGCATTTTGTGGTTAGCTCCCTTGATTATTCTTTATGTGAATAAATAAAACAAAAAGTCATAACTGTTCTTATTATGTTATTTTATACAATTTTCACCCATTTAATTGTCATATTTATGCAAGATAATCTTGTAAACATCTATGCACAATTATTTTTCAGTCGCATATAGTAAATGGGTGATGTCGTAAAATGCACGGATCATGTACAAAATGCCCGAATGTACAAGATTCCGAGTTAGATTCTTTATTGCTTAAATAAAAAGCGCAGAGATTGCTGATACAATCTAATTAAAATGCCTTTCATAAATACAATTTTACTAAAATGTCTACGGCTATCGCAAAAAAATGAAGTAATTTAAAGAAACGCCATTGTAACTACATCGGCACGGACATGTAGCCTACCGGAACTTGTCAACTATGTGTATTTATTTATAATTATTTAATTATATTTTTTTCAATTTGTGCACAGCTTGTATTTTAATGTCGGTTCAGTTCTAACGAAACCTGTTTTATAAACATTAGGCCTACTGTAGTACAGGTAAGGCTAATCTTTGACGCTTATCACATATCAGTGCAGATCAGAGAACAATTGACGGTGTAATTGTTTTATTGACACAATAATTTTTACCTCAACCATGAAGAAAATCAAGACTGATAACAATAGCTGAATCAGCAGGTGGCTTCTATGTCAGGTCGTTGTAAAGAGTTTATTTACATTGAGTTTGTACATTTGTTCCTCGAATCGAATGTGGGAGTCAGATACCGAATATTCCGTTGTAATGAGTACTTTTTATGTGTACATGTACATTTGTTCCCAAGCGATCTTGTCGGATACCGAATATTCCGTTATAATGAATGTCGTTGTAAAGCGGGTTCATTATATATATATATATATATATATATATATATATATATATATATATATATATATATATATATATATATATATATATATATATATATATATATATATTGACATCTCCAATTCTAGATTTACTAGTGAATTTATATATCCTCAATAAGGTATGTTTAAAAAATATATATATATACATGTATTTGGACAGACACGAAACAAAGAGAAATATTTGATAATAGTCTGTATTTTGTTATCTTAAATTTTGTTATAACTAAAACATTTATTATGAAAACTCTGAGACAAGTTAACATAATACATTCATGAAAGTTCTTCTCGGACTTTAATATATGTATACAAATTGCACCAATCTCTTCTCCCAATCTTGTGTATCATTTACATACCTGTTCATCTGCAGGGCCGCTATACTTTGGTATTGATCCATGGTATATTTTCTTGCAGGACAGTTTTCCGGGTCCTGTAACTGCTATTTCACCATGTTCAATACCGTTTGGGTATTTAGAATTGCATTCATTTTGTATTTCACTTCCGGCTTTATTCAAGACAGCGCTGGACGCTCTACCTTTGCTTAGATCAAGTCCTTTCACGACGCTGTTTACAATGATGTCAACCTTTGATTACATAAGGATTTACAGATATGACAACAGTAAGTGCCTTTGACAAGATATAGATACGACCAAAATAACGGGACAATAGCGGGAGTCTGGATAATATGGAAGTAGAATCAGGGTCTAACATAGAGATAACATCACTTGTAGTCCAGTCACATATGCCGTGATTCCAAGGCAACATCTGAAGCGTAGTTACAATCGCCATAAAGGAACCAAAAAGTACTTTCAACTTTTCACGGAACTGGATAGGTTTCTATGTAACTTTAGCGACAGATATTTTAACAGGGGCAATTTTGCCATACATATATATGGAAGTTTTTACAGTCAGGATATTCGGGGGTATGAGAATACTGCGTGACCACTTGACAAGCATGGATCTTAGGGAAATCCAGAGGTGGGAGCAGGTAACATGGAAGTGTAAACATCCCAATAAAAATTATTGAGGAATAACTCCTCATCAATATTGATATAGATGACTCAACACTACTTTCAATCAATTTGTCACTCTTTATTACTGTTGGATTATTATGATATTTGTTAAGAAGTTTTTTTCCGATCGTAGATATGGGCGGTCGTGCAGGGATTAATTACCATTTATACTACAGTTCTTAATTGTTGACGATAAATTAAACCAGTTAAACCAGAGTAACAATCAATGTCAATATGTTTGAACTAGTGTTACATTTAAATCTTAATATGAAGCTTCTGCTGATTTTCTTCTAAAATAAAAATAGAAATGTAATTCATATGATATTTAAAAGTAAACAGTTGTGCCTTCCTGCCATTTTACCCTTTCTTTTGTTATATCCCCTCTAATGACGGCTACTCCGATGTTTCCACATTTTACTTCTTTACGTGTCACAGGTGCAGGTGTACAAGAGGCTGAAATATTCACAGTACAGAATACTTTACATACTTTATAAGAGCATTAGTTATACATTTAAGTGCGTAACAGGAAAGACAGGTACTGAGATAGGTAGACATGTGGGTATATAGGTAGCTCGGTAGGTGAGTAGATTGATAGGTAGATAGGTAGGTATGTAGGAAGGTAGATAGGTAGTAATGAAGGTGGATAGGTAGACATGTAGGTGAGTAGATTGATAGGTAGGTATGTAGGAAGGTAGATAGGTAGTAATGAAGGTAGATAGGTAGTTAGGTAGGTCAACAGGTATGTAGGTAGGTATGTCTATAGGTAGGTACATAGGTTGGTAAGTAGATAGGTAGGTATTTAGGTAGGTAGGTAGGTTGGTAGGTAAGTAGGTCGGTAGGTAGGAAGAAAGATAGGTAGGCAGGTATGTATATAGGTAGAAAGGTAGAAATGTAGCTCGATAGGTAAGTAGGTGTATACGTAGGTCGATAGGTAGGATGGTATATAGGTAAATTGGAAGGTAGACAGATAGATAGATAGATAGATAGATAGATAGATATATAGATAGAAATATAGATAGGTAGGTAGGTAGATAGGTAAATTGACAGATAAATAGATTGAAAAAATATAGATGGGTGGATGGATGGATGGACGGATAGACAGACAGATAGATTGATAAATAGATAGATAGAAAGAAAGATAGATACGATGATAGATGGAAAGTAAAATTAACCTTCTTGATCTTCTATATCTATATCATCCTCTTCCATGCCCAGAAGAATCGACTACAGAGCTGATTTATGAATTCAAATGAGAAATCGTTGATACGCCTTCAATGAATAAAGCATAGACATGAAAATTTTATCAATGTAAATTACCTGTATATCACTTTATTGTTGATTTGTCATCGCTATATTTACGTGTTATAGCAGGATAAAAACTATGAAGCTATGAAGTTTTATTTATAGACATTTAAAAATCTCACTACATAGTATACATTTTAAATCTAATTCAGTAAAATGGAATACATCAATACCGTTGCTCATAGTGATTAGAAGATAATGTTCTAAACAGACAGACAGACAGACAGACAGATAGACAGACAGACAATCAATAAGATAGACAGACAAAGAAACAAACACTGATGAGAATATTTAGGCAAACTCCTGTAAATCCAAGCGAAAAAAATAGATATTTGGAATGTTTTTACAAATTCTTTTTAAAATAACATACACTTAAATTCGTACTGAGTCTTGGTCTAATCTAATCTCCTCATTGACAAGTATAAAATCGTCGTTTGCAAATATCATATGAATAACTCACCTTCATATCAGTACACAAGGATCAGGCCAAAACGAAACTAGACTAAAATTTCCTGTTTCTTTCTAGCGATATAATTGATTACTATGCTAAGTACGTTTATAGTTCCAAGAATAAAATACAATCTTCCTTTAAAGGAATTCCGAGTACGTCTTAGTACGGAATGTAATACGCATTAAATCTACTTATTGGTAGTTATAAACTATAAATCTGGTATATGTCGACATGCATACATACATACATACACATAGGCGTCGGAAGCAAATTGAAAGTGGGGGGGCTAAACCAACTTAAAACACACACACGCCAGAAGTGGGGGGGCTAAACCAACTTAAAACACACACGCCAGAAACGTCTTGGGGCTAAGCCCCAATTTTCAACACCTATGCCTGTCTTTGCAAAAAAAGTGGGGGGGGGGGGCTAAGCCCCCCCCCCCTAGCCCTCCGGCTCCGACGCCTATGCATGCATGCATGCATACATACATACATACATACATACATACATACATACATACATACATACATACTTACATATACATATATACATACATGCTGTACATACATACATACATACATGTTGTACATACATACATACATACATACATACATACATACATACATACATACATACATACATACATACAAACATGCATGCATGCATGCATGCATACATACATACATACATACATACATACATACATACATACATACATACATATACATACAATCAAATAATGAATTTCAAAGTTAGAGTTAAAAATTAGATACCGATCTTCAAAGGAAGATTTTCAGAGACACATGCATGGTATTTATAGTAATTCATATATAGTTGTTATAGTTTTGAATAGCAAATTTGAAATTGACATCAAAATATACAGATATGAAAAAGCATGACATACTTTCCAATGACTCTCTGGTGTGAAAATATAACAGCACCTGATCCCACCTCTCATTTCTTAGAGGTCCGTGTTTGTCTATGTTCTCTAGATTTGCTTACTGTCTACTGAACGTTTTGCCGATTAATATTTTGGAATCTGTTATTTTACATCTAGTTTGATTGGTTTAGAAATGAAAGCAAACCTTGATGCAGTTTTCCATCTTTTTGTGACGGTTCAATACACACGATGTAATTGACTGTCAAATGATCTCTTTGAATCGTCTGTATACAGTGAAGAGCGTTCATTCCTCACTTTTTTGACTGTGGACTCACAACGGATGTGGTAGTTCAACAAGTGATGCTTAGGGATGCTTAGGGATGCTTACTCAGCCATGACACCTGGACCAAATATTAGATATTCAGAGATCCGCGTTTGACCGTATTCACCAGACTCGTACGCCGTCTCTTAATCATCCTGAGGAATTATACTTTGGTAACTGTGAATTTTATAATTTCGTTTCTATAGTTTCGTGTGTAATAATGTGAATAATCAGAAAGCCTGTAATTCGATATTTTGCTGCATGGGGTTAAAACAGTGTATTATGGTCAAGACAAATCAAATACCATTTCTTCGGACCCAACTACACGTAAGAAATGGTTTGTGAAATTTAAAAATATATTTCTGCCGCCCATGCACGTGATGTCTGGAAATTTTTCAGAAAAATATCTAAGTGAACCTGTAACTCGAATAATTCAGGTCCTCTCCGTTTTCATTCTCTCTTTCGTTCGAGGTTAGTAAAGTCGTCGTAGTGAGCAGAATAAAACGACTGAATTATAAGGGTTAAGCTTAAGCGAACATTTCGCTTTTTATAATATTTATCAAATGCAAGAAACATTTTGTTTAGAAACATCAATAATGTACATGGGAGATAACTCCAATATGAAGTATACCAAGAGCACGTAATTCCTCCTATTATAAAAATGATTTTATACAGCTTTAATATGTAAAAGCAAATGTCAAGAATTATTGGTCGCTCGGTTGACTAAATATGAGTTGGATTTAAAATTTATTAAAAAGATAAAGCTTGTTTGCTCGCTCGCCTAAAAGTTTCCTGTAAAAATCTAAAAACAAATTGTAAAAGTCCATGTTCAGTCTCTATTGCATACGCCTTAGCGCATGTTGAGAATTTTGTTATATTGAAATAAATTATATTTGCCATTTGTTTTATTAATAACATTTTTATTTTATTGCACACTTGTTTTAAATATCTCTCTACCTTACAAGATGAAATAGAAATGTTATTTATCAAGAATTCGTAATATTCTATGCATTACATATTTATTTCGTATAAAAATCATGAAAAGTAGTCCCAATATTTAAAACGTATTTTGATTGGCCATGTGAAAGCAACAGTTTACATTGATTTTGACTGGATTGTCGTTTTTCATATCATGGAAAATAACGATAAAATATAACAAATCCATTTATTTGATAAATCCTTATATTTCACTTCAAAAGATGCATAGGCGTCGGAGCCGGGGGGGCTAGGGGCGCTTAGCCCCCCCCCCCCCAACTTTTTGGCAAAGATAGGCATAGGTGTTGAAAATTGGGGCTTAGCCCCCAAGACGTTTCTGGCGTGTGTGTGTTTTAAGTTGGTTTAGCCCCCCCCCCCCCCACACACTTCTGGCGTGTGTGTGTTTAAAGTAGGTTTAGCCCCCCCCACTTTCAATTTGCTTCCGACGCCTATGAGATGTAATATATGAAAATATTTCATGATAAAAACTTAATTAGAATTCTTTGAAAATCTGTAAAAGAGCACCTGTAGGCAGGTATTTCCAAAGTAAATGTCGTCACCTGCTTTTGTTTTACCTTTAATAAATTCTTATTCATACATTTAGAATTTTGATATGCCTCACTTTTTCTTTCAGAAATATACATTTATATTTAATTCGAAACCAGTAACCACTCGTAACAGTTCTATTACTTTGGAAGCCACATGTTCTTTAATATTCATCATAAAGTCTAACGCCGGTTATCCTGAGTGGGAGACACATATAAAGTCGGGAAAATCTGTCGTCCGGATGATCGATTATACTGTTAAAGTATTCCGTACATCCAAAACTTAGCTAGTGTAAGCTGGCCATTCTCAGTGTACATGTCACTGAAGAAACATTCGATGTTTTCACAGGCATTTGCTTAATATTGAAAGCATTTAATTCACTGATAGTTATACTTTATCAAGATTCAAGATTTATTTATTGCGTTTATGCAAATGATACACCATCCAGATTATGCAGTGTTTTAACTAAATCGAATAATTCAAGCCCGCTCCATTTCCGATTCTCTCTATACTACGACGTTAAAGCAGTGATCGTAGTGAAAGGAATATAACGAATGAATTAATCGGGTATTCTTCTAACAGACCGTGAAATAATAAAAGTAACATACCGAACCCGATCTTGGACCAAACAAACGGTCTTTAATTAATATAAATCTAATCATTAGCATACAATTTGTAGGACAATGCATACTGTGGGGATTACATTTTGTAAACAGATCAACCTACAAAAGCAAATCGGAGTCGTAACACTCATGGCCGGTTTGCTACCGAACAGGAGAGCCGGCCTGACTCAGTCGGTAGCACGATCGACTCCGGATCGTAAAGTCGTGAGTTCGAGTCCAGCGGCAGGTTGGTTTCCTGTCTTTCGGATGAGACCGAGGTCCCATGTCACAGTAGGTGTCGGCACGTTAAAAACCCTCAGTGCTCAATGGCCGTAGTGCCGAGCATACGCCAAAATTTGAAGCCCTTCACTGGCATTTGATGACGTCTCCATTTAAGTGAAAGATTCTTCAGTTGGACGTTAAATAACAATAAACAAACAAACAAACCGAACAGGAGGTGGAATCTGTATCATTTAATGTTCGTTGCTTTTTTTTCATAACTAAATTGCGTTGAAATACCTGTACATGTATATAAAAATGATACTTTTGTACAAATTTATAACCAGCTCAACAATTCCTCATATCATACTAAACACAAAGACTCAATTCTTAAAATGATTAAGTTATAGAATTACAATTGGTCAGAAAGTAAAATTAAAACTTCAGGTCTCCATCCTTAGTGACAGACAGGCAGTATAAAATCGCTTTTATCACATCAAGGTAGTATCACAGACGTATATATATATATATATATATATATATATATATATATATATATATATATATATATATATATATATATATATATATATATATATATATATATATATCGGAAACTTGCAATATGAAAACCACCTAACTGACTGGCTCAATGTGGTCAGGTCAGTGAGATGGCCTCTTATCAAATATTTATCAAAAGACTTGATATTTCTGGTCTGAAATATGAGGTGATCTTTTAATTAAGTTTAACTGAGTTTCTGTGTGTGGATAATACATCATTTCCTTTTATAAGTCACCAAATATTCGGGATACATCTGGTATTGACTGTAAATCACAAACTCCCGGAAAAGCCATGTTCCATCTCCAATCACTGAATCGCATCGATCGATCTCTTCATGCTGGCATGAATCTGATTCACACCCTTGGACAAAACAAGGCGGTCGGTGTAAAAGATTGTTGGGGCTCTTGAGCAAACATATTTTACCAAGACATGTCCTCACCAAAAATAACATTTTCTCTCCTTTATCTCTTTTAAATTTTGGATCTGCAAAATATATCATTAATATTAAAGAAACACATCAAATATTTGTGTGCCATATCTATAAGCATGTAATTACTGCAAAATACTTTGCATATTAAAATTATTCGTATTTGCACTAGTTCGTTTCTAAAAATCTTAATTTGATGGCAAGTATAATGATTGTTAAATCCTGTCACCGATGTGAACCATTAAAACAACACAATAAAGCATAGTGGGTTTGTATATCCGTCTAACAATGCTTCACTGATACGGAGACTAAAGGTACAGTCGTGCTACAAAATTGTAAAGCTATGATAATCG
The DNA here is from genome assembly GCA_030159075.1 of Atrina japonica. Lineage (NCBI taxonomy): Eukaryota > Metazoa > Mollusca > Bivalvia > Pterioida > Pinnidae > Atrina > Atrina japonica. The sequence continues at coordinate 629,737 of BROG01000047.1, read as the reverse complement.
ACCAAAAAAGAACAAAAGAAAAGAAAAAAAGAGAATGAAGGGAAGGAAAATAGAATGGAAATTCAAATTTACGATATTCCTACCAGTATACTGATCAGCCTTTGTGGAACTTTCAGCAAGATAAATCCCTTGTCCAAACATTCCCTTTTCCCCGGCCATCCTAAAATCTAGACCTTGTGCAAGAATGTGTTCATAGGTGTCTGGCTTTGTTCCATGAAAAAGAAAATGTTCGTTTATCTCTCGGTAAAGCTCCTGTCGTAATACGTTTTTATCCTCTATGTTGGCCATTGTGTTTATCTCTCCTTTTGAACCCGATATGTCTTGTAGCTGTTCGAACACGCCTATATCTCCCGCCTTGTGAAATAATCTTGACCTCATATGAGCATAGTTCTCAAACAAATCTATATTTTCCAACCTCTTCACGTCTGTAACTTCTAATTTATTGTATCTAAGATTCGACAGTCCTGCTGCATCCCTCCCATGTCCTATTTTATCAGGTTGCCATGTTTGTGTTATCAGATTTTTCACTGCTGTTTTAACACTATCTCCGACATCTAAAAGTCTAAAATAGCCTGATTTTTGTTTTTCACTTTTCCACTCCTAAAATTTGTAAAATAGTTTAAATGAAATATTATTAACAATACCAAAGTTATAGATTAACAACAGAGTCAAAAACCAAAGATTCAAGACGATCGTTTCTAATAATAAGACTTCACCAATTGAACTTGAATTATAATCAAATGTATACTGAATTACGAAGAGCGTGCTTTATCTACATTTGAATCTTCTATGTACTCGTTCAATTCTTACTGTTATTTCTTTATTATTATTATTATTATTATTAGTATTATTATTATTATTATTATTATTATTATTGTTGTTGTTGTTGTTGTTGCTATAATTTTTATCATCATTATTACAATCATTATTTTTTCACAATTCTGGCGCTTACATAGAATAGCCCTTCATTTTTTTCCAGTCAATGATTTACATCACATTACCTTTACAGATTTGTCACAAGTGTAATATTCCCAATAAGATGGAGGTCGTAACTCTTTACTATACATTTCCATACAGAACTCCGCTGTTCCACCTGAGCGAGCCACACCAGAAGCTCCTAGCAATGTATTCATTTCTTCTTCATAAGCCTGTTGAATTCGAATAGAAAAGAATAAATAAAGTTAAGGGGGATCTCATTAAATGTTCCTCGACAAAAAGCCCCCAGTCTGGGGCCCGGTTACGAAAGGTCCTAAATCTTAGACCTGGTCTTAAGACCACCCTTACGACTTGCGACCGTTTTACAAAGACTTGAGACCAGCGACCTACGACCAAATTTGGTCAGGTCTTTATGACTACCCAGCGGCTGCAGTGCATAGACCCGACTTATTTTGGTATGTGTCATAATTTATCTTGGTAAATGTAGCATGTAAAAATACTCACAAACTGTCAAGATCTTATTTGGAAATATGCACAATTACCTTAAAACTTGGGTTAGGGTAGCGTTGATAAAACGGTCCTAAGTTTTGTCTTAAGATTAAATAACTTTAGACTTAGGACTTAGGACTTCTTGATAAAACGGGCACCTGATCATTTCTTGATAAAAGTGTTTGGCAAAGTTGATAACCAATTCACAGTATAATAAAGTCATACAATAAAGTAAAGAATTAAACAAGTTACAATTACATCCGCGTTTCTTTTGTGACAGGAAATTCGAATTCCATATGCAGTAAAACCTATTTATAACGCCACCATTTGTTCAGATAAAATTTGGCTTTATAAAAGCGTCTGGCGATAGGATGAGGGAAGCCTTAAATGAAATCACAGTGACAATTTGCAAAAGTGGACTTTTTAAAAAAAATTGGCGTAAATCGATATGGCAAATGAAATGAGGGAGTATAAAGGAGTTTTTACTGTACATGTTTAAAGACTCAAATAGCTAAAGTGATTAAATGCCGACTTTTGTGAATTTATCTAAACAAAATTGATATTGTTAACGAAGCTAATTTGGTTTGATGTCATATTTAATGAGTTTATCTAAAATCTTAATGGGGCATTGGCTTTGTTTTTTTAATTTTATTTTCCCTTTTTACTACTTAGATTGATATACAATAATAAAATAGAGATATACACAGACATCAAGATTCTTAAATTCCTATGTATTTTGTGAAAATTGCTGTTTTTGCAATTGATTAACTCAACCTTACCATTTGTATATGAATACCACACTGGGCCTGACCTTATTTTCACGAAATGTATAGGAATATAAGACTTTGTTTACCTGTGTATAGCTCTTGTTTGTTTTTGTACATCAAGTACCAGCAGTAAAAATAAAAACAATCGAAATATTTCTTTTGGTAAATACAGCTTATGTCCCTTTATTAAGTATATCTGGTAACCACCATGAAATGTTCTTGATCATTTGTTTACACATTGTCAACTATATCAAAGTTATAGCATTGCCAGTGCCATCAGATGGTAAATATTTGTATGTGAACATAAAGATACACAACATCTTACTTCAACTATTTCTTCGTGTTCAGTTCCATAAACAAGTACTCTTATATCTGTAACAATCTTGACAGAATGCTCCTCGATATACTTTTGGATTCCTTTGAATACTGCAGAAGCCGACACTTTTGATGGGTACTTATTATTCTTGGTACCCAATGCAGGAAACGCTACTGACGTCATTCTGTTCTCCTCTGCAGTTTTCAGGCATTTAAAGACAATGTCGACTATAACCTATAAATAGATTTATGTTCATGCAGTTATTTGACTGGATAGTGATTATCTGCGAAATGGTGCCGGGCAATTCCATGTATCTTTTTTCTTCAATGATATACTCATGTTTATGGCTGAAAACTTGTATAATCATACCAAGAAAATTTAAGGTCAGCGTCTATCGGATTTTCACCCCAAATCTTTAAATATATAAAAATTTCAGATACCAAAGTATAAAGCAATAGAATGTCCAGGATATAGATACAAATCCGGTAAAAATGGACAAACACGGACCTCTGGAAACCAAGAGGTGGGATCAGGTGCCATGGAGGAGTAAGCATCCCCTGTCGACTGGTCACACCCGCCGTGAGTCCACAGTCAAGTCCAATGAAACAAGTGAGGAGTGTATCCTCGTCACAATTGGTACAGACGTCTCAACAACCGCCAACGAAAAGGCAACTCAACATTTTCACTTAGTGAAACAGAGTAGTCGCAAACAAGACTATTATACCGACCGTAAAATTTGCGGAACGTTGACATTAAACGCGGTTTTCGATATCCCTGTGTCAATAATTTGTCAGTGAGTAGTTTACCTCTGTATATGAAATTTTCATATGTTGTGCACGCCCTGGCATATCGGATCATTTGTGAAATATAAACTCCATATTCGGATGACTGAGGGATATTACTACTTAAATGTGGAACATTTACGATAAGCAATAGAGAAGAGAAACTTTGAAAAAACTAAATAAATAAATTAGAAAGGAGTAATACATTCTTATTGATGGAATAAATATTTACTTTTAATAATTGTCAATGGTAGAAATTTTATTTCTGCATAATCATATATTTGCAGTATTTGTAATGCGAGTCAATATTGTATTTTTTAAAATTAAATTAATGAAGAATTTACCGAATGCATATTATATAACAAATAATATATGTGGTTCAAATAATCACTAGAAATCTGAGGGCATATCTAAACAACAGCTTAAATGTCTTTGGCGAAGTGACTATGGAATACCCTAATATGTTCCTCATTAAAGAATTGTATTTTGTGATAAAAGTTTTCCAACTTTTTTTTAAACCATCGACTCGAAGTTGGTTTTCATTGATAAAATGAACTCGTAATGACCAAGATGATTCACCTTTTCAGACGCCCCGTGGTCTGATTCGTTAAAATGTCCACAGCAAGCATGATATATTTTCTTACAAGGTATATTGCCTCCGCCACTTATGGCAATGTCTCCATTTTTTATGCCTTTCTGATAGTTTTTCTTCAATTCACCTTGCACTGCTTTTCCAGCAGACTGACTTAGATCACGTGATAATACTCCCTGATTCATGACCAGTTTCGAATCTGTGCTATTTACGATTACTTCCACCTGAAACAGAAATTACAAGTTACTACTTCATTTAGGGGTATGGTACGTGACGACGTGTGGTCAGTGAATTTTATGACGGATGAGGCAAAATGTGTAAGGCTTTAAAGTCCTGCTTCAATAGAATGTTGTTAGTAGTTTCATAAATGAGTTTGACAATAAATTAGTAGATTAATTGCTAGATTCTAGACTTTTGTGTTTCAATATAATTTTGAATTATTCACCAGCATCATGTTATATTTTTATCTAAACATCTTTACATTTCTAGGTACTACAATTACTATGATGAACAAAATCGTCCGCTTATGACGGCGATAGAATACTGCTGTTCTTTGCACATTAAGAGCTGTAATGGAAACCACCTTTTTAAGAAACCACGGTGAAATGCTTCTAAATATTACAATTTATGCGATAAATATATTTGTATATATTAAAATCTTAGATACCACCTACGTAAGTATGATTCTGGTGTTTTTATGTACTGTTTGGTTGGCTCTAAGTGTTTGAGAAAATACCTAACCACCCCCAACGGTATCATACATCATAGGTAGTTTGGTGAAAAGAACTTGATGTAAATATAACAATAAGTCAACATGAGCCTTTGGCTAAGGTGACCTAAAATCCACACTACCTCAGTGATCTAACAAATAATGAAACATTGGTCCATGACATTTCAAATTAGGTGTACAATAAAATCAATTTTTCAGTTATATGGTGGCGGCCGGGTTTCAATGATGGAATACCGCTTAAAATATACCTTGGAAGAGTGATTTCAATGTACCAGGGAAAAGACCACCGGCCTTCCGCAAGTAATTTTTTAAACTTTCTCACAAAAGTCAGCTTAGGCTTGGCTCGAACCTGCGCTAATCAGAGGTTAGATACTATTTTGTTTACGATTTACCTTTTCATCTTGAAGTCTTCCGACCTTCAATTTGACTTGGACACCTTTCCTATTAACACATAATACATCTCTGCAGACTGCTTCTGAAAACGTTATTATTAATATAAAAAAAATATGAAAGTATATGAAACAAGAGGCCCAAGGCCTTAAGTCGCTCACCTGGCAAAATTGGTCAACATTGCAGAAAACATGGAAAATGTGTAAAAGATAAAATGGCTAATAAACATGAAAACAGTAGGTTTATTGGGAGCCTTAATGATCACCTTTCGAGCCAGGTGAGCTAAAACTAAAATATATATACTAGGGTTTCAATTTAATCTTTATACTTTTCGTTTGGAAATATTTAAGTTTGATATCTTCATAAAACTTGTTCATCTTAGTGTTATATAAGTGAAGTATCTTAGAATATAAAAAATTTTAGATACCAAAGTATAAACCAATAGAATGTCCAGGACATAGATACAAATCCGGTAAAAATGGACAAACACGGACCTCTGGAAACCAAGAGGTGGGATCAGGTGCCAGGGAGTAGTAAGCATCCACTGCCGACCGGCCACACCCGCCTTGAGTCCACAGTCATGGTTAAAACAAATTTCGAGAAAAATATTTTAAATTAGTTTGATAACATACTTGCTGATTCATTGTTTTTCCATATTTCGAGTATTGTCTGAAAAGCCTGCATTTAATATAAAATAAAATAATAATTTGATTATAAATCGCTTACAGATGAATGACATCTAAGAAATCAAATCAACAAATTCAAATGAAATTAAAATGCTATTGTAAATAATATTTAACGAGTGCAATAATTTTAAAATAAATTAATGTCTTTCTAATGTTATAGGTTACGACAAGGTTTGTGTTTCGACAGGTATTTTTGTTTGCTTCAGTTGTTAAACTTAAGGAAGAATATACAAAGAACACTCCCATTTTCGTATGCTTTTCGGTCCGATCTCAAAATGCGCCCATGCGGATTGAAACATTTTAACATTCGGTCCGGATCTCTCAGGATGGAGTGAAAAAATCAACATTGTCAGTCCGACCAGACGCATATTCAGACAGGACCAGAAACTTAACTACACCGTCTAATGACATTAACATTTGGTTATCATTAGATATTCTTAAAGGCGCTATTTCACAGAATTTTAAAAATAAAATTTTTATGACGTATTCTATCATAGAATATTTCTATTTCCAGAAATACATACATGTAATTCATTGGTATATTTTTAAATGAATGACTAAAATAAAGAGCTTTATAGTCGAAATCATGTTTATTTTTAACACCGCATACCTATATATAAGCCATGCTGTCGAATCCTGGGTTTAGGGGTAAGTAATTGATATTCATTAAGACGATCTGGTATTATTCAAACAACCACGTTAAAATTATCAAAAACATTTTATTATGCAAATCTTACTTCGATACACGTAATATGTAGAATCTGAATTTTGAATTTTGAAGTGTTTCACGTCACAATCAACAAATTTTCAGTAATACAATGGCGGCCAGTTTTCTTTCTTTTGGGGGGGGGGGGGGGTGGAGAAAAAAAAAACCGGTTACAATGTACCCGGGAAGGGACCATCAGTCTTCCGCAGGTAAACTGACAAACTTTCTCACAAACATTCAGCTAAGAATCCAACGAGACTAAAACTTGCATTGACTAAAAGTGACGGTTCAAAGTGCGATACTCCAACAAAGGCCCGTAATATGTGGAAGAGCACCTTTAAGAAGAAGTGAAACTTGTTTTATTTGATAGCATTAGGGATGTTCGTCACTGGATTCTCTACAATTAAGGGTTACCATGTCATGATGTGACTGTTTTACAAAAATTGACAGGGAATTGGCGATTCCCCTGTCAAAAATGAAGTTTCAACGCGAGGCGTAAGTCGAAGGGTGAAACGGATATTTCTGACAGGGGAATACTATTCTAATGCCTGCACATTTCAAATTAGCATTTTAATGACAGAAACAGCATGAAACGTTGACTTATGCTGACTCATACCTTTATCTATGACCAAATTACTTTGTTGAGTATATTGATGCGCTTAAAATAGTTACTGATTTATAATATGAATTTGTTAATTTCGATACCGATTTAGTGATACGATATATATTTATGTTTCGTATTTTAAACAAGGAACTCTAGACAGTGAAAAAATGTTTTGATATACTTTGTATTGCAAAATATGCAAAGAGTTAAGTTCAGCTAGTCTGTCCGCAGAAGTTTGTGTGACGTCATATATAAAAGCTAGCAGTTGAACGTGAATCCCCTGCTAGTTTTCAACGTCATCAACTAATGAAATAACGCGAAGCAAACAAAATGCATTACATAATACAGTATGCCTGTAATTCCCGCTTTATATCAGTGTCGGCACACTATATTGAAAATACGGACAAAAAAATGGATACATCTAGTTATCACGTAATAAATGTGATCAATGGTTGGTTAGTTAATGGAATTTAAAGTAAAAGAATTATATGTAGGCGTATTATATGTAAATGTAATTAAGTATGGCCCACATGTATGGTATACCTTTAGGACCACCTGGTCTTCCTGATGTATAACAAATCGAACATCGCTAATGCTTGAATCCGGGTTCTCGTCTATGAATGCTTTAACCGCGTCCTGTATATTGCGTGCTGCTTTATCTTTTGGGAAGCCTAAAAACCCTGTTCCAAGTCCCGGAATGGCTATTGAGGTCATTTCTTCTTCATTTGCCTCATCCAGAATTTTTCTTACGAAATCCATATGGATCTTTAAATGGATAACACATATTTGTTAATCAAATATTGAAGTATAATTTATCAAAGTCATGTATCGATAAAAGGGCTAAAACAAATGCTCAAAACTATCTTTCTGTCAATAGACTCCATCAGTTGAGCTCGAAATGTATATAAATATTTCAGAAAGAAAAAGTCGTATCATACAAGGCCAAATAAAAAATATAAATGTGTTGCCAAATTCGTCTAAGAGAACCCACTGTAAAGCTTTGAGTAGTTTAGAATTTGAATGTTTCTATCTTAGTGAAATATAACTCAAGTTTAAACTAATCACGGGGTACCGAAATACCTGGTACTGAGCTTATGTATATCCTCAGGGACGGATCATCAGGAGTGGCGACGACCCAGTGCTTATAAATAGTAACTAATGAATTCATTGGATGTTTTCTTTTTTCAAATTCTAGCCAGAATACAATATATCTTCTAGGCATTTATATTATAACAATACAGTGGCATTTGATCAACATTAATATTCAATATAGCATAAACATACACCAATTTACGAGTAATAGATTAAAAAGTATCCACCTTTTCTGCTCCGAGCGCAGAAAACTTTTTTAAACATCCATGGTAGATGTATTTACAACTCAAGTTTCCGGGACCAGAAATCGCTAGCTCCCCTTCTTGTATTCCATTTGGATACTTTTCCTTACATTCATTTTGTATTTCGTCACCTGCTTGCTGTAACAAAATGCGTGATGCTCTGCCCGAATTCAAATCCAGTTCCTTGGAAGTACTATTTACGATAACATCTACCTGTATATATGATAAAAAGTATACAAAAAAACAAACAAAAACAAAACAAAAACAAAACAAAACATAATATCATGGTCCTGAAAATAAGCATTGTAGTACATATGTACTTACATTATAAATCATGATATAATTCTCTTTTGAGTGATATCATATGGCATCATACATGGATAATACGTTCTTTTTCGCAAAATCCCTTTGTAATGAATAATAAGTATAAAAACTACACTGAGCACAGGGAAGTCCGAAATACACATATATACAAATATTTATTTATGTAACAGATACCCTGATTTCAATTTAATCCGAATGAAAAGTGTTTTTTTCGCTTATACAAATATTTCAAGAAAATGCCTCCCAATGTGAAAGTTTTAGAAATCGGATGCCGCATTTCAATTTGTAATTCTAACATACGACTTTTTGAGCTGTTGATAAAACAAATCACAACAATACCACTATGTCGAAATTGATGTGACATTTTCACACACCTGAAAAACCAATAGATTTCAGAAATGGAATAGGAAATAAAAAAAATCTTATCAATATTCATAAAATTTTGTTAAGATTGGCCATTAGATGAAGTTATGTATGTTTCTCGGAATAAAGATATCAACATGATAGAGTGAAAAAAAAAATTAACATCAATTAACAAATCGAAACATTCTAATATGAATAAATACCTCTTCCTGTTCTATATTTCCTTTGACAACGGATATATCAACATCATGGTATACAAAAGAACTGGTAACGGTCCTTTCATTCCCCGAGTCATCCTGTTCTTCATCGGATGAATCTAAATCTACTAATAATCATGATTATAATACAAATAATTAGAAAAATGATATATTTATATAAATAAATAAATAAACAAATAAATAAATAAATAAATAAATAAATTTATAAATAAATTAAATACATAAATATGTATCAAGGAATAGTTAAAAAGGCAACTGATAAATCAATGTATATATCGAGTTAAACAGATAAAAATTGTGTTCAACACAAAAAGATATCTTTTATACAAAATATCTTTTGTACCTTGTAAACTGACATTAAATATTTTTATTCTGAGTAATGCTTGACTGGTTTTGTGTACATGCATATTTACTAATATTCAATCTCAAATGAGACATTTCAAATCAAGTTATTCTACTCTTGAAAACTGAATGCTTTTTCAACATCATAAACATAATTC
>BROG01000047.1:237500-617500 GCA_030159075.1 Atrina japonica | reverse complement strand
GGTATAATTATAACAGTCTAGTAGGTTTCCCTTATATCCGTCCAGGTTTTCACTGTGCACTGTATCCCGAGTGTATACCGTATAACTTAGTGCAACGTTGCAGTTGTCATGATTAACTTGCTGTACAACTCCTATAGTCTAGTACTGCAACTTAGTTACCAAATTAATTCGGAGTCCAAATGCAGTTGATATATATTTATTTACGGACAACACTTCCCGTAACTCGGGGTAAGATTGTCGAGTACCTGCTGGCTTTCTAGTCAGGTAACAACTTGACTAATTCAAGGTACAAATTACAAAGTATATATACACTATTTCCTAATTTACAATAAATAGCCTAAAGTATTCTAACAATATTTACAAATACTTTTTATTCATTTACTACTGACAAATATGGTACTAATCCTCCATTTTCACCTACTAAAGATAAGTCCAAGGACAATAGCCTACAGCCGTATGATGTGAAATTACTTAGCATGCTTATTCCTCCATGGCACCTGATCCCACCTCTTGGTTTCCAGAGGTCCATGTTTGCCCATTTTAACCGGATTTGTATCTATGTCCTGGCCATTCTATTGATTTATACTTTGGTATCTGAGATTTTATATATTAGAACACCCACAGGATAAACTGCCCTTAACTATAGTGAGAATAGAAGAATTTTTAATGTCATTAACTCGGTTTTAAAACTAATAGAAGGTAGACATAATTATTGAAATATAAACTGCTATCTTTTGTCGCTCGGTCACATATGTTTGATTTTGTTGTCTTTAATTTCTAGTTCGTTGGGATATATCTCGTTGGCATATGTATTAAAATTGTCATTTTTAATTGACAAAGCGTTATAGATATACCTGAATGTCAAATTAAAGGCTATCGCTAGCTTTTTCTTCGTTTAAATCAGAAGCTTCTAAATGAATTATGCTTCATACAAATAGAGGAACAGGTGAACCAATAAAGGGAAACATTTGGTTCTAATGGGAATGTCGACAGTTGGCTGAAAAACCTTTTAGATTTATTATTTGGCCTTGTATGATACCACTTTCCCTTGACAAAATCTGTTTAAATTGGAGCCCAGCTGATAATGTCTAATTTGGCGTTCAAATAAATAACTAGGGTATGTTTTAAAAGTCTCTTGGATGTCTTTACACAAATAGGTAGTGCGCTAAAACATAAGGATATTCCATGTACGTTATATACGTTGCGAAGGTAAATATAAAAACTGGAAAAACATAATGAATAAAAACGAAAAAGTGCGAATAAATACAGCATAATAACGGTAATCGGGGATAACTCGAAAGTTCCCAGTTGCTGGATTTTCAAAAGTCTTTTTTTCCAATGTTCCAATTTTATACTGTCTTCTAAACTTTCTGAAGATTAATTGATAGCTTTCCATGGGAAGAATTTTGTCAGAGTTATTTCCCTTTAGTCATGTTAACGGCCATATTGTAAGGCACCATATCTGTAATGAAATATTATGGTGTAAAAATAGTTTGAAAACATCTATTTAGGTCCGTAATATTTTTCTAGGTCTTTATTAATCTATATACAGTGAAACTTGTATATAACAACCTCTTTAGGGACACAACAAAACCAGTCTTTATAGGGAGGTGGTCTCTATATAGAGATTGATTTGTACAGAAATGGTACTTTTGGGGACAGCAAAAATCAGTCTTTATGACCAGGTGGATTTTATGTACAGGTGGTCACTAAAGCAGGTTTTACTGTAACTAATTTTTATAAAGTTCTTACATCCTTTTCACTATGTTATCCAAGTTTAATTCTACTAAAGCAACACTTTGTTATAGGTATCCTTTTATCAATATTTATTCAACTAAATTGATTTTTATTTCACCAGATTATTATATTCTTCTGTCAAAGTAGAATTTGTGTCATTTGACAGAATTTTCCAAATACACAAATGGCGGGACCAAAAATCCGGGACTGACATCAAATAAAATCCTTAATCTCCGGGAATTAAAATAAAAAAAAATACCGTAGGATGTAATTATGAGAAATGAAAACAAAATGCAATAGGTCTGTCTTTATGTCATTTCAATATTTTTATTCAATGTACATAGGAAATAATGGCAAAATATTTTCAAATAAAAAACTTATTTATTATAATAAATAATTGTCATCAATTTTATCAAAGCCAAAATGACAACTCATTAAAATTAAACACAGCAGCTGTAAGTGTAAATATGGATTATCGTAAAATATGTTATTACAAAAATTATTACTACAGTAAAAATCTGTAACATACACATGTACATATAAAATGTGTGTATGTATATGCACACATGATATTACATTTTCAATTATGGTGTAAAAACTATGTAAAAATAATTGAAATAAAATGTTTTGTATCAAATAAATAATATCAAACAAAAAACTCTTAAACGATTGATTAAATAAATTGAGACACATACATGCAATTCATATAAATAAGAAATGGGTGACTCAGGTAACGTAATATTAATTATTACAGCAGTGGATATAATTTATTTGTATTTTGAAGGGAAATTAAAGTAACAATTACTACCACTGGACTGCAACAAATTTGACCACCAAATAACTTTGTATAACAATTACTACTACTAGAATATAAGAATTACAGCCATTGGAATGCTACAATTACAACCAATGATATGTAACAGATAAGGTCACTGAAACGCATCAATATCAAAAACTAGGCTATATCTAATCAGATTCAGCTATATCAAGAAATACTTACATGTGAGAGATGTCCTTATTTATAGAAACTTGCACATTTGAATACTTCATAACTTACATTTCATTCACATTTATCAATCAATTCTTTCAACGATGATTAATGACATCATATCAACTCTTGAATATACCTGAATTTAGAAAAGAGACCAAATGGGCCTTAATGGTCACCTGAGAAAAATTTCAAGTCGGGTTTGGCTAAACTTAGTCCACTGGTTCTTGAGAAGAAGTTGAAAATGTCTCAAATTTGACAAAAAAAACCATACTTTTGTCACAAACACGAAAAATGCAATAAAAGAGGAATAAACTCCCAAAAGGGGTGACCTGATTTTCGTCTTTGAATGTTATCTATACAAATTTGATCATACTGGCGATAAAGGAGATGAATAAACATTATACACTGATTTGATAAAAACTTTCAATTACGATATGTTATAAATACATTTCAGAATTAGTTTCTATTCATGATTTTAGTTTCTGTGTGTTACACATTCTGTTGTACTTAGTAAAGTGAGCAATCGGGTGGCAGGACAGGGTGGTCATTCTCATATTTTTACAAAGGTGACCCCAATGAACTTTACAAAGAAATATTCCTACCAATCTATATGTAATGGTGTGAGTGTTCCATTATACACGAGCCATCTGTATAAATTGTATAGTACTGGTACCAAGTTGAAAATTGTCTGAATTACCCTTGATTCGTCCTCTTGAATGAAGAAAGTGAAATTACTAGGCAAATTTCAAAAATATATAGGAATATAGCTAATTTCCCCTTAACAAAATATGTATAATTAAACTTGGATAATAAAATATCGAAAAAGTCTGAGATCATCTACACAATAATGAAAGGTAAAATAAATATAGAAGGAAATAAAAATCAGCATCAATAGATTACATAGAAGCAATGTACAATATGGACAAATTACTTTCATTTTATCAAGACAACATTTGTAGATCTGTATTTTTTGTCATGACTCTTTGCACTCTTATACTTTTATGTTTGAGACAGTCATTAATTTTTTACTGTGTAAGAGACGTCGTTCAATACTGTAACAGTCCTTTAATAAACCCCTAAAAAAATGGACTCTTCTGTAGATCAATGACTTTGGATAGTCCAAATGTGTCTTATGGGATTAATGAGTTAACATTCCACAACTCCTGTCTGTCCAAAGCAGTTATTGCTTTCGATTTTAATGTAAAGCAATTAATTAACGAATCATCATTACAAAAGCACTTGATTTAATATTTTTTTTATTTCAAAACCTCATGATTGTGAGGTAAACACTCCAAATACGGAGAGGTTGGTTTCGTTTGTTTACAAAATTAGTTCAGAGCTCCATATTTCTTGTCCCTTTGGTATCTCCACAAAGATTTAAGTATCTCAAAGGCTCCATTTACATCTAGTTTACGGAATACAAGTATCTCTAACAATGTACACACATATATATGAACATCATAAATAAATTTTAACTCATAAATACTATTAGATAAGAGTATCGTGGACAGACATATCTATTGTTTTTCTGCCCACACACATCTACACACGCTATGACATCACAACATGATCTTAAGATGTGGGTCTTCTAATCTACAAGAATGCAGTCTATCAAAGGCTACGTTAGAAGTTATTTACGCGCATAAACATGTGATTGAAGCATGTTATTGGAGAAAAATATTCCAACATGGCGTATTGAGTGGAAAGGGAAATCTCAATGGCAAAAATCTGAAAATATTATCCTGGGGAAACCCTCGGAGTGGATAACCAGATTCTTTCCATTGGGTGGAGATTTCCTTATCTATCTAACACACCCATGTAAGATTATCTTATTTTTTTACAGGATCATTGGATTTCTTGTTGTCTGCGAAATTAGATGCAGTGCTCTTTTTTTCTGGCGGGAAAGTTACTAAGCACTAAGGACTTTCTTTTTTAGGAAAAAAAGGAAAATACACTAAACCTCACATTCTAATTTTACTGTAAAAGGAGCTCACAAAACACAAAATTGCTACATGACTAGGAATTCTCCTATTTAAATAACTTACATAAATTCTGTATAAAAACACACAATATATTTTCAATTTGTATTTTACTTGTCTATATACACTGTCTCCTTATTCCATGGTGCACGAAAAATATTATTATCTATAGTTAAGTAAGATGCACCTCCTCTTCACAGTATGAGTTTTTTCTATTCAAATTAAGTAATTTTCAATATCAATTTATAAATTTATTATGAAATAAATTTATCACCTCAAACACCCTGAAATTTAGGAAAATGTAGAAAATAAAGACAAAGAATTCTTGATTAATTTTCATAGGAAGCAAGTTAGATAAGTAAAAAAAATGGGAAATGAGAAACCAAAAAACAACAATACATTGAAGGCATACTACAGATTTGGCCTATCGCCAAATGTCCGACAAATGGCTCACACTTTGTATTTTTGACATCATTCAATTTTGAAGACAAAATCAAACAAATGTTTGACAGACAATTTATTTGTTGAAAAGAAAAGTCTCATAATGGAAAAGTCTGTTGTCAAAAGGTGCTGTGCCCCGCACTTACTGAAATAAAAGGTCAATTTGTACAGATGATGTGGAAATTTACACATTGTCATATAATCAGAATTTCATTTCACTTCAACGATTCTGTGCACTCTGAGTCATGGTTAAATAATTCTTTGGCACAGCTTCAGTGTATATGGCAGATTTTCAGAGCTACGACTATCCTCAGTTTTATAAATCCTTTCCTAAATTCTATCATACGTTATAACATACTCCGGATAACTTTGCCGTTTGTCGTACACTACAAACTCCCTGAAGAGCCACTTTCCATCTCCAACCACAGAATCAAAGTTGTCCTTCATGTGCTCCTTGCATTTATCCTTTCTACACTTCTTACATGGAGCTCTCTTATACGCTATGGCTTTATGACAAAGGCACATGTCCCCTAAGCACATGCGTATTAACAACATCCTGTGACTCCCTTTTGTTCTCTTGTCTCTTTCATCTGTCAATAAATGTGTATGTTGCATTAGATAAACTGGTAAACTTTTGGGTAATTTCAGGGTTCGAAATTAGCTATAGTCCGCAAGTCTTGAGACTAGGTACTTTTGCAGTGGACTAGTCAAGTTGTACTTCAGCTAGTCTGATTGACTAGTAGACTAGAAAATTTGTATAAACATAACAGTATAAACATGAGCAATAATTAATGAAAGTTTGTGTGTATACAATGTATGAACACTGAACACCATAATAACATTACCTTGGCACCTTTCCTCCCAACTCAAACAAAGACAATCATAGTTGCTTTGACTCATGAGAATATAAAAACACAAAAAAAGAGATCTTACTATAACTACAAATTTGGTAATTTTTGTACTGATTCGGTAGTAATTGTTCATATCAATTTGGGGCTAGTGAATTTTTGTCACAGGACAGGGATTTACAATAATCCTTTTTGGGGAATTGGGCGCGGGCCTTTTGAATTGGTAATTTTAACAACATTTTATTGAAATTGGGAAATCTAGAAAAATATAACACAATTTGAAAAAACAAAAATCTCTTCAAATTAATTGTCATTTGACATCAACTGGAAATTTCAACTGCAAAAATGGTGAAAATACATTATTTTTGCATTGGGAATGGGGCCTGATTTTGGCCCCATATGATTTGGTGGAAAAACTCTGCAGAACTAGTAAAATTTGGATTCAAACTAATCCTTTTGACAAGATTGCTAGTGAATTTCGACCCCTGGGTTTATTGACTTTATGGAAGTAACAAATTGTCTTATTCATCTTTAACAAACAAAACCCCTTCTAAAATATATAATGTTCTCATATGAAATTGCAACTTGTCAGAAATAAATGATAATAAAAACGTGTCAATGTTGTTTCAGTTACAGTAAATCCTTTTGTTAATTTCTTTCATTCTATCATTTTAGTTGTGCTCAATATGCTGGATAATGGAATCATGACCTTACATGCCTTTCACTTGTCTTTGATAATTTAGGGGCAAAATATAGACAAGGCAGGCGTTTTTTGCAAAAGGGGCTGAAATAAATAGGGAGAAGTTGTACATGTATAAAGTATTAATTAACCCTTTCACCCCTACATGCTCTTGGTATATATAGACAAGGATGGCTAATATGTTTCTTCACAAATGGGCTGAAATAGAAAAGTTGTACATGTATGATGTATCAATAAACCCTTTCACCCTCTAGGAATCTGGATGGTATGCTCTTTTCTGTTGTTTAGAACAGTCCATTATGATCTGTAGGGTTCAAAAGTTGAAACTGAGATACTCACCTACATACTGGTCCGATTTCGTTGCGCTCTCAGCCCCATACGCCCCAGCACCAAACATGGCATTATCTCCAGCTAACCTATTGTCCAGTCCCTGTGACAAAACAGACTCAATATTTGCATCTAAAGTTCCATGAAATAGGTAATGTTCATTGATTTCTGGATATATGTCAGACAAAAATTCAGAACATTGTTTGTTTTTCCTCAACCAAACTGTAGTCTCAATGGCACCTTTTGCTTCAACCATACTCTCAAGTGTTTTAGGCTGCCGTCCTTTCATCCTGGCTTTATCAAACTGTCTCTGTCTCTCTAAACTATAGCTTTCAAACAAGTTTAAATTTTCCACTCTTTGTACTTTTGTTACAGCTATTTGTGTAAAGCCTAATGCCATAAGTCCTTTGGCATCAGCCCCATGTCCGACATGTTCCTGTTTCCATGTATTTTGTACGAGGTCTGTAATTATGGTCACCGTTTTATCATCAACATCAACTAATCTATAAGCAGGATCATCTTGCTTTTGTTGGCGCTTACAGACTTTTATTTTCTCTCTTGCTTTGTAGTGTTTCCAGTTTGCTGGTATACAAATGTCTTCTTCATATTTCATTGCTAACCAGTCCCTACTGCCACGTCTCAGCGGTTTTGGAAGTACGGGTGGTGGTGAAACCTTCTTTGAAGGCATGGGTTCCTTGACTTTCTTTTCTTCTGCCACAGTAGGAGGTTTTTGACCAGCCTGCACTGGAGGAGGGTTTGGCCCAAATTTTTCTAATTCTTTAATAAAACACTGACATGGAAAAGAAATATAAATTAAAACATTCTGCATTCATAAATATGAATAATATATAAAAAGTTTCAGATACCAAAGTATTGTTTGCAAGAAGCTTCATGAGACAACATATAAATCAGGTGAGGACATGGACATCTGGAAATCCAGATAGGGAACCAGGTGCCATGAATTATATGGTTAAAAAAATTACTATACAACGTTTGATGTTAATTCAGATATGAATGTTTTGCTATTTAACAATATAAAAAATTTCAGATACCAAAGTATAAACCAATAGAATGTCCAGGACATAGATACAAATCCGGTAAAAATGGACAAACACGGACCTCTGGAAACCAAGAGGTGGGATCAAGTGCCATGGAGGAGTAAGCATCCCCTGTCGACCGGTCACACCCGCCGTGAGTCCACAGTCAAGTCCAATATGAAACACGTGAGGAGTGTATCCTTGTCACAGTTGGTACAACTTTGAACAAAATGATAGTGATGAAGTATTGACGAAATCATACAAAAAAAATTTTAATATTGCGATCCTGGGTGAAGGATTAAACTGAAACAAAACTTGGTGTTACAGGAATTTTTCGGCAATATTGTCAGATTCAGCTAATGCTCTTTTAAACAAATAAATGATAATATTTAACATGTTAACAAATTATTTGTTTTCTCGTCAAATGTCACTTTGATTTTCCAGTATTTAACTTAAAACAATGGAAAATAAGATCCAGCTTCTAACAATAGATGGCCCACAGGACCATACTTTCCTGGGAAAAATTGTATAGCCTGTAGGCAATATGAAAGGAATTATGGTAATACAAAATTTACCTTCCAAATATTATCAAAATTCGAATCACCAGGAAACACAACAACACTAATGTGTTTCAAACTGCTGCTTGGGTTATTGGTACAGACTTCAACAACAGCAGGGAAAAATGTATGTGCAATGTTCTCTGGAGGAAATCCGGAGAACCCACTTCCAAGGGTTGGAAAGGCTATGGAATTCATCCTTTGTTCCGTTAAGGTCAACAAACAATCTTGAATAAGGAGATATAGATGCTGTAATAAACAAGAAATACTACTAAGTGAAAAGCAAACATGGACTTCTGGGGTCCGTTTTATGAAAGATCATAAGTCTTAAACCCTAACTTTTAGTCCTAACTACCTACCATGGCAATGCATCACTGATTGGTCAGTCCCATGACACAATTAGGACTAAGACTAAGGATTTAAGACTTACGACTTTTCAGGCCCAAGGACCTCCATGGCTTAGTAGTTTGAGCAATTCAAATTATAAATTCATCAACCCCTGAAAAACAATGGACACTTCTATAAATTAATGACTTAGACCAGTCCAAACGTGTCTTTAGGAGTCAATGGGTTCATTCTCTCACTTTCAACCAGTGCTAAATCCTGAGTTGATTATGTAAGGAAAGAAGCTGATTTACAAGATATAGCATATATAAGAAAACCACTGTCATTATCACTGAACGATTGATGATTTGTTTTCACGTATTCTGGAATGCAATGGGGTAATTGTCATACATCTTATCTTATCGAACATCACTTGATTATCAAGTCAACATCTCAATCCAAAGAGTAAAATCACCAGCGCTCGTAGCATTGGATTATATCTAATAAAATGAAAATCAAATAAAATTCATCTATCTACATGATCTACAACTTTCTGTATATTCTTACACTTCTGTATGATCTATATCTTTCTGTATATTCTTACACTTCTGTGTGACTTAACAACACAGACCAACGACTGAGCACATTTTAGACATTTGTCGCAGTTTTAATAATGTGTCGTATCCTCGAAGTACATTTATATAGTTCAATTACATCATAAATTAATTTAAATTACTTAAAACATTGAATTATTTCTTGTTCTCAGTTTTTTACGTTATACATGTATTAGTTACAGGGATTTTCCTATGCCTATTTTTGGTCCGGTTACAGGACCCTTCCCAATGCAAAAATGGTTTGTATTTTCCCAATTTGGAATTTAAAAAAAATGAATATTTTTCAATTTTCCAGACCCTGGAATTAGGAAAATCATTTTAGTAAATAAATACAATATACATTTAATTACCTAATGAAACATCTAACCAGGGAAGAAATATGTAGTTGGAACTAATGAAAGTCATCTCCGATACCTTGGATTTCATAATATCTCATGTGACCCTGTATATAACGACCACCTGAGCGGTCTTTATATACAAGTTTGACTGTAATTGCATACAAGACAAAAATCATTCCTGTTTTGTCTCTGTCTGCCATTTTTGTAAGGCTTTTTCTGACAACACTTTGTCTGTTCATATCAAATTTAATTTTCAATATGAAAATACTGGTCTACAGTTCAATGACAGATCAATACCAGTTTTTCAAATCAGATAAACATGTGTCAACAAAGTTTTCATCATTTTTAGTAGCACACTATCGAGTGTTCCATCCACTGCACTACTCAGACACCATGACAGAGGTATAAAATAGGGTGCCATTTCTACAAGTATTTCATTTTACAAATTGCAAAATATCTAACACCTGGCTCTCATTGTAAATTCATTCAATTATAATGTCATAATCACCTAAAATTATTGATTGTGATATCATGATAGAAAAGTTTATCAAAATGTGTCATGTTGAGCCTTGGGGAAAAGAACAATTAAGGACATCATAAGGTCATGCATTATTTGAATCTTGTCACTTTTGGTGTCACATGACCATGATCTCCTTCCAGACTGTTCTTGTGTGAAAATGCCTTCAGGTTTCAAAGATTAAGGGTGTTTAAAGATAGGTAACATTGTACCAGTCTAGATTATATCCACTTAAATCCAACATTCTTTCTAAACACAAAAGGGAAATTTTTTAAACAATGAAAACCTGCAAAAACTAAGTAAACCTCATGCTTTTTACCTTTTCTTTTTCTTCCTTGCTACTTTCGTTAAACTGTGGAGTACAAACATGATAAATCATCTCAACATTTGACAAATTAAAACTTTTTGTACATGCTACTTGTCCAAATTCGACTCCGTCTGGATATAACGTATTACATTCCTTCTGTATCTCCTCCCCTGCTGCATTTAAAATGGACTTCGATAAGGCACCTATATCTAACTGAAGCTTCTTGTTAGTTGAATTTACAATCACATCAACCTGAAATACAGTAAAACTTGCTTTAGCGACCACCTGTGTATAAAGACTACCTGGTTTTGGTTTTTTTTTTCTGTACCCCAATAGTACCATTTGTGTACAAATCAACCTCCATATAAAGACCACTTCCCTATATGGACCAGTTTTCTTGTGTTCCTAAAGGTCTTTATTTATATACATGTATATACATTACAAAGTTCACTGTATACAAATATAGTCAATTTTCTTGATGGGTCTAACCTGTCTAGGTGACTCAATGTTTTTAATGACTACCTGAATCATTCGACCTATATGAAACCCTCCTAAATCATTTTCCAATATAAATAATTTAAGTAACTACTGCCCCATGCAACTAACAACATTATTTCTACTCTGTGGCCGAGTGGTTAGAGCATCACAATTTGAACCACGAAGTCTCTTAGCTGATAGAAACCTAAGCTGATTTTCATGAGAATGTTTGCCAGTTAACTTGCAGAAGGCCGCCGGTCTCTTCCCAGGTACTCTGTAACCACGTTTTCTCCCCCATCATTAAGAACTTGCCACTGCCATTTAACTAAAAAATTGTTGATTGTAGCATAAAAAAAAACATCCAAAATTAAAAAAAAAAATCTACTCCCAAAGTACTTATGATATGACCTTCATTATGCAACTTGATACAAAGAGAAAGAAAAGAAATGTATATCACACAAATAACTTTTCAGAAAGCTTTCAAAATATGCAGGGGTCTCGGTGGCCAAGTGGTTAGAGAATCACACTTTGAATCATAAAGTCTCATACTTCTCACACATAAAGTCTCACACTTCTCACACATAAAGTCTCATACTTCTCACATAAAAAGTCTCATACTTCTCACACATAAAGTCTCACACTTCTCACACAGTCTCATACTTCTCACATATAAAGTCTCACACTTCTTACACTTCTCACACAAAAATTCTCACACTTCTCACACATAGTCTCATACTTCTCACACATAAAATCTCATACTTCTCACATATAAAGTCTAACACTTCTCACACAAAATCTCACACTTCTGAAGTCTTGCACTTCTCACACATAAAGTCTCACATGTCTCACATATAGTCTCACACTTCTCACACATAAAGTCTCACACTTCTCATACATAAATTCTCACACATAAAGTCTCACACTTCTCATACATAAAAGCTCACACTTCTCACATATAAAGTCTCACACTTCTGGTCAGCACAGGTCCAAGCTCTGCTGGAACCAAAGCTGAATTTTATGACAAAGTTTGCCAGTTTACTTGTGGTAGGCCGGTGGTCTCCTCCCGAGTACATTGTAACTGGGTCGGGATTTCTCAAAAAAAAAAAACCGTCAAATTTTAGACTTAAGTTTGAGTTTTACTTCAATATCTGAGGTTTTTTTCACATTTGGGAAAAACTCAAACTACAGCATTTCTCGAAAGAAACTCAATATTTTACTCAAGTTAAGTAAAAACTTAAGTCACCTATCTAGCAAACATCAGTAAAATATTCTATTCAAATATAGCTATAAATCAGAGGGAGAGAGTAGGCCCTATGCCTCTGATTAAGAATTTTGTGCATACAAAATTGTAGGCAGGTAAATACACTCAAACTGGAATCTGGAGGGAGAGGGTAGTCCTCTGATTAAGAATTTTGAGCATACAAAATTGTAGGCAGGTAAATACACTCCAACCTGAATCTGGTGCTTTTGGGGAAATTATGTTACATAACTTACATGCTGAAATTGTGTCCGGGAAATTGTCCTTTTCACTTTCAATGTAAATTTCATGGATTTAATACAAGTCTATCCTACCACTATCTTCATTGAAATCAGTGACACAGAATATATATAGATAGCTCTGTGACATGACCAACTTCTTGGGAAAATATAAAGTCAGTATGAGGCAAGGGAAAAGTGTTTTATAATGCTGATAAAATAGAAAAGACAGTCAACACGATGTCTGATGGTTGCTGAAGTATATTTTTACACAATAAATAAATCTATAACCACAGCACAGATATACATGACCACAGTTCACGAATCTTTGTCATGATAAGATTTTCAATCGTCTTTAAAATGTATCTTAAAACATGTAGAATACATGTCCTGTCATCACACTGTGGGAAACCTAATCTTAAACCCTTTTAGTGCAGTGATGCAATTTGACGAATGGAATGGGTGATATGGTATCCCCATGAACAGACATCAACTGAAAGGTTCAATAAATCATGTAAAATACTTCACCACCTCTACAATTATATCTGATTTTTTTGTCAAATATGAAATTAGTTTGTTCATTATGGTCGACTTTAAAATCCCTTAAACTTATAAAGAAAATTGTTTTCCGAAAAACAAACACAAACATTCTTAAAAGGTGGAATTTAAATCAAAAGAGAACATTATGAGCAAAATAAATAATATTTAGCTGTTTTTTTCCTGTTGGAAGATAGGGGATTTCCAAAAGGACTGCTTAGGGCAATGGAAAATTGCTCTCATTTTAGTAAAAAATTCACTCAGCTGTGAAATGACTGTTTGCTTCAAGAAATGCAACTTGAGAAAAATCTTAGCCGAGTTTCAATTTGAGTTTTGAGATAAAACTTAGGAAAAAAAATTTTTTTTCGAGAAATCCAGGCCGGTTCTTCTCCTCCACCATTAAAAACTGCCTACCACCATATAACTAAAAAATTGTTGAGTGTGGCATAAAACACTATTCAAAATTCAAAATATGCATTCCATTAAATGTCACAGATCATAGAACAGCAATCAAGAAAACATGTCTGTTAAGCAAACAGAAATGTGATATGAAGGTTCCAAAGGTTTCCTTTGTGACTGTATGTACATAAAAATATCTGATGGTCCGAAACTTGGCAACCTAAATTAAGAGGCCACCTGTCATGTGTGACCTTGTTTGCATCTTCCCTTGAACGGGCTGTTAAAACAGGTCAGACGGTACATTGGATCTGTTGTTAAAATTAATTAAAACATTTTTAACATCCCCTCAATTAAAATGACCTCAACCAATCTCTATAACAACAATACTTCGAAAGCGAGTGTTTTTTTGCACAAAAGACAATGATAATTCAGTACAATTTTTCAGGTCATTTCAATGTTAAAATGGAAATTTTCAAGTACAAAACTGCAAACTTTTATGAATATGGTTATAAAATCTTCCATTCTATATATATATATATATATATTCAATGTCATTTTAAATACCTGAAGAAAATCCGATAAATATATGAATAAATATATCAGGTCACTAAAAGAAAATTTTCCGATCTTTATTGTTACCCTGAATGCGGATACTGACAAAATCAAAACAATATAACTATGAAAAGTATGCATACCTCGTGTTTTACAATCGTGCCACCATGTCCGGTGGAGTTGGGCAGTTCATGATCATATGTGTCAAGCATAATAAAGCCGAGAATGCGATGGGACAAGTTAAAAATGGGTCGAGATCACCCAATATAGCCGGCACGTGGGCTATTTCAGAAACGAATGTTTTGAAACGACAAAAAAGACCTGCTTTGGCTGATTTAGGTATGAAATGATGATGTACGAAAATAAATGCAAAGGGTAATAAGAATACAATGTATATTAACTGCAAATAGCACCTATTTATTGGACATTCGGTAATCTTCGTAAAAAATTACCAAAAGTCAATTTGCAATGCTCATAGCAATGGCAGACAAACAATAACTGATATTACAGGTTACGTAGGGAAAGACTGTTATTCTAACCACCAGAATATATATGAGATAAAATATTACATAAAATGGGGCATGTAAAATTTTTCCCCTACGACAGTTCATATCGCTTTAAGGCACATGTCCATGAGTTTGTTGTAATTTACCTTTTGATCTGTCAATGAGCCCTTGATAACTTCTATTTTGACTTTACCAACAGTTACACTGGCACATGAAGTTGGTGTTTTGGATACAGGTAAATCTGCAAAGTTAATAAAAATTCAATATCATTCTAACATATAGACACAGCATCAAAGATAATGCAGAAATTTTCCAAACCAAACGATGCATATTAAGATACCATCTAACTGACTGGTCTGATAAGTGAGGTGGTCTTTTAATGCAGGTTGTCTTTTAAGTGAGGTTCTAAACTTATTCAATATTTATTAAGAGACAAGAAATTTATGATCCAAAATGTTGGGTGGTCTTTAGGCCAGGTACCACTTTATACAAAATTCTAGGTACATGAAATGGGACACCTTGAAGCCAACCCATAAAAAGCCTGGCCTAATTTTCTCAAAGCAATCATACTGTTTTGTTTTCTTATCATGCACATATGCATTGAAATAAAAAAAAATATCTTTTACTGTTTCCAAATTTAACTGAGTGACAAGAAATTTTCCTTTGAAGACTCTGAGTTGATATACAGAAAGACAAATTGGCATATCGACATGTAAACAGGAATGCAATAAAGACATTTGACCCCCTCCCCCCCCAGGGGCATGTGATGGAAGTGAAGTGTAAGTAACCCTTAGATGAACTTACAGTCCAAGTTTGGTTGTTGTATCACAATCCAAACTTTAAATATTACACTTTATATGTATGCGGGATGGAATTACGGATAGACAGACATACAGATGGATGATCCAATCACTATATGCCCCGGCGGACCTTTTCAGCCTGGGGACATAAAAAGCATTACATGTATTTTCATCCTATTCCTGCATGGGTTTGATATACTTTATGTAAATAGTTTTATCACCATTTTATGTCATAATTGAGATGCATTTTCTAAAACATAATAATATAGGATATTATATCATTTGATATAAATATTTTGAAAAAAAATAAAGATAAATTAAAAATCCTGTGAAAAAGCATCTCTAGGACAATTTGCTATATATACAATGGAATGTGCTTAGGTCAAAATCGGATGAGTCCAAATTCTGGTTATGACAAAGTCGAAGAGCCGTTCTCGATTTTTATAGATAGAAAAAAAATTTTAATTTTAGTTACCTAGAATTCCAGGTATCTCGAAATTCCAGTGAATTTTGGAATAACAAGATTTCATTGTATATATATATATATATCAGAAGCTAAGTCTATTACTCTAGAAGTTTGGAACTGTACTAATAGGGCCATTAGACATGATCAGCACCCTTCTGCAGGTGTATACTGCTATATAAAGTAACGTGACCCGGTAAGGTCAAATGAGCCAGTGCCTCCTGTCACATTACAGTCGGACATGTTGAATCAGGCCGCATACGTCATCTATTTGGCCAAGTAATTGCTCTAGATATCCAATAGTAGTCAAATTGTGATGAAGAGTGCTTCGATCATCTCCTTCAGCAATATGCAACTTTATTCCCATCTAAGCATTGAGTGTTTAGCAAGGTTGACTGCATTTTGTAAACAAATATCTGTCAAATTCAACATTAATGACTGCTCCCTCATGACATGCCACTTACACTACCGATAGCACTGACCTGGCGCAGTCGGTAGCGCACTCAACTCTTAATTGTAAGGTCGTGAGTTTGAGTCCAGCCAGCGGCAGGTTGGTTTCCTGTCCTTCGATTTGAGACAGTAAAACCCGAGGTCCCGTGTCACAGTAGGTGTCGGCACGGTAAAGAACCCTCACTGTTCAATGGCTGTAAGTGCTGAGCATAGGTCAAAATTTGAAGCCCTTCACCAGCATTTGGTGATGTCTCCATATTAGTGAAAGATTCGTGAGTGGGATGTTAAACAACAATAAACAAACAAATTTTAACAAACACCACCAAAAGGTCAAGCTTAATTTCCATGAATGTGAGTTTACTCCCGTCAATCACATGTGCTGTAAAAACGGGTGTATATCATGTTTCATACTATAATTAGCTATGCCTACTTCTACAGTAATAGATTTCTGATATATATCTATATTCTATCATAAAGATGAAAATCACATACAAAACTTGACAGTACTCACTGAAGGGAGTCAGTGGCTTGTAGATTAGTGTGTAGGAAAATCTACTCATTTCTGCATCAAAATCCTACAAAGTATTAACTGCATCATTATATTATATGATAAAGAAAGATGTAAAAGCTGTGTTCAAACATTCTCAAACATTACTATACATGTGATCATTCTCTTTACCAGTACCTTGCCTCTATCTTAGTACTTTGTACTCTTGACACTTTTATCAAGGGATGTTTATACTATCTTTGCTTCTATCTGATTAACTTAGCCTATAACTCTGGCACTATTATCAGGGGATGCATCTTTCCTTCTATCTCAGTACCTTAGCCTCTAGCTCAGTACCTTTGTATCTGGCCTGGTACCCTTTCCTCTACAACAGTGCCCTTGCCTCTGACTTGAGTACTATCATATAGGAATGTAACAGTACCTTTACCTCTAGAAAAATATCTTTGTCATTAAATCAATACCTTTGCCTTTAGTTCAATAACTTTGCCTCTAGCTAAGTAAATTTGCCTCAAGCTCAATACCTTTGTATATAACTTGACACCTTTGCCTCTAGCTCAATACCTTTGTATATAACTTGATTACTTTGCCTCCAACTCAATAAATTTGTCTCTAGCTGAATACATTTTCCTTTAGCTCAATATATTTATATCTAGCTCAATACCTTTGTATATAACTTGATTTCTTTGCCTCCAACTCAATAAATTTGTCTCTAGCTGAATACATTTTCCTTTAGCTCAATATATTTATATCTAGCTCAATACCTTTGTATATAATTTGATTACTTTGCCTCCAACTCAATAAATTTGTATATAACTTGATTACTTTGCCTCTAGCTCAGTAAATTTGCCTCTAGCTTTAGCACAATAAATTGGTCTCTAGCTCAATATTTTATTTCTGGCTCAATACCTTTGTCTCTTGCACAATATCTATGCCTTTAGCTCAATACTTTTGTATCTGGCTCAATACATTTGCCTCTAGGCTCAATACATCTGTCTATAGCTCAAAACCTTTGTTTTAGCTCAATAACTTTGCCTTTTCCTCAAAACCTTTATCTCTATCTCAAGCTCAATAACTCTGCCTCTGGTTTAAAACATCTGCATCTAACTGTTGTCTCTAGCTTAACACATTTGTCGCTCAAAATCTTTGCCTCTAGTTTAATGTATTTGCCTCTACCTTAATACTATTGTCTTTAACCCAATACATTTGCCTCTAGCTCAATGCAATTGTCTCTAGGTCAATACCTTTGCCTTTAGCTCAATACTTTTATCTGTAGCTCAATATTTTTGTCTCTATCTTAATTCATTGTCTCTAGCCCAATACAGTTGTCTCTAGGTTAATGCCATTGTTTTAGTTCAATACCTTTGCCTTACAACCTCCAACCTTTTGCCTCTAGCTGCATGTCCTCTAGCTCAATACCTTTGCCTCTAGCACAGCTCCTTTGTCTCTAGCTCAATACTTTTGCCTTTCCCTCAAAATCTTTGCCTCTAACTCAATAATTTTGTCTCTAGCTTAATACTTTTGTCTCTAGTTCAATACCTTTGACTCTAGCTCAACACCCATGTCTCTAGCTGAATACATTTGTCTCTCACTTAATAACCTTGCCCCTAGCTCAATACCTATGTCACTATAGCCTTATACATTTTTCTCTAGCTCAATACCTTTACCTACCTCTAGCTCAATACCTTTGCCTCTGGCTCAATAACTTTGCCTCTAGCTCAATAACTTTGCCTCTAGTTTTATAAATTTACCTCTATTTCAATATATCTGCCTCTAGCTCAATATCTTTGTCTCTAGCTCAAAACCTTTGTCTATAGCTCAATACCTTTGTCTATAGCTCAATACCTTTGTCTATAGCTCAATACCTTTGTCTATAGCTCAATACATCCGTCATTAAATAAAGTAGAAAGAAAGTTTAGGGAGTAGGAGAGAAGAGAGAGCAAGAGAAAGAAGGATAGAGAGAAGGAAGGAAAGGAAGTTAGAAAGCAAGAGATTAGACAAAGAAAGAGGAAGGAAGAATAAGTGGGGGGGGGGGGGAGGGGGAGGGGGAAAGAGAGAGAGGAGGGAAGAGAGAAAGATCGCTGCGAAATAGAAGAGAAAAGTAAAAGCGTGTAAGAAAAGATAAGAAAAGAGGAAATAAAAAAGGGAAGAGGAAAGCAAGAGAAGGGGAGGAGAAAGTAAGGGTAGAAAGGAAGGTAGTTAAGAATGGAGAGAGGATAAGGATAGAGAAAAAAATAAGGAGAAAAGAGTAGGTAGAGGAAGTAAAAGAAAGAAAGAGTAAAAAGAGAGAGAACGAGAGAAAAGAAACGGGAGAAAGAAAAAGTATAGTAAAAAAGGAAAGAGGGTTAGAGAAGAAAGGAAGAAAAGGGGGTAAGAAAGGAAGGGGAATAGAGGAGGAAGAAGGATTAAGAACTGATAGGGAAGAATGAAAAGAAGATGTAGGTAAAGACAAGAAGAAGAGTAGGGAGGAAGATAAGAGAAAAGGAAGAAGAAAAGGTAGGTAATAAAGAGTAAAAAAAGAAAAAAAAACAAAAGTCAAGATAATAAGAAGGGAGTGTAAAAAGAGAAGAGAAGAACAGAGAAATAGGATAGATATCACTAGGTTTAGAGGGGAGAGAGGGGATAGAGGGAAAAAATAAAAGAGTAAGGAAGGGAGAAAAAGGGATATGGGGGGGGGGGGGGGAGGATGGAAGGGGAGGGGGGAGGGGGGGGAGGGGTTGTTGGGGGGGGGGGGGGGGGGGTGGGGGGGGTGGGGTGGGGGGGGGGGGGTGTGGTGGTGGTGGGGGGGGGGGGTGGGGTGGGGGTGTGGGTGGGTGGGGTGGGGGGGGGGGGGTGGGGGGGGTGGGGGGGGGTGGGGGGGGGGGGGGGGGGGGGGGGGGGTGGGGGTGGGGGGTGGGGGGGGGGGGGGGTAAGCACATGGGGGAGGGTGGGAGGGGGGGAGAAAGACATTATAGAGTAGAAAAGAATAAATAAGTAGAAAGATCTAAGTAGAAAAGGAGAAGTATAAGAGAAAGGAAGAAAGTATTAAAGTAGAGAGAAAGAAAGAGTAAGGGGGAGGGGAAAAAAAAGAGTAAGAGTTATGAGAAATAAACAAAGATAAAAGGTAGAAGTATAAGGTAGAAAGGAAGGAGTAAGAAAAGTATAGGAAGAAGGAGAATATTTAAAGAGAGAGGAAAAAAGTATAGAAAAGTAGAAGACAGGAGATAGAGGAGGAGAGAAGAAGTAGGGTTAAAGAGAGTGAGAGAGTAGATAAGAGTAGAGGATAAGAGAAAATAAAGAAGGGAAGGAAAAAGAAAGGTTAAAAGAAGAATATAAGAAAGAAATTAAGCCACATATCGTTGTCTCCCCCCCCCCACCCAACTTCCCTTTCCTTGCCCCTTACGGCCCTACCCCTCTGTTCCCGAACCCGCGGGGCAGTACCCACGCACTCCCCTGTACCCTTCGTTCTTTTCTCCCTAACTCCCACTGGTGAGCACCTTAACTCTTGTACACTTCGCTTCGGCTGACCCCCCCCCGCTACCTTCCTCTAACCGCTCGTCGCTTCCTTCCTCCCGCCGCACTCTCTCTCTTCCGTCTCCCCCCCCCTACCTCCCTTTTCCCCCCCTACTCTCACCGCACTCTCTCTGCTTCCGCTACCCTACCGCTTCCTACCTACTCCTTGTATTGCCTCCAACCCTCCCCACCCTACGCACTCCTCCCTCTCCCCTCTCCAACTACTCCCTTCTTCATCTCTCCGTCCTTACTCTCCCCGACTTTCATTCCCCTTCACCCACCCTCTCATTCCTTACCTTCTTTCTCCTTCCCCTCCTCACCCTACCTCCTCTACTTTTCTTCTCTCCCCCCCTTTCCCCAACCTCTACTCTACCCCTAGCCCACCACCTCTCTTCCCCCTTCTCCCTCCCCCCTACCCGGCCTTCGTCCTTCTACCCGAACTCCACCCTCTCCTCCCAACCTACCCGCGTGCAGACCCCCTCCTCTTTCCCTACCGCTCCCCCCCCCCTCGTCCCAACAGTGCACCACATACGCAACTCTGCCCCCAACTCGCCCCCCCGCCCCCCAACCCCCTCTCTCTCTACTCCCCCCTTTTCCTACTACTCCTGCCCCTCCTCCCTCTCTCGCCACGTCTACCCGTCAACACCCAACTCCCCACTTGCGTTTGTTCACCGAACTCAACTCTCCCTCTCCTCCGCCCCCCCCCTTAACCTACCCTCCTACTCCTTCTTCACGCTTACCTACCGCTATTGTCGTGCGGCGCGCGCGCACCCCCTCCCTTCTCTCGACCTTCCCCTACTCTCCCCCTCTCACCGACCCCGACACCCTCCGCAAACTACTACCTTTATCTCCTCCACTTACCCTGACCTTCCTTCTGTCCCCTCCTACCCCCTGCCCCCTACTTCCTCCCTCCTCTCCCCCCCCTCTTGTGAAGATGTGACGCCTCTCCGCACTCCTCTCTCCTTACACACCGCGCGCCGGGCCGGGCGGGCTGCCCCTTACTCTTACGCTCCTCTCCCCCTGTTGTACTCACTTCGCCAACCGCACTCGTCCTCCCCCTTCTTTCAACCTACTGGGGTGTGCGTGTGCTGTTGTTCGAGACGTGGCACTCCCCGCCCACACCACACACACACACACTACCTCCTCACTTACCTGCATCCCGCTCCCTCCTGCTCAACCCTCTCTTTTCTCCCCCCCCCCCCCCCCACCTCTTCTCTAAGGGGGGGGGGACGGGGGGCGGGTGGGTGGGTGGATGGGGGGGAAGGGGGTAAGAGGGGGGGGGTGGGGGGGGGTGGGGGAGGTGGTGGTTGGTAGAGGTTTTAGAACGGGGGGGTGTGTTGTGTGCGGTCGGTGTTGGTGTTCGGGCGTTGTGTGAGCCCCCTACCTCCCTCCTCACTTCACACCCTCATACGGGGTCGGGGGGTGTAGGGAGAGGGAGGTGGGGGGGAGGGGTGTGGGGGAGGAGTTGTGGGCGATGGCGGGGGGGGTGTGTGTGGGTAGCCCGCTCCACCATCCTTCCGTCCCTAATACACAGGGGGGGGGATGGGGGGGGGGAGGGGAAAGCACACAGACCAACGTAAAGAGAGACAAGGTATAGGGTTTTGTTGAGGGGATGGATAGGTGTTGGGATGGGTAGGTTGTATTTTGGTTTTAGGAAGTGTTTGTCTAGAGATTAGTAGTGGAGTTTTGGGGGATTGGGTGGAGGAGTTGGATGGGTGGATGGTAGGAGGTTTGGGAAGAGAAGAATAAAAGGAGATATACTGAGAGAACACAAAAAAGAAATTAATAGGGGGGGGGGGGGGGGGGGAAAGAGGGGGGGGGGAAGAGGTGGAGGGGGGTGTAATGGATGGGAAGTTGTGGGGTGGGGGGGGGGGGGGGGAGAAGAGTAGGAAGAAAATTAAGGAGAAGATAGGAGGAAGAAAGAGATAGAGATCGTGCGTGAAAGCTTACAAAGAAATAAGATAGAAGAGTGATCGAAAAGGAGCAAGCAAAAAATATACAATACTAGAGAAACAGAATGATAGGAAACTGTCCGACAACAAGAGACATATAAGGAGGGAGAAAGCAACGACCTCACACAGAGTAAATAGGGATTGGGGGTGGGGGGTTGAGTGAGGGGGGGTGAAGAACAAAAACACACCACATCTCGTGTGGGCCCATTGTGTTTAAACCCGACTAATAAGGACACAGACTCACTACCATCATCCCGTACGCGCACCCAATAGTCCCCGTCCGTCAACACTCGCGCTGGCACCCGCTTGTCTCATCGGACGTGTCCGCCCTCTTCTCTTTCCTTCCACTCACCCCTACGAACTCTAACCCTACTCGCTCTTACCCACACCTTCCGTCTGCGCTGCCACTGTTGGACGGGGTCGAGGGTGGAGGTGGGGGTGTGGGGAGGGGGAGGGGGGGGGGGGGGGGGGGGTGGGAGTTTGGTGGGTGTGGTTGGATTACGGGAGGGGGGGGGGGGGGGAGGGGGGGGGGGGGGTTGGGAAGGGGGGGGGGGGGGGGGTGGAGGGGGGTGGGGGTGGGTAGGTAAGGGGATACAGGGGGCATGGGGGAGTGGGTAGGGGGGTGGTAAGAGGTTTTGGGTGGGTTGGGGGGGAGGGGAGGGAGTAGTAGTTGGTGATTGTAGGAGTTGTTGGGGGTATTATGGTGCGTGGTTATCGTGTTGAATAAAGAAGGTAGAGAACAAGATAGCGAGTAAGAAAGTGAAAGATAGTAGGTATGACCTTCTCCCTCCGCCTACTTTCACTACAAAGTGGTGTACTTAAGTGAAAACATTACCATCTCCTCCCTCTCTCTGGTCTTACCCCCTTCGCTCCCCCCGCCCTCCTCTCGTTCCCTTACTCCTCCACTCCCACCTCCTTCTCGTCAACCAACTGGTCTCCTTCTCTACTCTCACTTCCTTTCCCTTCCCCCTAAACTCTCGTCCTTCTCAACTTCTTCGAACTTCACTCTCCTCCCCCCTCTTCCCTTCCTCACTGTCTCTCTCCCCATCGCCCCTTTCGCTTCCACTTCCGCACCCTTCTTCCTCCTCACCCCCCTCTCGCTGGTCCCTCCTTCCGCCTTGCTTCCCGGACCCACGTTACTATCTCCCGTACCCTTTTCCCTTCACCCTCCCCTTCCTCCCCTCTTCTCCTTACCACCCCGGACTCTGCCCCCTCCCCTCCCCCCTCCAGCCCCCCCCCTCTCCTCCCTCTTACTCTACCCGCCTTCCCCCCTACCCTTCCTCTCTCACCCTTACCCTCTCCCAACCTCTGTCCCCCTCCCCCTACCTATCCTCTCTCCCCCTCCTTTCGCTTACTTAAAACCTTCTTTCCCCCCCCCACTCACTCACTCTTCCTTACCGCCCTCACTCTTCTTTACCCCCCCCTCCCCTCTCAACAAACCACTCCCTTTCCCCCACTCTTAACCCCTTGTTAACCCCCTCTCAACTCTCCTTCCCCCCCCTCCTCCTCCGCAACGTCCCTCCACCTCCAACCCCGCCCGTCACTTACCTCCCGTGCTCTCCCCCCCCCCCTCACCCCCTCTCTTCCCTCCCTCTTGACTCCTTCCGGTCACTTCTCCCTTCTCTTCTCCACTCACCTCCTTTCCTCCCTCCCTCTCCTCTACCGTCTTCACCCCTTCCCCCTCTTATTCCCCACCCTCTAACTCTCCTCTCCCAACCCTACGCTATACATACCCTTCACTCTCCCCAACCCCTCTTTCCTCACCGTCTCGCTCCCCTTACTTCCTCTCCTCTACACACTCTACCTTCTCCTCCCCGCCACGTACCTCTTCTTAACACCCCGTCTCCCCCCCTCTCCTCCGACCCCCCCTCTCTTTCCCCTTTTCCCCCCTCCTTTCAAACCTCTACACCCCTCTTACGTCCTCCTCCCTCCACCCGCCTCTGCCCCCCCTTACACTCTCTCTCCTCTCCCTCCCCCTCCACCCCCTCCCCACCTCTTGCTTCCCCCTCTCTCCACCCCCGCCGACTCTCTCTACCTCTACCCCTCGTACTCCCTCCCCTCTACCCCGCCTTTCCCTCTTCCCTCTCACTTCCCCCCTACCTACGTCTCCCTCCTCCTCCTTCTACCACCTTAACGCCTCGACTTCCTTCCACCCTTCCCTAACCGTCTTCCTTGACCACCTCCACCTACCCCCTCCTCCTTCCTCTTCCCCCCTCCCCCCTACACTCCCTCCTGCCTTCCCTCCCTGGTTTCCGCCTACCCTCCCTTACTCCCTCTGCGTCTTCCACCCTCTCTTCCCCCCCGCTCACACACTCGTCCCCACTCTCTTCCCTTCTGTCCTCTAACACCACTTCTTCCTCCCTCCCTCCCGCACCCCTCCTCCTTCCCCCACCCCCTCTCCCCCCCTCCCTCCTCCCCCTCTCTCCCTCACCCTCACCCCCACTCTCCCCTTCACCTCCTGCCCATCTCTTCTCCTCTCGGCTCTCTTCCCCTTCCCTGTTTCCTCTCCCCCTGTCTCCTGCCGTCTACTTCGCACTTCTCCCTCACCCTCGTCCCCCTCTCCTCTTGCCCTCCCTGCCCTCCTCCCCCTCCTTCTTTCCTCCTCTCTTCCTCCGTCTCCTAGACTCTCCTTAACTCTCCCCCTGACACACCCCCACACTCTCCCTCGCGTCTTCCTCCCTCCTCCCTCCTCTTCCTAACCTTTCCCCTAACCCTTCTTCCCCTCCCCGTCTGTCCCTGTCCCGCCCCTGCCTCCTCAAAACTTCCTTCGCACTCCCCTATCCGACCTCCTTTCCTCCAACCCCGCCTCTCCTCTCTCCACCCCCCCTAACCTCTGTCTTTTACTCCCTCACTCCTTCCTCTCGCCCCCTCCTTTCACTTCCTCTCCTCCTTCTCATCTACTTTCGCCTTAACTTTCCCCGTTCCCTGCACCTCCCCATCTTTCTAAACTGTCACTCATTCCTCCCTCTGCAACTTCCTCTTGCCCCCTTTCCACTTCCCCCTCCCTCACCCTCTACACTCTACTTCTTCGCCCCTCACTCTCCTCCCCCCGCTACCCGTCCCGTCCACTACATCAACGGCCTCACCTCTCCCCTCCACTCTCCTCGACTACGACCCCTACCAACTTCTCTCCCTTTGCCTCGCTCCTTCCTTGTCTCCGCTTCCTCCCTCGCCTGTTCCTCCCCTACCTCCTCCTCCCCTCCACTTTACTTACTTCTAACCCCCTCCGCCTCTGACTCCCACCTAACTCACTTTCGTTTCTTCTCTCCCTCTACTAACTTCCCCTTCCCCCTTCTTCCCCCTCACCCTCTCACTGCCACCCCCTTCCGCCTCCCCCCCCTCTAACCTCTCCTTTCCACTCTCCTCCCCCTCACCTTCTCCCTCTCCCGCTCTCCTTCTTCCTCTTCTCCACTCCCGTCCTACCTACCCTTCCTTTCTCCTCCTCTCCCTCACCCTACCGCTTCCTCTCGTGCCTGGCTTCTCCCCCGTCCCTCTTTGCCGCTACACTACTCCACTTCGCCCTTTTTCTCCCTGCTGCTCCTCCTCTCTTCTCCTCACCTCGCCCACTTCCCCCCTCCCCCCTCCGCCACCCCCCTCCTGCCTTTTTTTCTTCCCTCTGACTTCCTATCCTCCCCAACCGCTTACAACACCCCCTTATCTTGTCCCGCAACCACCCCCGCCGTCCCCGCCCCTCTCTCCCCCCACCTCTTACTCCCTTCTCCCCGTTTTACCTCCTCTCCTCCGCCTCCTCTCGTCTCTCTCTCTACTTCTCTCCCCTCTCCACCCCTCTGCCCTCCTTCTCTCTCCTTCCCCACCTCCCTCCTCGTCCTCTTTGCCTCTTCCTCCGCCCCTACCAACCCTCTCACTACTCTCCTTTTCTGTCCCGCCCTCTCCCCCCTCACCCCCTCACGACTCTTCCTCTCTCCCTCTCTCCTCCTACTTTTCCTCCCCGCCCTCGCCTTTCCCTCCTCCTCACTCTCCTCTCTCGCCCCTCTCCACTGTCCCTCCCACCCTTCTTCCGTCCCCTACTCTACTTCCTTTCCTACCGTCCTCCCCCCTTCTGCCCCTCCTCCCTCTCCTCTACTCCCCCTGCTCCTCCCTCTACCGCCTCCACTTCCCCAACTGCCCTTCTCGTCTTCCCTCTCCCCCCCTCTCCCCACTCCGTCCACTTCCCCTCACTCTCCCCTTCCTCCTCTCACCCTCCTCCACTCTAACCTCCCCCTTCTTACTGCTCCCTCCCCTCTCCCTACTCCCCTCCCCTACCACCCTTCTCCCTCCCCTTCCTCTTTACTAACTCGCTACTCCTCCCCCCACCTTCTCCTGTACGCCTACAAGCCACTCCTCCTCCCCTGCCGTCTCCTCCTCCCTTACGCCTCTTTACCCCCCTGTCCTCTACTACTTCTTCTCTTCCCCTCTTATCCACCCCCCTACTCGCCCTCTACTCCCAACTCTCTCAACTCTAACACTTCTTCTTCCACTCCCTGCGTGTGTCATGTCCCCTCTCTCCTCTCCTCTACCCCACCGCCCTTCCCCCCCTCCCTTCCTGCTTTTCTCCCCACGCTTCGCTCTGTCGATGCTAACTCTGTTATCCCCCTTTGTCTCCTCAACCTCCCTACTCCTCCCACTCCTGACATATCTTCTCAACTTCCTCACGCCCTCCCGGCGTTCCTCTCCCTAACCTCTGTCTCTCTCTTTTCCTCCTCCCTTCTACGTTTCTTTCTTTACTCTTCTCCGCCTTCTTTCACCACTAACTCCTCCCTTCCCTTTCCAACCTCCCCTACTCTCCTCCCTCTCTCTACTCCTCGCAAACCCCCCGTCTTTCCACTGCACTTCCCCTAACTCCCTTCCTTACCTCACTACCTTTCTCCGCTTTTTTCCTCTCCCGGCTCCTCACCACTCCCCTCCTTTTCTCCC
Source organism: Atrina japonica (assembly GCA_030159075.1). Taxonomy (NCBI): domain Eukaryota; kingdom Metazoa; phylum Mollusca; class Bivalvia; order Pterioida; family Pinnidae; genus Atrina; species Atrina japonica. Next base: position 590,260 of record BROG01000047.1, on the reverse strand, counting down.
CTCTCTACTGCCACACCTTACCCCTGCTCTCTAACCTCACTCCTCGTCTCCCCTCCCCACCTTCCGTTAACCCCCCGGGGTCAGACTAGTCAAAAGGAATGGGGGGGGGGGTGGGGGGGGGGGGGGGGGGGGCGGGGGGGGGAGGGGGAGCCCAATCCCCCCCGCCCCTTCTCACCGTTTACGGCCGCTCTACTCTCCTTTACTCTTCTCCCACTCTTAACCCCCCTCTAACTACTTCTCCCTCTCTCTCCTAACCCTACCCTGCTTTCTCCCTCCTCCCCCCACACACCGCTCACTCTCGCCTCTACCCTTCTCCTCTCCTTTCCCTCTCACTCACCTCCTCCAAGCTTCACTCGCCTCTCTCTCCGTCTCGTGCCCTTCTCCTCTCCTTACCTTCTACAACTTCACTTCTCCTCTACTCTCCTGCTTTCCCTTTACTCCGCCCTTCCTACACCTCCGTCCCCCTCTCTCCTCTCCTGTGCCCTCTCCTTTCCTTCTTCCCTCAACCCCCTCCTCCTCCTCCTTCTACTCCTCACGCCTTTCCCCCTCCGCCGACTCCTTCTTCACTCCCCCAATCCCAACCCCCCCCTCCCTTTTCCTAACACTCCTCCCTTCTTGTCACGCCCTTCCCTACCCCCCCCTCTCCCTCCCCTCCGACTTCTCCCTCTTCTACCCTCCCCTCCTTCTCCCGCTCCTTCTTACCCCTCCCCTCTCCCCCGTCCTCGCCTCCTCTCCACCTCCTTCACCCTCTCTCCTACCTCCTACTCTACCGCCCACCTCTCCCTTATAGTTTACTAAAACTTCCGACCAACTCCCCCTACCGCTCTCCCTAACGCCCTCTTGTCCTTTTCCCCACCCTTCTCACTTTCCCTCGCCCACCTACTCTCACCTGTCCTTACCTCCTTCCCACCCCCCCGTACCTCCCTCTTAATTTCTACTCCCTCCCTCTACGCCCTCCCTCTTTCTTCCACACCTTTTCCACCTACCCCCTCACCCTGTCCCTACCTGCTCTCTTCCCTCCCCCCACCCCCTCTCCTTCCTACTCCCTCTCCCTCCTTCCCCCTCCCCCCCCACCCTCCCTTACCTACCTGTCTCTGTCTCCACTTCCTCGTCTCCTCCACTCTCTCCCTTTCTCACTCACCCTCTCCACTACTCTTTTCCCCCTCTTCGCTCCCCTCCCTGTCCTCCTTCTTTCCTCCCCTAGTCACCTCTTCCCACCCACCTTTTCCTACACCACCTCAAACCCCCCCCCCTCCTCCTCCCCCGCGCCTCCTCGCCTCTTTCATTCCGCTCCTCACCCCACCCCCTCCTCCTCTCTTCCCTGTCGCCCGACCCAACCCTGCCTCTACCCACTCGCTCTACCTCTCGTCCTCCCGCGTTCCTACTTTTTCTCCTACCCTACTACCCTCTCGCACCCCTCCCCACCCCTTCCCCCTCCATCCCTCCACTCCGTCCCTCCTTACTATACTCCCCCTCTGTACTCTTCTACGGACCGTTCTCCTCCTTACCCACCCTAACTCTCCTCTCTCCTACTTCTACCTCTCCTCTCCCTCTTCCCGCCCCTCTTTTCTCCTCTTCCCTCTCTGACATCCCGACCTTCCCCTCTCCGCTCCCTAACCCTACATCCTTTACTACTCCTCGCGCCCCCCTCCCCTCCCTCTCCCTCCAACTGTCCTCCTCCTTTCCTCTCCTGCTCTTTCCCCTTACCCTCCCTCCTTCTTTAACCTACCAACTCTACTCTCCTTCTCCCCTTCCTCCGTTCTCCTCCTCTCGTACCTCTTTCCTTACGCTCCTGCAACTTCTCCTTTTGTTCTCGTTCTTCCTCTCCCCCCTTCTTTCTCGCTTCCCCCCCTTTCTCCTCGCCTTTCTCCTTCCCCACCCTCTCCTGCACCCCCCCTCCTTCGAACTTTCCTCCCCTCTCCTGACTTGTGTCTTTTCTCGCCCGGCTCCTCCACGTCTCCTCCCCCCTCTCCACCCTCCTTCACCTACCCCCTCCCCACCTCCTCCCCTCCTCCGCTCCCCACCCACGTTCTCATTCCTCTCTTCCTTCTCCCTCCTTTCCTGGCTCCTACCGTTCTCTTCCCTCTCACTCTACTACCTCCTTCTCTGCCACTCCTACTACTCTCCAACTCCTCTGTCTCCTTCTTTTGTCCCTCTCCTCTCCTCACACTCCCTCCTCCTTCTTACTCCGCTCTTTCTCTCTTTTCGGCCCCCTTACCAGTCTTACCCTAACCCTCACCCCCCCTCCCACCCCGTCCACTCCCTCGCACTTCTACCTCTACTCCCCACTCTTGTCCCGCCTTCTTCTCCACTTTCACTTCACTCCGCCCTAAACTACTCTCTCCACCTCTCCCAACCCCTTTTTCTCCCTTCCTTCACTCTTCACTCCAACTCCCCCTCTACCCCACTCCTCTAACCCTCCCCTTCTCTTACATCCGACTACCTCCTCTACCCACCCACCGCCCTTCTCACTACTCCCGCCCCCTGCCCTACCCCTTCCAGCCCGAACCCTCTCCTTCCTTCTCTTACTTCTCTCCCTCCTCCCTCCCCCCCTCTCGTTCCCACCGTAACTCCCAACTCCCTCTCTTTCCCCGCCTCTCCCTCCTTACTCCGGCTCTCCCTCTCTGCTTCCACTTTCCTACCCTCCCTACCTCCCTACTACCCTCGCGTCTTTCATTCTTCCCCAACCCCCTCCTCCCCAACCCCTCTCAACCCCTTTGCCTCCCGTTTTTCTCTCCTCTCCCGCCCTTACTCTTGTTCCTTTCACTCGACACCTCCCTCCACCCCCTCACCGCTACCCCTCCTCTACTTTTCTGTACTACCCCCTGTTCCTCCCCTCCAACACTCCCTCTCCCACTCTCCCACCTGCTCCTCCCTCCCCTCCTCTCTTCACTCTCCTCTCTTCCTTGTAACCTCCTCTCCCTCCCTCCCTTCCTCTCCTAACCTCACTCCGCGACCCCCCTTAACTCCTCTCTCCCTTACTTCTTACGCACCTCCCTCCCCCGCTTTACCCCCTTCCTCTCGCTGCTACCCCTTCCTAACCCCCCTACTAACTCTCTCCTCACCTCCTCCCTCCTTCCCTCTTCCCCCCCTCTAACCTCCCCCCTCCTCCTCCTCTCTCCCTCTCCTACCTCCCGCTACCCCTAACCTCCTCTCCCTTTGCCTCTCCTTCATGATTCACGTCCCGCCCCCCCTCAACCTCTACACCTCTACCCCTCCACATCCTTTTCTCTCTTTCTCACCCTCCCCTCCCTTACTACCTTTCCCTGTCACCCTACCTCCTTCTCTTCGCCTCCTCCTCACTCCCTCTTCCTTCCAACCTCCCCTCTTTGCCTCCAACCCCCTCCCCAACACTCCCCTTCTCTCTCCACCCCTCTTCGTCCCCTTCCCTTTCTAAACCTCGTTCAATCCTCTCCCTTCTCTTCTTGTTCTCCTCTTCCCTCGTCTCCCTCTGCTCCCCGTCCCCACCCCTCCCTTCTCTTTACCTTACCACCCTCTCAACTCCACTCCCCCTTTCCCCCCCCCTCTCCTCTGTCTCCTCGTCTGCACCTCCCCTTCCCACCCTTCTCCACTCTCCGCCCTCCGACACTCTCCTCTCCTCCTCCTCACTGCCCCTCTTTCTTCTTTCCTCTTTTACTCTCCCTAACTCTCACTCCCTCTCTGCTTACTAACCTCCTTTCCCCCTCCCGCTCTTTTTAGACTCCGACTTCACCTCCTTACCCCCCTCTACAACCCTCCTCCCCCTACCCTCTACTCCGTCCCCTCTGTACTTTACTACTCCTACTCCCTACCCCTCCCTCTCTTTCTTCCCTCCCCTCACCCTGCTGTGTAACCTTTTTCTCCGTCTCTTTCACGCCCCGTTTTTGCTCTCTAAGCCCCCCGCCCCTCCCCCTGCCTCCCTCTTCCACGTCCTGCCCCTTCTTTTTCCTAACCTTTCTCTTGTCCTTCTTGGCTCCCTGCGTCCCTCTCTGTCCTTCTCCGCGAACTCTCTTCCCTACCTCACCCGCCGCCCTCCTTTCCCTACCCCTTTTCTTGCTCCTTTTCATCTCCCTCTCTCTTACTCCCCCCCGTCTTCCCACCCCCCTCCCCTCTCTCCTCCCCCCCCTCCTCCCCCTACCCTTTCCTCCCTCTCCTAACTCCTCCGCACTCCTCCTCCCTCCTACCTACCGGTCCCCGTTCTTCTTCCTCTCTTTCCACTCCCTCCTCCCTCCCCTTTTCCTCCTCTTCTCACTCTCTTCCCCTCCCTTCCTCCACCTTTACCACTTCTAATCCCCTTCCTCCCCTAAACTCGCACCCTTCCCTCCCTCTCCAACCCTCCCTCTCCCCCTCGACCTACTCCTCCTCCTCTCTCTTCTTGCCTTCCCTACCCTTTCCGTTCTCCCACTTGCCTACCCCCTTGCTTCTTCTACCTCTCCCTTCAACTTGCGTCTTACGTCTCTCACTCTTTACACCCCCTCTACCTTTCCTCTCTACTACCCTTTCTCCTCACCCGCGCTCAACTACTTACCCCTCCCTTCCATTCCCTTTTCCTATATTCTTCCTCTCCCTTTAGCCGTCCTCCTCCCACCCCTCCGCCTCCGCTACCCGACCCTCTTCCTCCCTACGTACCTCCCACTCTTCCCACCCCCCTGCTCCTCACCCCCTACTATATCTGTTCCTTTCTCTCCCCCACCCTCCCCCACTCTCTTCTCCTCCACTCCACTCTCCTTCCCCCCTCCTCTACCTCTCCCCCTCTACCCCTTCCCCTCACCTTTCACCCACTGTGTGTCCCTCCCCTCTCCCGCCCTCTCTCCCCCCTCTCTTCCCTTCCCCGTGCCCCAACTCCCAAACCCCTCCCTCCACTATCTCTGTTCCGTCCCACGCCTGCTCCTCCCTCTCCTTTACTCTCCTCTCTCCCCTCTCCCACCTCTCTACTCTACTCTCCCCTCCTTACCCTTCGCCTTCCTCTTCCCTACTCTCTTTACTCGCCCTCCTCTTCCTTACCTTCCCTTCCTCACACTGGCCCCTTTCTTCTCCCTCTTCTGACACCCTCCTCTTTCCACTCCTCCTACTGCCCCTCCGCTCTCTCTTCCTACCACACCTACTCCTTCTCTCCTGATCTTTCCTCCCCTTAACCCTCTTCTCTACCACCCCCCCCCCTTCCTCTCCCGACCCCCTTGCTTCTCCTCCCCTCTACCTCTTTCCAACTCGTTACTAACGACCATCTCCTCTCTCCCTACTCTTACCCTCAACCCCTTGCCATCATCCGTTCCCCCTTCTCCCTCCTCTGCTATTTTAACTTGCTTAACACCACTTCAACTCGCTCTGTCCTACGCCCCTCTCCACGCGTTTCAACTACTCGCTCCTCCCTCTATTCCACTCATCTCTCTTCCCCCTACCCCTCACCTCTTTCACTCCTCTACCTACTCCCTCTCCTACTCTGACTCTCTACCTCCTTACTCGCCCCTACTACCTCTTTGCTCCCTCTTCAACCGCCCCCCCACCTAACCCCTGCCTCCCGTCTCCACTACCCTACTCCCCCCCCCGCTCTCAACTTTTTTACCTCCTGCTTTCTCCTCCTTTAATCTTTTCCCGCCACTCCTCCCCCCTCACTCCCCCTCTCTCGTCCCCTTCTCGTCGTCCTCCCTCCTCTCACTGTCCCCACTTCCTCCCTCTCCCCTCTCAACCTCTCTCACGTTACTCCCTCACTCTGGCTCTCTCCCCACCCACCCTACTCTTCCCTACTGACTTTTCCACCTCTCTTTACCTCTTCCCTTCCTCCTTTCTCGTCACTCTTACCCTTCCTACCCACTTCCCCCCCCCTACGCCTACCCCGCCTCGACCTCCCCACTCTTTCTCCCCTTGCCGTTCCCTCCTCCTCTTTCATCTCCCGTCTCCCTCCTCCAAACCTCTCACCACTTCCCTTTTTACTGCCCCCTGCTGCTCTCCATCTCCTTCCCTTTTTTCCTCCGCCCCCTCCACCCTACCAACTCTCGTCTCCCCACTTCAACACCCCTCCTGCCCATACTCCCCCCACTTCCCGTTCGAGCACCACCTCACTCTACACCCTTCATCACGCAACTCCTACTACTTCCCCCCCCTCACCCTTTCCTCCCTCCCCCCCCTCCCTTCCCCCTGGCCCCTCTCTCTCTCCTACTCCCTCCCCCTCACCTCCACCCGCTCTTACTCCGTCCTTTTTAAAACTTCCCCTGCTCCTCTCTACTTCTTTTCCCCTCCCTCCTCCTTTACCTACCCTTCCCTCTCTCTCCTCCCTCTCCACCCTTCTCCCTCCTACGCACTTCGTCCTCTTGTACTTTTACCACCGCCTTACAACCCGCCCCTCCTAACTCTCCTCCCCAACCACACCTCCCCCTCCCTCTAACTTCTCTCTACCGCTGTCCTCCCTTCCTCCCTCTCTCTCCTCCCCTTTCTCCTCCCTCTCCTCTTCCTTCCTCACTCTCTCCGGCCTCTTCACCCCGTCTTCCCTTCCCCTTACTGCTTGCTCCTTCTCCCTGTCCTACTCTCACCGACTCTCTGCACCCTCTCCTTACTCTCCTTTGCCGCCTTCCCTCTCTACTCTCCTTCCCTCTCTTCTCTCTCCCTCCCTTCCTCTAACTGCTCCTCCCTCACGTCTTCCTCTCTCTCGTCACTCCTCCCACACCCCCCTCTCCCTCTCCCCTCTCCCTCCTCTTCTACTCCTCACCTCCTCTCCTTCCTACTCCTTCTTTCCACCCCCTCCCTCGCTCCGTTCCCTCTTTCCACCCTTCCCCTTCTTGCTTCTCCCTCTACTACCTCTTTCTCCTCCCCCTCTACATCCTCTGGGTTCCGCCCCCCGATGAATTAATTATTATATTTTTTATTTTTTTAGTAAATATATTATAATATAAAAATATATAAAATAAAAACGTAACTCTTAACTTTCTCATCCCTCTTCCCCCCCCCCCGCTTTCCCCCTCTTTTCCCTTTTCCCCACCCACACCTTCTCCTTTCTCTCCCCTTACACTTCTCCCTACTCCTGCCCTCCCACCTTCTACTTTCCTTTCGACCCCCTTTCCTCCTCCCGTTCTGCTTCCCCCCTCCCTCGTCTTCTCTTCACCCTTCTTTTCCGCTCTCTACCTCCCCTCCTCTCTTCTCCCCCCTCGCAACTTCCTTACATACCTCCTCCCCCTCTTTCCTCGCCTTCTCATCCTTACCATCCCTCTCTAACCTACCCCTTCTTCTCCCCCTTCTGCTGTCCCCCGCCCTCCCCTCTTACTCTACCTCCACTCTCGCCCCTTCCTTCCCCTACCCTCTCTCTCCACACTCCTCCTCGCTCTCTTCACCCCCTACCTCTGACTTCTCCTCCCGCACACACTCCTCCCTACTTCTCTTTTTTACCACTACTCCCATCCTACTTCACTTCACCTCCCTTTGCCCCTCCCTGCCTCTCTCTACCCCCTCCTGTCCTCTTCCGCTTCTTTACCCTCCTTCCTCTCCCTCCCTTCCGTTTCTCCACTCTCTCTTCTCGTCTCCCACCCTCCTCACCCCCTACCTCCCTTTCCTTCTCTTTCCTTCCTCTTTCCTTCCGTTCTTTAACTCATCACACCGTCTTTGCTCTCTATCACTCCAACCTATGCCCTTTCCTCCCCCCTCTCCCCCGTTGCCCCTCTTACCTCTCCCTTCCGGCCCTCGTTCCCTCCGTACCGCCCTCACCCCCCGTCTCTACCTCATTCTCTCACATTTTCCTCACCCCTTTTCCCCTACACGCCCTCCCCTCTAACCCCTACTTCTACCCCTCCTCACCCCTACTCTTCTCCTACTACCCCTCTCTACCTTCCCTCTCTTTCCTCTTCTTCCTGCTCTCGTACTCGTCCCCTCCCACCTGTACCTTTCTCCCTCAAACCCCTCTACTGTACGCTACTACTCCCAACCTCCCCTTTCCTTCTTCCTCTGCACCCCCCTCTACCCCTCTTCCCTCCGTACCTCCCCTTTCTTCTCTGCCCCCCCTCCTCTCCCTCCTCTCACCCCCCAACTTCCCTCCTCACCCTTTCCGCCGTTCCCTTCCCGCACCACCTCCTCCCTCGCTTCCCTTCCCCACCTCTCTCGTTATCACCCCTGCACCTTCCCCCGCCTCTCCTCCCCTCTTCTACCTCTCTTTCACTCCTCCTCCTCCCTCGCTACACGTTCTTCTTTCTCCCTCCCGCCGATATCCCCTCACTCCACTACTCCAACCTTGCTTTAACTCTTCCAATCGTTCCTGTCTCCCCTCCTAACCTACTTTCCCTCCCCCTCTCGACTCTACAGTCGCCCACCTCCCCTTCTTCTCACTTTTCCCTCCACCTCACTCCCCACTCTTCCGCCTCCCCCCACGCCTGACTCAACGCCACTCTGCCACTCCCTCTCTTGACTCCCTCCTTCCACTCCTCTTCCCTCTCTCCCTATCCTCTACCTTTCCCTTCTCTTGCCTCCTGTTTCCACGGTCCCTCCTGCCCCTCCCTCTCCCCCCTAACCCCTTGCTCCTACCCTCTGCCTCACTTTCCTCCTCTCCTCTCTAACTCCCCTCCCCTACCCCTCTCTACCCTCCCTCCCTCCCTTCCCTCCCCTTCTTTCCACTCCCCCCCCCTCTCCCTTACGCTCCTCTCTCACCTCCCCACCTCCCTCCCTCGTCCCCCACTCCTTCTCCCTCCTGCTTTTCTTCTACCTCTTCCCACCTCGACTCCTTCTCTCCTCTCTCTCCGACCTCTTTCCACTCTCTCTACTTTACCCCTCCCTCGGTACACCTCTCTCCCTCCGTTTAACCCTCCTCCCTCCTCTCCTCCCTACCCCCTCTTCTCCCGCCTCCTCAACTCTCTTACCACCTGTCTTCCCGCCACTCTCTCCGCCCTACTCCCTCCTTACCCCCTACTCTACGCTCCTTCTCCCCCCTTACCCTCCTACTCTCGCCTCCTCCTGTCTCCCAATACATCCCTCCCCTACTGCTCACTTCCCCCTCTACCACCTCTCCTTCCTCTCTCCCTACTCCTCTTCTCCACCCCTTGCTCTCCCCCCTTCTCTACTACACTGGGCCTCCCCCCATTCTCCTCCTTCTCCGCCCCTCGCACCGTTACCCCTCCTCCCAACTCCCTACTCACCATTACCCCAACCCTCAAACTTCTCACCTCCTCCTTCTCTCTTCCCCCCACGCCCCTTCCCCTCCCCCTTCGCCTCCTTCTTTCTGGCCCCTCCCCCGCTACCCCCTATCCACCCGTCGCCTCTCTCTCTCGGCTCCTTCCACCTTCCTCCCCCTGACATTACCCTTCTCTCACAACCTCTTCTTCGTCTCTAACCCCCGTCACTCTCTCTTTAACTCTTATCTGCCCCTCCCTGTCTCTTGCGCGTACTTCCACCACCCTCCCTTCCTCCCTAACCTCCGTCTCTGTACCGTCCCCCTCTCCTTACACCCCCCTCACCTACTTCTTTCCCTCTCTCCTACTCTTCCGTCCCTTCAACTCGTCCCCCTCCTCCTCTCTCCTCCCGCCTCTGCCGTTCCCTTGCTTTTCCTTTACAACTTCTCTCTTACCTCTCCTACCTCCTCGTTACACCTCCTTGCACCTAACCATTCTCCACTCTCTCCCTCCCCCGTCTCCTTCCTCTCCTTGCCCCTTTCCTCCTTCTACTCCACCTCTCTCCCCTCCCTCCCCCCTACTCTTCCTCCCTCGTTCCTCTCCGCCACCCACTCCCTCTCCTTTCCTCTTCCTTCGCTCCCCTTTCTCTCCTTGCCTTCCTACTCCTCCCCCTCTCCCTCCTCCCCTCCACCCACCTACTCCTCCTCTCTCTAGCCTTCCACCTTCTCCCGTCCGCCTCTTACCGTTACTCGACTTCCCCTCCTAACCCAACTCACTTCCGTCTCGAGCAACACCCCTCTCTCTCGCTCGCACACTCCTTTCTGCGCCTTTCCTTCCACTCTCTAACCACCTAACTTGCTCCCTTCCACACCCCTTAACCCCTTTCTCCTTCTCACTTCACTCGCTGTCTTGCTACCCCCCTCACTAACTCCCCTCCCCCCTCCGTAACTCACCTCGACTCCCCCGCCGCGCCTCCCTTACCCTCTTTCTTCCCCCTTACTCCTCTTTTTCTCCGTTTCCCTCCTCCTCCCCCTCCTTTTCCTCGTTCTCTCCCCCCCACCTTCTCCTCCCTCCGACTTTTTTACTCGCTCCCCTCTCCTCTTCTCCCTTCCGCACACCACTGTACCTCTCCTGTCCCTTACCTTCAACTCTGTCCCTACTCTCCCAAACCACACCCTCCTTACCCCACGACTGTGTTGGTGTTTCTCCACCTCCTCCTCTCACAAACAACCTTCTACCACCCGTTACTCTGCTTCTCCGTCCCTTATCCCGTCTTCCCCCAACACTCCTCCTCTTTTCTCTCCTTCCCTGCCCCCCTCCCCCGTCAGCTTCCACCTTCCCCCTTTACTCTCCTACTTACCGCACTCCTCCTTACTTCCTCCCTCTTACTTTGTTCCTCCCTTTTCTCTCACACCCGCCTTTTTCCCCGTCACACCCCTCCTTCCCGACCTCCACGCCTGTTCCTCCGCCTAACCTCCTCTCTCCTCTTCCCCCACCTACCCTCTCTACTCGCTGTTCCTCTTCTCCTCCCTCCTCCTCCTTCTTTTCCCACTTCCTAACCCTCCTCCTGTTCCTCTCCGCCACCGCCCCCCTTTCTCCACTACATTCCCAACGTCTCCGTCCACTCTCCTCTCCTCCACGTCACTCCTTGTCCCTCCGTCTCTTCTTTACCACTTCCCCTCTACCTTCCCTAACCATCCTTCGCCTCTCTCTCTTCTGCCCATCCCCTGACCCTCCCCTCTGCACTGCCTGCCCTTCTTTCCTCCTCCCTTACCTCTTCTCCTTAACTCACCTTCTTCTCCGTCTCCCCCTTCCTTCCACCTCCTGCCCTTGTCTCCCTCCTCCACTCCCTTCCCCACTTCCCTCACTCCTCTCTTCTCGCTCCTTGCCCCTGTCTGCTTTCTCTTAACTTGTCTCGTCCCCTTCTCCCTCCCCTTCCTCAACTCCCTCTTTCAACCCCCTCCCCTTCTCCCTCCTCTCTTCCGCTGCCCTAACCTCAACTATTCCCCCCTGACTTTCCCCTTTCTTCTCGCCTCCTCCACTCACTCCCCTCGCCCTCCCCTCGCTACTACCACTCTTTCGTCCCTCACTTCGTCTTTTTCCCCCTGCCCCTCTTCACCTGCCCCTCCTACTACTTCTACCCCTTGCCCTCCGCCCTTTTCCCCTGCCCCCTTTCCTTTCCCTCTACTTTCACCCTCCCCTTCTCCTCCCCCCTGCCTCTCCTCTCCGACTCCTCGTCTCTTTCTACTCTGCTCCTCTTCTACTCGAACCCCACCCCCCCACCGCACCCTCTCCTACTGCTCGCTACTCCCCTTACCCTCCCTCCTCCCCAACCCTGTTTGCCTCTCCTAACTCCTTCACTCTCCTCCCCCTTTTGCTTTCCTACTTTACGCTTAACTCGTCCCCTGTCCTTCGCCTTTTCCCCGTTCTCCTATCCCTTCTTTTGCGACTTCCTCCTCGTCTACTCCCAACCTCTACCCCCTGTTCCTACTCCCACCCCCCCTCTCCCACCCCCTCCACCCTGCCTCTCTGTCTGACCCCACCCCCTCTCTCTTCTCTTCTTCTCCCCCTCCTTCTCCCTCCCCCCCCACTTCTCCTCCCCCCCCCCCTCACCCTCTCCCCTACTCTTTACTTTCCTCTTCCTTCTAACCCCTTTTCTCCTCCCCTCTCACCCTCTCCCACACGTCTAACTGTCTTTCCCTTTACTACCTTACTCTTTTCTACCTTAACTTCTTCCTTGTCCTGTTTTCCCTCCCTCCCCGCTCTCCCCCCTCTCCCCCCCACTTAACTTCTCTCTCGTCTTTCAACCTCCTCTCTACCCTGTACTCTCTCTTTCCGCCATCTCCTTCCCCTCTCTCTTTCTCCACCACTCCTTCCTCACTCTCCCTCTCCCTTCTCAGTCCCCCTTCCTCTTGTTACCTCTATCTTCCTACCTGCCTCTTACCTTGCTCACCTCTCTCCTCCTCTTCGCTCTCTCCTTCTCCCCCCTACGCCCTCCACTCTACCTCCCTCCTCGTCACCCTCTCTTCCTTCACCCCCCTCTGCCCTTCCTTCTGTTTTCCTTCTTCCTCCCTCTTCCCTCCTTCTCCCTCTCTCCTCCCTTCACCCCCTTCAACTTCCTCCTCTTCCCTCTCCCTCACCACTTACTCTTTCCCCTCCTACTCTACCATCCTCCTTCTCCCTCTCCTCCCCCGTCTCTCCCTTTCAAACTCTCCCCAACTCCCATCTTGCTCGCCCCTTCTCTCCTCCCTCCTCTCACCTCTCTCCTTTCCCCTCCTGCCAACCCCTCCTCTTCACCTCTCTTCACCTCCTGTACCTCCTCACTTACTTACCGCTCTGCCTGCCTTACTCCTTGCCCCTCTACTCGATCTTACGCCTTCCCTCATTCCTCTCCGCACACCTCCCCCCCCTACCGCTCTCCCCCCACTCCTCTGTTTACCCCCACTCTTGTTCCCCTCAAAACCTCTCCTACCCCTGCTTCCCTTTCCTTTGTTCCCTTTTTTCTCCCCAACCCCCCACCCACCTTCGTCACTCTCAACTGAACCCACGTCTCCCTCCCTCGTCTCCTCTACTCTTTTTCTTCCCCTCGCTCTGCTCTTCTCTCTCCCTCTCCTCTCTTTTCTTACTACCAACCCCCCCTCAACGTCGTTTCTCTCCTCCTCTCACTTCCTCTACTCCGTCCCCCTTCGCCTCCCTAAACTCGTCTCCCCTTTTCCCTCCCGCTCCCTCTCACTGTACTCCTCCTCTACCCCTTCTCCCCCCGCTCCCACCACTAACCTCTCACTTTGCCCTGACTGCTCACTCTTCTCCGGCCCCTCCACTCCTCCTTACCCCCGCTCGCTTCCCCCTCTATCCTAACCCTCACCTTCCCCCTCCCCTCCCCTCCCCTTCTCACACACGCTCCTTCCCTCTCCCTCTCTCCCCCCCTCTCCCCTTTCGCTCCTCTCTCCCCGTTCAGCTTCTTGGCCTATACCACTCCCTGACTCCTCCGTCCCTCTCTCTCCGTTCGCCACCTACTCTCACTCTCCTCCCCCTCCTTCCTCTCTCGTACCCCCTCTCCGCCACCCTTACTCCTCCTCCTACCACCTCAACCTCCTTTCTGCACTACCGACTTCTCTCCCCCCCCGCCCGCTTCTCTTCCTCCCCCCCTCCCTTCTCCTTTCCCCCTCTCCTCTTCCACCTCCTACCACTTCTCACCCTACCCTCTCACTCTCCCCTCCTCTCCCGTCTCCCCCCCTACCCTCCCCCGTTTCTCCTTTCACCTACCTCCTCTCTACTCTCCCGCCCGTCCCCCCTCTCCCCCTCTTCTCGCTCTTTCACCCCCTACTTCTACTCCTCTTCCCCCCCTCTTCTCCCCTCTCCTCCTCGACTCACCTCCAACACCCCACTCTCCTACCCCCCTCTACCCTGACCTTCTCCGCCCTCCCTGACTATCTTCCTACTCTCCTTTCTCTCCAACCCCTCTCCTGCCCGCCAACCCTCGCTACCCCCCCCCCTTCGCCCCCTCGAACCTGTCTCCGTACTCCCCTACCTGCCCCCTCCCTCCTCTCCTCCCCCCTCTCCTCTCCTCTGCCTCTCTACCCTACGCCCTTCCCCCTCGTACCCTTCCTCCTTTACCCCGTTCGACCCACCCCCCCTCCCCCTGTACTACAACACCCCCCTACTCCTCCACTCACCTTCCCCTCCCTACTCCCTTCCTTTCCTCACTCTTCCTCTTAACTCCCCCACTCCCTCCCCAACTGTCCTCCTCTTCTCCTTTCACCCCTGCCCCCCCCCTTCTCTCCTTCTCTCTCACTTTTGCGTCCTCCTCTTCCCCTAACCCCTTCTTACCTTTCTCTCCCCCCTCTTTCCCTCTCTCTACCTCTAACTTACCTGTCGCTGGTTCCCTGACCCCCGTCGTTCTCCCCCTCCTTCGTCCCCCCTCCACCTACCCCTACCCTCCTCCCTCTCCACCCCACTCCACTCTCCTCTCCCTCTTCCCCCTCCCCCTTCCCTCCTTCCCTCCCTCTACTGTTTCCTGTTACCCCCCTCCTACCCACACCCTTCTTCTGCCCTCAACTCCCACAACTTACCCTACTCCTCCCTCCTCTTTCCTCCTCACCTGCTTCTCTCCACCCACTCTAACTCTCCTACCCTCCGTACCTTTCGTTTGCTCTTGACCCTATGCCATACCTCTACCCTTCCTTTACCTCCTCCTCCTCTCCCCTTTCCTCTACCACCTTACCTTCTTTATCCCACCCTCCCTACCTCCTCCAACCCCCTACCCCGCCTTCCCTGCGTCCCTCGCGACTCCACCTCCCACTCCTCACTTCTCTTACTCCCCTCCCCTCTCACTCTCTCCGTCCCCCCAGCCCTCCCCTCTCCTGTCCTCCCACTCACTCGCCACTTTCCTTTTCCGGTCCGTACCTCCTCCCTCCCCCTCCTTCCCATCTCCCTTACCTGTCCCTCCCCCTGCCCCACCTCTACCGTCCCACCTTCCACCTCCTCGTTACCTACTCCTCCCCAACCTCACCTCCCACCCCTCCTCCCTCTCCCCCTCTCGCCCCCTCCTTCACCCTTTCATCCTTCTCAACTCTTCACACTCCTTGCCCTCTCTACAACTCATCTCAACCTACTCCTCGCTTCTACTACCCACTCTCTTCTGTCTACTCTTCGTCTGCCTCCGCTAACGTCTCCTCCTTTTCACACCCCTCTATCCTTCCCTCCCACACTACGCTCTCTCACTTTACCCCTCGCTACTCTTCCGCTACCTCTGTTTCCCTCACTTCCCCCTCCTCCTCCTACCCACCTCTTTGTTCTTCTCCCTCCTCCCTCCTCTCCCCGAACTTCCATTCTTGCCTCGTCCTAACTCGCTCTCTACTCCGGCCTCCTCACCACCCCTCCACTTCCCTCCGTTCACTCTCTTCCACTCCTACCATTTCCGCCCCCCTCCCCAACCCCTCTCGATACCTCACTCCTTTCCCACCCCCCCTTCCCCCTCCACTTACCCTTTCTCCACCTTCCTTCCACCCCCCTCTTCCTACCGCCACTTCTCCTCCCACCCTTCTCCCCCTACGTCTACTGCCCCCTCCCACCTCGTCTCCTCACCGTCTCCTCACCTCTTTACCTCCGTCCTTCTTCTTCCCCCCCTCCTTCCCTGCCCTCCCACTGCGTCCACCTCTTGCCTTTCGCTCCCCCCCCCCCCCTCCTCCCCCTTGGCCTCCCTACTCTCCTTCTAACACTTACCTACCTTTCCCCCCCTCCTTTCTCTCTCTCCGTCACTTACTACCCTACCCCTCCACTCTGCCCACTCCTTCTCCTCTTCCCTTTCCTTCTCTTCTCTCTCTCTCTCTTGCCACTAACCCTGCTACCCTACCCCCCCCCAACCCCTCTTCTACCTCGCCCTCCCCTGCTCCACTACTCTGCTTTGAACTTTCTCTTCGCTACCTCCTCCTCTCTCTTCCTCACTTCCTACCACCCACGTACCTGCCCCCTTCTTCTCGCTTTTCACTTCATCCTTTTCACTCAACCCTGACCCAAACCCCCTCCTTCTCTTATCCCTCGGTCCCCCTGTCCACTCTCCCACCTCGTCCCCCCCGCCTCCTTACTCTCTCTCTTCCTCTCTCCCCCGCCTTCCTCCACACTTCCTCCCCTCCCTGCTCTTCCCTCCCTCTTCCCCTTCCTCTACCTTCCTCCTCTCTGTCTCCTCCTTCACCCCCACCTACCCCTTTCCTCTGCTTCCCTCTGCCCCCTCCTCCTCTACCTACCTCCACCTCCCCCCTCTCTCCTGTCCCACTCTTCTAACTTTCTTTTGCTCACACAACCTTTCTACCTCCCCGTGTTCAGCCCCTCTAACTCTAACCCCCTGCCCCCGTTCCGGTCCCCTTACACTACCCCCCCACTCTCACTCTCCCACTTCATCCCCCCCCCCTCCTTCCACTAACTGACACTCAACCACCTCCTACAACACCCTCTCCCTTCCCTTCTTCTTCTTCATCCGTTACTTCGCACCTCCTGCCCCCTTCCTCTCTCCTAACTCCTCGCCTTCTCTCCGTCTTCACTTTTCACCTTCCCCCCACTCACTACCCCTCTCCTCTCCCCTTCCTCTCCTCTCCACTTCCCCCCCCCTCCCTCCTCCCTCCTCCCATACCTCTCTCCCCTCCTCGACCCTCCTTTCCCTACCTCTTCACCGCACCCGTCTCCCTCTCACTCTTCCACTGCACCCACCTTCCATCCCTTTTCACACGTTCCACTACCTTACTCGACCCCTACTAACTTCCCTTCCACTACTTCTCCCTCACCTTTTCTTACTCGCCCTTGTTCTCTTTCTTTCCCATACCCCCTCCTCCCCGTTCCCCTTCCCTGCCTCTGCCTACTCCTCCTCTTCCTCTTTTCCCACCCCTTTCTCTCCCCTCTCCTTTCTTTCCTTTCCTTCTCCCCTCCCTCGCCCTCCTCCCCGTGCTCTTCCCCTCCTCTTCTTTACTCTCCCCCTCAACTCCTCCTCTCCTCCAGACTCTCCTACCTCTCTGCTTCTTACTCTACCCTCCCTCTCTCCTGCTCTCCCCTTTCTCCGTACACTCTCGTTCCTCCTTTCGTGTTCAATCTCACTACTCCCTACTTCTCTCTTACCCGTTCTCCACCTCCCCCCCTTGCCCCCTCCACCCCCCCCCCCCTTCTCCCCCCGCGCTCCTCTCGTCCAACCGTACCTTTCGCTCCTCTTCCCCTTCACCCTCCTAACTCCCTACCTCCTCACACCTTTTCCCCTCTCTCTGCTTCTTGCTCTCTTTTCCTTCCTCGCTACTGCTCCCCACTCTCCTTTCCTCTTCTCTCTTGCCTCACCCTCTCTCTCCCCACCTACTAAACCTTTTCTCTCCTTTCTTTACTACTTCTTTTCCCACCCCTGATCCCTCTCCCCTGTCCCCCTCCACTCCGTCTTCCTCCCCCGACCCCTCCTCTTGCCCCCACCTTCTTCTCCTCTACTCGCGTCTTCTCCGACCGCTTTCAACCCTGCCTTCTCCCTTCTCCCCGTGCTACTCTCCCAACCTTACGATTCTCTTTTACAACCCTTCTCACTTCTACCAAACTTTTCCCCCTACTTCCTGAATTTCCCCACTCCTTCTGCTTCTCTAACTTCACCTCTTCCCTTTCTCTCTCTCTCTCACCTTCTCACTTAACTCACTCCTGCTCCCCTTACCTTTGCCTCACCACCTCCCGCCTGCCCCACATTCCTTTCCCCCTCCCTCTCCCCCCACGCCACCCTCGCTCTGTTCTTCCCCCCACCTACCCCCTTAACTCCTTCTTCCCTCCTCCTCACCTCTTTTCTACTCTTTATTCCCTCACCTCTAACTCTCCCTCTCTTTCGTACCCACTACCCACCTCCTCGCACTTATTACCTGCCTTCCCCCAACTCCCTCCTCCCCATACCTTACTCTCCGTCACCGACTCTCCCCCTCCCCCTCCTCCCGACCCTACCACTCCTTCCCTTTTTACCCCCTACGTTCTTTTACTCGTTCCTCCTTTCCTTCAGAAAAAAAAAAAACCCTCTCCTGTCCTCCTCCTCTCTCCCTTCCTCCTCCCTCGCCCCCCCCCTTTCCTTCCCCCCTTCTCCCTCCATCGCACCCTTAACTCTACCCCCGTAACTTCCGTCCGCTCTATACCTTTCCCCTCTTCTCCCCTCTCCCTCATTCCCATTACTCCTAACTTCCCTCCCCCCGTCTGTCACCCGCCCTCCTCCTCACCTTCACCGTTTCCCAACCCCTCCTCAACACACCTCTATTCCTCCTCTCGCTTCTGCCCTGCTCCCCGTCCCCTTTCCTTCTATCTCTCCCCTTCCCAAACCCGTTCTTTCTCTCTTCCCTCACTCGAACCCCTTACTCTCCCGTACCTCTTTACTTGTCTTTCACTCCGCCCGTCTTTTAACCACCCCCTATACCTCACCTCCCACCCCTACTTCCCGCCTCTCGTTCCCCTCACTTCCCTCCCCCCTCCCTTTCCTCCCCTCCTCCCCCCTCTCCTCCTCTCTCTCCTTCCTCACCCCTCTTCTCCTCCTCTCCTCCTTCTCTTTTCCCCTAACTTTTCTGCTCCTCTGTCACTTCTGCTTCTCCCTTCCCCCCTTCCCTACCTACCCTCCCGCCTCTTTCCTCCGTACCCTCCGCGACCTCATACCTCTTCTGCCTCTCACCCCCCTGTTTACCTTCTCCCTTCCCTCCTCCTTCCAACCCCCGCCTCCCTTTCTCCTTAACCCTTAACCTCCACCCTCACCCCTTCTACCCCTCCCACACATACCACCCCCTCTCCCTCCCCTCCTCACCACCTACTCGTCTCCCCCTCTTCCCCTCCCTCCCTTTCTTCTCTACTTCCCCCTTCCCCCCCCCTCTACTCTTCCCTACTTCCTCTTCACTAAACCTACTTCCCCCCTACTACGACTCTTCCTCCTCTCTTCTTCTGCCTCTCTCTCTACCTCCCCCTCTCTCCCTCTCCCCCCCTTCTGCTCTTGTCCCTTCTCTTCCCGCCTCCTCACCTCCCCCCCCCGCCCCCCTCTCACCACTCCACCCCTGTACTCCACTTTCCACTCACTTCCCTTCCTCTCTCCTTCACCTCCCCCACTTCTCGTCCTCCTGTTTCACTTCCCCCCTCCCTTCCCTCTGTCCCCTCTTTTCTCTCTCCTTCTCCCCGTTCTCCTTTCTACTCTCCACTTTCTCAACAGCTTCGCTCTCTGCTGCCTCGCTCCCCTCTTCTCCCCCCGCCTCGTCCTCCTCGCTCTACTCTTCCCACCAACCAACTATCCTCTCACTCTTCTTTTCTCTCTCACTCCCCATAACACTTCTCCCTACTACGCCTCCCCCCTCCCTCCAAACTTCCTACTCACTTTAACCCCCTACCCGCCCTCCCTCCCCCTGTCTTACCCCTCCTCCCCCTTCCTCTCCTACTCCTTTCCCCCCCTCTCTCTTTCTTCTTCCTCTTCACCCCCACCTCCGCTGTCTCACCCACTTCTCTCACCCTCCCAACCCCCTTGCTCTCCCTTCTTTGTCTCCCCCTACTACTTCTCTTCCTCCCTTCCTCACCCCCTCGTACTCCCCTCCAACTCTTCTCGCTCCCCTACTTACTCTCTCTTTTCCTCTTTTCCGTCTTCTCTAACTCACAACTAACTCCACTCTCCCCCCTTACCTCAACCCTTCCCTCTACTCCCCCTCCAACTCACTCTCCTCTGCTCCTCTCTCTCTTACACTCCACCTACCTTCTCTCTTCTCTCCTTCCTCTTGCTCTCCTTCAGTTCCACTGCGCCTCGCTTTCTTCCCCCCCCGTTTGCGTCCTTTTTTCCCTTCCCCCACCCTCCTCTCCCTTCCTCCCCCTCCCTCCACCTTCCCGCTTATCCCTCTCTCCCCCCCGTCCCCCCACGACCTCTGCACCCTTCACTTCCTCGTCCTCTTCCCTCTCTCACCGAGCTACTTCGACCCTTCCGTTTCCCCTTTCTTCCCTCCTTTTTTCCCTCCTCCCAACTTCTTTCTCCCTCCTTCCTTACACCTTCCTCCCCTCTACCCACTCTACCCCACTTCACCTCCACTCCTCTGTTACTTTGCTCCTCACTCTCCACCTTTACCCTGCCCGTCCTCCACCGCTTCTCCTCTATCCTTTCACCTCCTTACCTCCCCTCCACCCTTCCCCCTGCCGCTCCTCCTTCTCCACCCCTCCTATCTCCTCCTGCTCTCTCCTTCTCCTCCCCACACCTCCCACTCCCGTTCGTCACCTTCTCCGTCAGTCTTTCCCTTCCTCCTCTCTCACCTCTTCCCCTGTCCTATCCTTCTCCCCCCTTCCTCAACTACTCCCTCAAACTCCGTCACTACCCCCCCCCCACCCACTCCTCGCGCCTCCTACTTCACCTCCTCCTCAGACCCTACTACCCCTCCTCTAAACCTCCCCCCCCCCTTCGTTTCTCACTCTAACTCTACCGGCCTACCCTCTTGTCTCTCCCGTCCTCCTTTCCCCCTGTCCTTCTTCCCTTCGCCTCCCTTCTCCCAGCCCTCTCTCTCCTCCCTCTCTGCTTCTCCCCTTACCTACTCCACTTCCCACGTCTTCCCACCCCCTGACTCCCTACTCCACTCTTTCTCCTACTCTCCACTCTACCCCTCTCCCCCTCACCCCTCTGCTTCCTCTTGCCTGACCTTGTCTCCCGTGACTCTCCCTCTCTCCCTAACTACTTTCATATATATATATATATATCCTTTGTTACTTTTCACCCCCGTCCTCTTCTCACCTCTCACCTCCCCGCCCTTTTCTTCTTTCCCCTCCTACCTCCGCCTCCCCCCTTTACTCACCCCTCGTCTCCTACCTCTCCCGTCCTTCCTTACCCCCTTGACAACTCCCCACTCCTCAACCCCTCTTCTGCACCCCCTTCTCCTTCTAACCTTTCCTTCCTCTCCTATTCTCTCTCCCCTCCACCTTTCGCCCTTCTACTCTAACCTTCTCTCCCCCCTTTCTGTACCTTCCCTACTTTCCCCACCCCCCTCTGCCCAACCTACTTTTGACCCCCTAGCACCCCCCTTCACAGACTCCTTATTCTCTTTTTTCTCCCTCTCGTTCTTTCGCCTTCTCCCTCTTCTCCCAATACTCTACTCCCCTCCCCTAACTCTCCCTCCCTCCGCGTCCCTCCTTCCCACTACCTAACCCTTCCCTCTTGACCTCTTCGCCTCCACACTGGCTCTCCCTGATCCCCGCTCCCACCCACCGACCTTGCTACTCTTCGTCCCTCCCTACTCCTCACTCTCCCTTCACTCCCCCCTCCTCTAGATCCCCCTTTTCCGTCCACCGCTCCGTCTCTCTTTTCTCTTCCTCCTTTACACCCTGTTCTCTTCCGCTCCTCTCCTCCCGCTCTCCCCGCTTCTATCTAACCTACCCAACCCCCTCCTTTCCCCGCTCTCTTCCTCCCCCACTTACCCCCACCTCCCCCCTCCTGCTTCACACCCCCTCTGTTTACTCGTCCTCCGCCTGCCTCCTTCCCTCACTGCTTACCTCTCTCTCTTTCGTACACTAACTTTCTCCCTTCTCTCTCCCTTCTCCCACCTCCTACTTCTAACTCCCTCCATCCACCTGCTCTTCAACCCCACCTCACGCCTCCCCCCTACCAACCCTCTCCCCGCCTCTCCACTCCGTCTCCCCCCTTCCTCCGCCCTTCTCCCCTCCCTTCTCACTCCCTTTTCTCTTCCACCTGTTGCCTCGACCTCTACCCTCTCTCCCTCCACTCCATCTCTCTCGCAACCGTTTTCCCCTATCCCTCAGATCCCCCACTCCCCCTCCCCTTCCTACGCCTCTTCCTTGCTCTACCCCACCCTCCTCCTCTTCCCCATCTTCCACTCCGTCCCTACCTCCTCACCTTCTCTTTTCCTCTCTCCACTCTTTGCCACCCCTACTCTCCCTCCGTTTCACCCTTCTACCTACCTCTCCTCCTCTCCGCCTCTACCCCCTTCCCCTTTTTTCCCCCCAACTCTGTTCTTGCCCCCCCCCCCCTCTCCCAGTCCTTACTCCCTCTCCTCTCTGACCCCTTCTCCTCCTCCCCTCACCCCTACCTCTCTCCCCAACTCTACTCCAACTACTGGACCCCCTCCACTCCTTCTTGCCCTCCCCTCTAGCACCCGCTCCCTTCCTATCTCCTCTCTCCTCTCTAACTCCCTCAACCTTTTCCGCTCCTCCCCCTTCTTAACCCACTCCTTCACCCCCTCCCTCTCTCCACTCTACTCCCTGCCCCTGTGTTCTCCCCTCATAACCCCCTTCACTCCTCTCCTCTCTACCCTCTTTACCCTGCCGCTCGTCCTCCTTGTTCATCCTCACGCCCACCTCCCCTCTCTCTCCTTCTCCTTCTCCTCGTCCTTCGTCCTTCTCCCCTCTACTCTTCCCGTCTCTCTTTCTCGTCCACCCTCCCTAATCTACTTCGTCCCCCTCTCTCCACCCCCCATCCCCTCTTCCTCCCCTGCTCCTCCTACCTCCCGTCTACTCCTTCTCTCCTCGAGCTACTACTTCTCCACTCATCTCCCCTCCCTCTCCCCTCGTAACCTGTCTTCCCTCACACCCTTCAACTCCCCCTCTTCTCTTCCCCTTTCCTTACCACCTCCACTCCTCTTTTTCTCTCTCTCACTCACTCTTGCACTCTTTCCCCTCTCCCGTACCTCCCTGTCCCCTCCCCCCTAACTACCACCTCTTCACTACCACTCTACCTTTTTTACTCCCTAACCCCCCCACCCACTTCCTCTCCTCCTCTCTCCTCCCCCAACCGCCCCTCGTCTACCCCCCTCTCTTTACCCCCTCCCCCCCCCTACCTCCTCAACCCACCCCTTTACCTCTACTCTTTTCCCATCCCTCTCCCCCCCCTCCTTTCCACTTCCCCTCACCCCTCTCCTTGAACGCCTCTTCCTCGTCTACCTTTCCTACCCTTCGATACTCCTCTGCGCTCAACCTCCCCCAAACTCCCCCTCCACCCGCTGTCCCTCTGTTCCCCTCAACCCTCTTCTACCCCTTCTCCTTCGTTTCTTCTCTTCCTCCCCTCCTTCCTCTCTCCCCTTCTAACTACTCCCCCCCAACTCTCCTGCTTTTCCTCTCCACCGTCTTTCATCCTACCCCCTACCCTACTACTCCTCCCCTCCAACTTCTACTCCCCCCCCCGCCACGTCTCTCCCCCCCTTCTCCCTCCTTCAACCCCCACCTTCACCCCCCTACGTCCTTTCTTACATCTACACTTCCCCCTTCCACCGTCGACCTGACTACCCTTTCAACTTCCTCCCCTAAACCTTCTCGTGTACCCTCCCCATTCTCCACCTCTTCTTTCTCCTTCTCTTCTCTACCAACGCCCTCTTTTGCCTTCCCATCCTTAACTCCCTTCGCTCCCCTCTGCCACTACCCTCTACCCCTCCTACTTCTTCACCTACCTCTCCTTTCGCTCTTCCCCCTTCTTCGTTCACCCCTCCTCCGACTCCCGACTGCCTCCTCTCCCCCTCCTGTTACCCCCCTCCACCCCCTTGCCCCTAACCCTACTCTACTCTCCCTCTTCCTTCGTCCTCCTTTCTACACTTCACCTCCATCTCCTAGTCCCCTCACGCTCTTCCCTCTTTTAAGCCCTCCCTTGTTCTCTCGTCCTTTTCTCAACCCTTCACTCCCCCCTCTCCCCTCGCCCCTTCCTTTCCTTCCGCCTTCTCTTTCTTCACTCCCTCATTCTCCCTACACCTCTTCCTCATCCCTCTTGACTCCTCTACTCCCGTCCCGCGCTCCTCCCTACTCTCCTCTCCCCTCTACACCTCTCCTCCCCTTTTCCTCTTACCCCCACTCACCTTCCTCCCCTTACCTCTTTCCTTCCACCTCCCTCCCCCTCTCACTCTCCCCTTGCCCTCTTCTCTTCTCTTCTCTCCTCGGACCTCCTCGCTTCTGCCCTCTTTCCTCCTTTCCTCTCCAACCTCTCCCCTCCCTCTTGTCTGCTACACTCTAACTCCCCTCCCGCTTCTCCCTTTCTCACTCTTCTCCTTCCTCCTCCCTCCGTCACAACCTTGCCTCTTCCTCTACGACCCTCCAACTCCTTCCTCTCTATCCCCCTCCTTCTCCTGGTCGCTCCCCCTTCCCCCCTCCTCTTCTACCTTTTCTTCCCGTGTTCCGCCTACTCTCTCCTCCTCCGTCTCCCCCCTCCCCCTTCTTCCCTTCCTCACCGTGACTACAATCCCCCCCCCACCCACCTCTCACTCCCTTCCCCCTCCCCCTCTCCCTCCTCCTCCCACCCCCTTCGTCCCACTCCGTCCTTCTCTGACTATTTCCCCACTCTCTCCTCCTGAACCCTCCCCCCCCCGTGCCTCCCTCTAACCCTTCCCTTCCCCTCCCATCCCCCGTCTTCTCTGTTCCGGGCCTCTCTTCTACCTCCCCTCCCCCCCTCTACTCTCTTCTCTCTCTTTACACCACTCGTACACTCCTTTTAACTCGCCTACCTAGCTCTTAACCCTACTCTCTCACCCCCCCCTACCTCCCTCAACTCCCTTCTCTCCCCCTTTCTCACCGCTCGCCCTCACCCTCAACCCGTTCTCACTTCTTTACTGTCTCTCCGCTCCCTCCCTCTACCTTCCCTCCCTCTCCTTCTTGCTTCTCCCCTCTCCCCCTACTACCTTCTCCTACCTTCTTCTTTCTCTCCGCGTTTCCCCCTACCTCTCCCGTTCATTCCCCTACTACCCCCTGCAGCCCCCTTTTCTCCCCTACCCGTTTCGCCTTTTCACCCTCCTTGCTTTCCCCACCTCCTCTTTCCACCCCTCCCCGCTCCCTCTCTCCCCTTCCTTACCCTACTCCCTCTCTGCCTACTTCCAACCCTTATCTTCACCCCTCCCTCTTTCTCCGTCCCCTACCCCTCTCTCCCCATTTTACCTCTCCCTTCTCCCTCACTCTCTAACTAAACCTACCCCAACCCGTCTCCTTCCTCTCTTTACTACTCCTCCTCCTGCTTTCCGTCCTCCTTCCCTTGCCCCTTCAACTCCTCCCCGCGCCGTACCCTCCTTCTCACTCTTTTCATTCACTCGGTACGTCTACCGTCCCTCTGTGCTCTCTTACTCTCCCCCCTTACCTTTCTTTATACCTTCCCCTCTTTCTTTCCCCCCTCCCCCCCTCCCCCCGCCCCAACCTCCCTTCTTTCCTCCGCCTCTTTCAACCCCGTCAACGAACCTCTCTCCCCCTCTCACTCTCCCCTCGCCTTCCTCCCCTCCCCTCGATTTCCTCCCTTCCTACTTCTCCTCCCTACTCCTACTCCTCCCCCCTGTTTCCTTTCCTACGTCTCCTCCAAACCCACCTCACTACTTCCCTCTCTCTCCTCACCGACTTCTACTTCTGTACCTCACCTCTCCTTACCTCTCCGCCTCCCCCCCTCCCCTCCCTCGCCACTTCTTCTCTCCTTCTCCCTACCTCTTCCTCTCGCCCAACACCGTTCTTTTTCCTCACCTCCCCCACCTACCTCCCCGTTCACTTCTCTCCTCTCTTCTCACTCCCCTCCCCCCTCCTTGCCCTTTACCACTCCCTCTTCCCCCCCCTCGTCCTCACTCCTTTCTCTCTCTCTCCCGTCAACCTCCCTCCTGCTTCCCCTTACCGCTCCTCACTCTCACGTCCCCCCTCTTTCCTCTGCGTGCCTCTCCTACTTGCCCGTACCTTTCCCGCTTACAACTTTAACACCTTCCCTCTTTCTCCCCCCCTCCTCCCCCCTTCCCCCCCACGCTCACCCCCGCCGTTTCTGGCCTCCCACCTCACTCTCCTTGGTCCCCCTCCCCTTCTCTCTTGCCTCCTCACCTTCTTCCACTTGCTCCTTCCCTTCCCTACCTTTCCCCCTTCGCACTTTGACCCTTCTGTCTCGTAACCTCCTGCTTCGCACCCTTTCCCCCTTAACCGCAACACCCCTCCCACATCTAAGCTTCTCTTTCCGACCCTCCCTTCCCTCCCACCCCTCCTTCTCTCACTCTCGCCTCGCCCCCTCCTCTCCCCCTCTTCCCCTTCTTCCTCCCCGACCCCCCCCCCCTTTCCACCCCTCTGCTCCCTTCTTCCGTTACTTTACTGTCTCTTTCTCCCACTCAACGCTCTTCCTCCACCTCAACACCCCCACCCCGTCAACTCCTTGCTCCCTTCCATTTCGCTACCACCCGCCCCCTTCTCCCGTTCTCCGCTTCCTTCTCCCCCTCCCTGTGCTTCCCCCTCCACCCTCCTACTAACTTCCCCCTCTCTCAACCTTCTTAACCCCTCCCCCCCTTCCTCT
The DNA here is from genome assembly GCA_030159075.1 of Atrina japonica. Classification (NCBI taxonomy): domain Eukaryota; kingdom Metazoa; phylum Mollusca; class Bivalvia; order Pterioida; family Pinnidae; genus Atrina; species Atrina japonica. The sequence goes on along the minus strand of BROG01000047.1, from coordinate 564,466 downwards.
CCGCTCTCGTTTCTACCCTGTTTCTTCCTCTTCTTCCCCCCGTTCTCACTCATTCCTACCCTGCTCCCACCTCCCGTTTTTCCCCCCCCCTCTCTTCTCCCCTTTCTACTCCCCCCCCTCCCTCCCTCATTTCTCCACCTCTCCTCCTCTTTCGTCGCCCCTTCGCACCTAGCGACTCGTCTCCTTTCCTCACGTCTCTCTCCTCGCTTCCCCTTCTGCCTTACCACCTTGCTTCCTCCAACCTTCACTCCCTCCCTACCTTCTCCTTTCTCCTCACTCTAACACGTAACCCCCCCTTTCTCCCCCCCCACACTTTACTTCGCCCTCTTCTCCCTCCTCCCCTTCCCCTCCCTTTCCCTCTACGTCCCCTCCCTCTCCCCTCGTCCCCCCCCTCTTCCCAACCATTCCCCTTTTACACACTTCACCTTTCTCTCTACCGTCTCACCCTCCTCTCTTCCTCCTCTTGTCCTCCATCCCCTACCTACTCTCCAATTTGACCTTCCTACTTGCTCCCACTTCTCTTCTCCAGCTCCCTCCTTCACCCACTCCTCACTACCTTTCCCACCCCCCTCACCCTCTCTTCGTCTCTCACCTCTCTCTACGCCCCTTCCGTCTTCTCTACCACTCACCCCCTCCTCCTCTTTCTCTCCTCCCTCCCTCCCTCCGTACCTCCCCTCCCTCCCTCCAACGTCCCAACTTTGTCCCACCCTCTACTCTTACTCTTCCCTTCCTTCTTCTCTCCCTTCCGTACTGACGCTACCTCCTCCCTCACTGTCCTTGACTTTCTTATCGCTCTCTCATTACTCTCTTCTCTCCCCTACTCTACTTACTCCCTCCCTCCCCGTTGCACCTCTGAACCTTGCCTCTGTCCACCTCTCCCCTTTCTACTCTTTCCCCGCGTGTCCCGCCCGACCCCCTTCCTCCTCTCCCCCTCCCCTCCCCACCCTCACCTACTTTCTCGTTACTCCCTCCTTGTCCTGGGCCGTCGCTCCTCCCTCCCTTCCCCTCCACAACGTTCGTACCTTTCGTTCTCCCCCGTCGCCTCTTTCCGGCTCTCCTCCTCTTTCTGCTCTCCTGAACTCCTTCCCTAACACCTTTCTCCCACTTCGCTTCCTACTTCTACTACCTACCCCTACCCTCACCTTCTCTCTTCCCCCGCACCTTACTGCCCCACCCCACTTCCCCCCCCCTTCCTTCCCTCCCCTCCTACTTCACCTCTCCCTTTCTCGTTCCCTTTGCCCTCCCCCCCTAACCTTTCCCTCCCCGCCTAACTACCTCTTCTCTCTCTTCCTCCTTCCCCTCCGCTCAACCTTCCACTATCCGCTTCTCTTCCCCCCTCCCTCTCTCACTGCTTTAACTCTACTCTCCTTCTCTCCTCTCTCCGACCCCCCCCTACCCTCCTTCCCTTCAGCTCTTCCCTTCTCCTCTCTTGCACCCTTCACCGTGAAACCCCCCCTCTCCCCCGCCTACTTCTACCACAACTTCTCTCACCCCTCCCTCCACCTTTCTCTCTTCCCTCCCTTGACCCACCTCTTCTCCTTCCACTTGTCCCCACTTCCCACCCCCCCTTCCCCGCTCTGCGTCTCACTCCCTCTTCCCTTCCTGCTTCTGCCCCTCTCCCCCTCGTCCCGCTACCTCCCCTTGCTCCCCCTCTCCTCCTCTCCTTTTCCCCCCACCCCCCCCCTCTCAAATCCCTCCTCTTCCCTCGCTTCCCTCCTCATTCCCCTCCCCTCTCTCCCTTCCCCCCTCCTTCCCTCCCCCCTCACCCCTCCATTGTCAACTACCTTCCCCCCCTCCCCACTCCGCCTTCGTCCCTCCTCCCTCCTCCCCTCTCTTACCTCTTCCACACCCCCCTGCCCCCTCTGCCCCTTCCTACCCTACCCTCCCCTCCCTCCCCTTTCCTTACGCTCTCCCCCCTTTCGTTTTCCTCCTCCCTTCCCGCACCCCTTCTTCTCTCCCTCCTTCACTCGCCCCTCATGACGCTTCCCCTCTTTGACTCCTTCCCCCACTCTCCTCTCCCTACTCCTTACCGTCCTCCTCCGCTCCTCCTTCTCTCCTACCTCCTCACTCCCTCTACGCTCCTACCTCCTTCCCCTCTCTTCGAACCTCTCCCACTCTTCTCTCCCGCCCCTCCCTCGCTCCCTGTTCCTCTTCACTTCCTCCCTCTCTCTTCCACCCCCTCCCTCTTACCCTCGCAGTCGTTGTCTCCCTTCTCCGCCGTCTACTCCTCTCCCTCTTCTTTCCCTCCCCTACTTACCCCTTTACTTTTCCTCTCTCCACTCTCTACTTTCCTCCCCCTCTTCCCCTTTTCGCCTCGCCCACTAGCTTCACTTTTCTCCCTCCTCCTTCCCCCTGTCCACCTCTAAACACGTTTACGATGCCCCCCGCCGCCCTCTTTCTCTACCTCCTACTTCCTTACTCCTTGTCTTCCCTCCGCCTCCTCCTCCTCCCACCCCCTCCCACTCTCCATGCGTACCCCCTTCCCTCCTCCTGTCTTCGTACACCCTGCTACTCCTCCCCCCTTTCTCCCCTCAACTCCGTCTCCTTCCTCCTCTTCCCTCCCCTTGTACTCTTCCCTTCCCCTACCCCGTTCATCTCTCACCCCTTCTCCGCCTCCCCATCCTCCTTCTCCACTCCTCTTCCACCTCTCCCCCCACCATAAAAAACCTCCCCCGTTCCCCTGCCTTCCTCGCTCTCTCAACCTCTCTACCCTTCCCCTCTCCCCGCCCCTTCTTAACTCTCTCTCCTTCTCGCCTCTTTTCTCTCCACTCTCTTCTTCGCCCCTCAGCCCACAACTCGACACTTTCCCCTTTCCCCTCCCCACCCTCCCCTGCTCTCCCGTCCCCCTCCCTCTCGCCCGCTCGTTCTCCCTCTGCTCCCTGCTCCCTCCTTCCCCCTTGCCCAAACTTCCTCCTTCTTTGCCCTCCCCCCGCCCCACCCTCCTTTCTCTCCTCCCTTGCTCCCTCCCACCCCTCCTTCCCCTGCACCCCCCAACCCCAACTACCCCCCTTCTGCTCCTCTCTCTCCCCCCAACCCTCTCAACCCCTTTTCCCCAGCCAACTCTCTCCCTCTCTACCCTCCTTTGTCTCTTCCCCCTGCCAACCCGCCTCCTTCCCTCTCTCTCCTACCTCCCCCAACCTCCCGTCCCCCTCTCTTCTCTTTTCTGTCTCTCGTCTCCCACCTTCCTCGTCTCCTGTCTCTTGCCCCTGCTTCCCTTCCCGTCCTTCCTCCCCTTCTCCTACTTGTCCCCTCCCCCCGTCTTCTCTCCCCTCCCTGTCCTCTAACGTGCCTCCCTCTTCTCCCTCTCCCTCCCCCACTCGTCCTTTCCTCCCCTCACTACTTTCAAACTCTTCCTCTCCCTCTCCTCCCCCTCTTCACTTACCTCTTGTCCCCTCACCTCCCTGTCCTCCTCCCCTCTCTCCAACCTCCTCCGCTCTTTCGCCCTTGCTCCCTCCCTCCACTCCTCCCCTTCTACTACCAACTCTTCTCTCTCTCTACCTTCCCCCCCTTTCTCGTCCTTCTCCCTGCCTCTTCTCCCTCCTCCCCTTCTACCCCACTCCCCAACCCCTCTCTACCCCCTCCGCTACTGTCCTCACCCTCCCTCATTCCCTCCTGCCTTACCCCGTCTCCACCTACTCCCTCTACTCCTCTCTCCGTCTCCCCCTCGTCCTAGCCTCACCTTTCACCGTGCCCGCCGTACCCCCTTCTCTCCTCCCCTAACCCACCCCCTCCCCCTCTCCTTCTCCTCTCCTTTTCCTCAACTCGCCTCTCCTCCCTCGTCCTCTCTCCCTCTCCACTCCCATCTCTCCCCCCCTACTCTCCACCTTCTACCCCTCCCACCTTTTTTCCCCCTTCCCTTCTCCCTCGCCCCCTATCCCCTTCTCTCATCACCCCTTCTCTACCCACTCCCACCCTCTCCTCTTCTCGTCTTCCCCCCTCCCTCCTTCTCCTACCCCCTCCTAGCTCAACTACTCGTCCGATCTTTCTATCCTTCTTCGTCTGGACTCATCACCTACACGTTCCCGTCCCTCCCTCAACACTACCACCTTGCCCTCCTTTCGCATCCTCCCTCCTCCCTGACAGACCTTTCCACACCTCCCACTCGCCTCTCCGCGACCCCCACCCTTATTCCTCCTTCGCCTCTGCTCTGTGCCTGCCGCTCCCCTACCTCTTTCCCACTCTCTCTCTCTCTTCCTGTTTCCCTCCCTCTCCCCTACCAACCAACCCCCCCTCCCCTTCTCCCTTCTCGCCCTCCCTTCCTTACCTTCTTCTTCCCCCACGCCTCTCCTCCTTTTCCTCTCACCCCTTGTCTCCCCCCCTACCTCTCTCTCAACCTCGTCTGCTCCTTCCCTTCCTGTAACTTTCCTTTCCCCTCTCAGCCCATCACCCTCCTCCTTTCTACCCCTTCCCCTCCCCCTCTCCTCTCCTCGCCACTCCCCTCCTAACCTCTTCAACTCCTTCCCACTCCAACCCTTTTCCCCTCTCTACACCGCCTTTCCCCTTCACCTCCCCTTACTAACCTTTCTCCTCGTTCACCCCCCTCTCCCTTCTACTTCTACTCTCCACTCTCCTCCCCCCTTAACTTGTACCTTCTCCTCCTCTCTCCTCCTCCCACCCTCCTCCTACTGCCCTCCCTTGTCTTTCTGCCGGACCCAACTCCCTCCGCCCCTCTTCGCCGTCCCCTCCGGTCTTCTCTTTCTACCCCACTCTTTGCTACTCCCCCCCACTCCCCTTTCCACCTTCCGCTCCCCCTTAACTTCTCTACCCCCCCCCCCCTGACTCCTCCCTTTTCACCCTTTACCCTCCCTTCCCTCTTCAACTCTCACCCTCCCCACACTCTTCTTTCCCTCCCTCCTCTCTCCCTTCTCCTCCGTCCCCACCACCTTCCGTGTCCAACTTCTCTCTTCCCTGTGTATTCTCGACCTCCCCCTCCCGACTCCCACCCCCCCTCTTAACCTTACATCCCCCTGTCTCACCTTCCTTAACCCCTTCCCCTTTTCCTCCCTCCTCTACCTCTCGTTTTCTTTTCCTCTGCTTCTTCCTCTTCGTTTTCTCCCCTCTCTCTCCTCCCCCCCTCTCTACCTCTCTCACTACTGTGTCTACTACCCCCTCCACACTTTCCCTTCTCTGTTCCGCCCTCCTCCCCTAAACCCCTCACCCCCTGCCCTTCTACTCTTTACCTACCTTCTTCAACCCACTCTCTTTGTCTCCTGCCTTCTTCTCACCACCCTCCCCTCCATCTTCCCTCTCCTCCTCTCCTCTCCTCTCTTCCTTCCTCTCCTCTCCCTTCTTCTCTCTTACGGTCCTTTACTTCACGCGCCCTCCTCACTCCTCTCCTCCTTTACTCTTCGCCGCCTCCCTCCTTCCTTACTTCCGATCCCCCCCGTTCTTGCTTTTACTTTCGACCTTCCTCTCTCCTCCTGCGCTTCACCTTCCCTCCTTATCCCACTTCTCGCACCCTTTTCTTCCTCCTCCCTCCCCTTGTACCTACTCCTCCACTTTTCTCTCAACCTGTGCTTCCTCTCGTCTCGTCAACCTCCCCCCCTACTCCTTTCCCTCTGCCTTTCTCCTGCTCCTCCTCTCCCCCACTGCCTCCTTTTTTCCCTTCCCTTGCTCCGCCTTTTACTACACTCCCCCTCCCCTCTCTCTCCTACCCTTTTCCTCCTTTCCCTCCTTCTTACCTATCACTTCCCCCACCTCCTGTCTTGACTCCCTCCCTCTCTCCCCCCACCTCTCCTCTCCCTCTCCACCCCGCCTTTCTCCTCTCACCGCTTCTTACAACTCTACAACTCTTAACCCACCTCCCTCCCTCTTCCCTGCCTTACTCAACCCTACCGCCCCTAACCCTCCCCTCTCACCCATTGCCCTACCCTACCCTCGTCTTCCCTTCCCCTCCCCTTCTTCTACTCCCTCGCTTGTCACCTTCTCTTTCCTCCACTCACTGTCTACTCAACGCCTCCCCTTAAACCCCCCACTCTCTTCCCCCTTTCCCGCACCCTTTCTTTCTTCCCTTCTCCCTTTCCCCCCTTCTGCTCTTCGTCCCTCCGCTCCCTCTCCACCCCTCTCCCCCCCTTTCCCTCCTCACTCACCTACTTGTTCCACCTCCTACCTCTTTTTCCCTTCCTTTCCTCCTCTCCCTCTCCTCTTCCAACTCCCCTCCCGCTCTTTATCACCTGTCCCATCTCACACCCTCCCCCCTCCCCCCTTCCTACTTCCCCTGCCCACTCGCTAACTCTCCATACCTCTCCCACGCTATCCCGTCAGCTGTCCTTACCTCTTTCGTGCCCTGGTTTCTCCCCCCCCCTCCTGCCCCTAACCCACCTCCTACTCCTTCTCTTGGCTCCCTTCCTCCTAACCTACCTCTTGGTGCCTCAACTACTCCCCCTACCTCCCTCCTGTTTCTCTTCCCTTTTCCTAACTCCCCTTCTCCCTCTACCACTGCCAACCTCGCGCCCCCCACTCCTCTCCACCTCTATTTTCACCCTTCGCTTCTTTTTACCTTCCTCTCCCTCCCCCTTCTCTCCCGTCTTCTTCTCTCCCCCTTACTCCCCTCCCCACTTTCGCTTCCTCTTGCCTCTCTCCACCACTCCCTTCCCCCGCTCCTCACTCCTTGCCCCCCCCACCTTCACTCCCCCACTTTCCACCCCCTCCTCTAACCTCTCTGTCTTTCCCTACCTCTTCCACTTTGCTCTCCCTCAACTTCCCCCCCCTGTCCTTCCCTCTTTTACTCCTTCTCTCCCCGTACTCCCTCCCACCCCTCCTGCTCCTTCTCTACCCCACCCCCCCTCCCTTCCCTCGGGTCTTCTTGTCTTCCCCCCATCCTTTCGTCTCCCCTTGCTAACTCGTTCTCCTCTCTCGCTAACCCCTCTTCCCCTCCCTACTCACACCTCTTTCCTTCCTCTCCTCCCTCTCTCCCTTCTCTCGTCCCCACACCTTTTCCTCTCCTTCAACCTTCCCCTTCCTCCTACCCCCTCCCCCCCCTGCCCCTCCTTCCTTCTCCTGGCTCTACTCCTCCTCTCTGTTTCCCCCTTCCGCATCTAACTGTCACTCTTCTCTCTTCCTTCTACCCCTCCCACTTCTCCTCCTCAGCTCGCTCCCTCTGTCCCTTCCTACCTCCCGCTCAACCCCGACCCCCCCTCACACCCTCCTTGTTTTTGAGCCGTGTTCTCCTCCTGTCCCTCCAAACTGCCTCTAACCTACTCACTACTCTTCTACCCCCTTCTTTCCGACTTCACTACCGTCCCTTTCGCTTCCTCCCTTACGTGTGCCCCTCGCCACTACTTCCTCACTTCACACCCTTCCCCCCACCTGCTCTTCACCCACTTCTGAAACTTACTATCGCTCCCTTCCGCTCACTCGCTCCCCCTCCTCTACTCCCACTCTGTTCTCCTCTCACTCCCCCGTCTTCCCTCCTCTCCCACTCCCCTCCCCTCCCTCTCCCATCACCTCCTCCTCTATCTCCTCTACTACACTACTCCCTCCTGCCTAACTATCTTCCTCTTCTTCTTTCCTCCGCTTCCTCCTTACACCCTTCCACCCCCAAAAACCAAACTACTTACTCCCCCCCCTCCCACTTCTACTCCTCTTATTTACGACTCTCTTCGTCCTTCCCCTTCCCCCTCCTGCCTTCCTGCCCTCCTCCCGTCTGCTACCTTTTCCCTCCCTCGTCCCCTCCCCCCGCCTCCCTACCTGTACCTCTCTACCCGACGCTCTCGTTGCTCCTACACCTAACAACTTTCCGGCTCAAAACCTTTGTCTATAGCTCAATACCTTTGTCTATAGCTCAAAACCTTTGTCTATAGCTCAATACATCCGTCATTAGCTCAATACCTTTGTATATAGCTCAAAACCTTTGTCATTCGCTCAACATCTTTGCCTCTAGCTTAATACCTTTGTATTCACCTTAATACCATTGGCTTTAGCTATATACTTTTACCTCCAGCATAATAGCTCTTAAGGTATAAATAGATACTTACTTTAAACAGCTTTGTATCTCTTGGGAAAATGACAAATCTAACATCCTTCAAAGTACTAGATTTGTGGTTCTTCTCAAAGTCCTTCACACTCTGAAGCATAGTTCTGGCAACTATCTTAGCAGGTAAACCTAAGCCACCAGTTCCAAGGGCAGGGAAAGCTATAGATGTTACTTTATACTGGTCAGCCTTCTCCAAACATAGCTGTACAACATCTGCTAGGACCTTGGTTATGTTAAAAGGTAGAATGCATACAAATTATAACACATATACATAAAACAACAACTATCTGTAATGGAAATGAGAGAGAGACAGAGAGAGAGAAAGAATGAAAGAGGAAGTTGTTCTTATTGCAACAAAGAATCCTCAAACCGGTACACTTCCTACTTTCCAGACGACCACTTTAAGCAGTAAAGCCAGTTCAAAAGTATGTTTATCATATGTGTTTAGTGGACAGAAGGAGGTCAATAGTCAAATCTTCATATTATATATGATGTAAGTGGTTTTCTTGATGATATAAGGGGCATGCCCGGCATCCCGCAGCGGCAAAATACAAATTAAACCAGAGACACCATGGTAAACGATACGCATGGGGAACTTGCAACAGTTATAGTTTATATAAAGATAAAATTTCAATTCAAGAGGTTAAATTCTTTCTAATTCCAAGCAAAAGACCTGCTTAAAAGAATGTAAGAGATGGGTGAGGGCACATGGAAGAAAACAAATACTGTTGCTAGTGTTATCACAAAGAGTTGAGAAAAAAGAGTGGATGTTTACTTGTTGGTTATAGTGAAATAAATTTAAAATCATCAGTTTCAACAAAACTGGATTGCATAGTGGAAATCTAGAGGTGGGATCAGGTGCTTCGGAGGAGTAAGCATCTCCCTCATGTTGATCGGTCACACCTGCCATTAAAGTGATGAACAAATTCTCGTCAAAATTGATACAGACGACTCATCAACTGCTATTAAAGTTAAAATTATGACTGTCTTGCCTGTTCTGCTGCCTGATTCTCATGTCGGTGGTTTCCCCATGGTTTCAAAAACCCGTGGAAAATGTAACCACATTCCAAATTGAAACCACCTGTTTCTGCTACTTCACCATGCTTGATTCCATCTGGATATTTTCTTTTGCATTCATTCTGAAGTTCTTCTCCGGCTGCCTCCACAAGAGCTCTTGAAGAGAGTCCTGACTTAAGATCAAGACTTCCAGAGGTAGTATTGACAACAGCCTCAACCTACAAAATGACAAGAGAGGTGGCAAACTGCTCAGGAATAATTAGGCCAAAACAATTAATCATTAGTGTCTCGGGCACCCCACATTACAAAAGATGATGCCGCAATTGCAATAATTTATTAAATTAATAGAATAAAAATAACAATAAAAAAAGTTTTATTTGTTGTAGTCATTTAACTTCTTTCATGCAATCATATTGAATTGAGGTTTAACATTTAATAGGGGTTTAACAACAGAGGATGTTCATGCAGTCTTATTTTGATGACAAGCCTAGAAAATTTGATATAACAGCATATTTGATATAACGGCAATTTTACTGGATCCCAACCTGGCTGTTATAACAAGAGTTGGCTGTATATACACATGTACATGTATGTACATGCATATAATTTCTCTGATATATTTGAGTGTTTAATTTATTCAAATTTACAAAGCTGGCTTTGTATCTTGTTTGCTTAAACATTCAACAACACTTGTAATCATTTCATTATTTAAATTTCGATTTATCATCTTTCTCTCACAAAAGTTAAAATAAAATGGAAATGACCTAAAATTTGGAAAAAAAGTTACCATTGGGAATGTAGCAATGAATCGACCCTGCATAGAACACCCCTCCACCCCCCACCCCCCCCCAAAAAAAAAAACATGCCTACTATAGGTTTTGTCTACCTCTGTTCTTTGTCGGTCCATCCATTTTTATCAGTCAACATGGTTAAGGTTTTAAATAAGGTTTTGTAATAGCCCATCATTCACAAATTTTTAGCTTGCAGGCAGTGGGAGGGGAGGTCATGATTCATTTATCAATCAGGGAGGGGGGGGGGTGATTCATTTATCAATCAGGGATTTTCCTAGGCCATTTTAGGGGTCCAGTTACAGGACCTAATTCCCAATGTCAAAATGACTCGTATTTTATCAAAAAATATTTCCATATTGGAATTTCCACAAAAAAAAAAAAAATAAAGTATTTTCATACAGAGGTCTCAAATTAAATTTTTTCTGTTTTAATAAGAGAAGATTCTCTATCCAGCCATGACATATGGGACCTAAGTTTGTTGACCTGACCTGTGACTGTAGGTCTGCTGAAGGAACTGGTACTGTAGCATAAAAAAAGCTTGGGTATGACCCCGTTTCTGAAAAAAGAAACCGGAACCTATTGATTTTGAGGCTTACGAGAGAAACAGATTGGTAAGTCCTGTGATTTCTTATGCTTAATATTTTATTTCAGTTTTACATCCCATTAATAATGTTATCTTTAAATGGAGATGTCACAAGCTTTGGGTGAAGTGCTACAAATGAAACAGCTGTACTATGGACTGATGCCGATTCAACAAATTTTCTTTTTATGTGCCAAACCTGTAGTGACATTTGAACTCGGATTTCAGTGTCATCCAAAAGACATGTGACTTCCACTTTGTACCCAGAGCTCTCGGGGAAGCAACAGTCTCTACCCTTTTTATAGTCTTTGGCATGACCACGTACCATGAATTGAACCCGAGACCTACCGCTTGTGGGTTGAATGCTCGAACACCGCTCTACACCCAGCAATCACTACATAGTCAAAGATCTTATCTATCTCTTCAGGCATGATGTTGAACTATCTCCATTTTTAATTCCAATAGCTTGTGGGTCTTGACTGGACTCAGGCAATGACACTGGCTCCTACTACTGAGACAAGTGATAATTATCAAGCTTTTAATTAAATTTAAATGTTAATTTCCATTACCTTTTCCCTGTAAACCAATCCTTTTAACAATGTCACCTTTATCTTGCCATATCTCACGTGTGATGTCTTTTTGTCACTACTGGAATCATCACTAAAATGGTTAAAATAATAATAATAATAATAAAAATAATAATAATAATAATAAGAATAAGAATAATGATGATGATGATGAATATATATGATAATTATAATAAAAATAATTATAGTAATAATAATAATAATAATAATAATAATAATAATATTAACATTAATAATAATAATAATAATAATATTAATAATAATAATAATAATAAATAAATAAATAAATAAATGATTATAATGAATAGAAGAATAATAGTAACAATAATAAAAACAATAATAAACCATGATAATGATGATGATACATGTATACACTGTATAGTCCTTCTTGAGAAGTAACTGAAAAAATTCAAATTTACTAGGAATATATATATATATATATATATATATATATATATATATATATATATAATAAATTATAGGAACTCACTTTTTGTTCTGCTAGTATTGTAATCGGGTTTTGAGGTACAGTGCTAAGGTACTAATGAAAAATTTGCTAAATTATTGACACTGACCTTAAATTATTATATCTCCATTTATCATGCAAATCGTAGAGCCGTCATGCTTCCATGTTAGAGTGCTCGATTCACAACCAGAAAGTTGAAAAGATGGTAAAAACCAAGGTCCCATGTTACAGTAGGCGTCGGCATGTTAAAGAACCCTCACTGCTCAATGGCCATTAGTGCCTAGCATAGGCCAAAATTTGAAGCCTTTCACAAGCATTTGGTGACATCTCCATATGAGTGAAAGATTCTTGAGTGGGACGTTTAACAACAATACAACAACAATTATCATACAAATTGTTTAAAACTATATCTCAATTGAAACACATCTTCGTTTTTAAACTCATCAACCCCTCTTAAACAATGAACTTTTCTGTAAATCTATGTTTTAGACCAGTCTAAATCTGTCTTTAGGGATGAATGAGTTTTAACATATTTACAATAAGTACTATCAATGTATCACCTGGTTTGAATTTTCTCTTATAACTTTTATCACTGTTAAAAAGAACTAATAACACATACCGTTTAAATAGATCATGTCCACGTATCTTTCTTAGACCTAACAGTCCAGGCAGAACGCTGTTTTTCATTTCTTCATTTTTAGGCTTTGGCAGGCCAAGAAATGGAATTTCCAAACCTCTAAATAAATTATCAGAGGATATACTGCGGAGCAAATTACCTGATCCCTGTACAGGTGAAACAGACCTACGCTTTGCCATTCTCCTTTTCCTTTTTAGCGGACATACATAGAGGAGTATTGACAAGACTGAAAAATAAACACTTTACTTCTGAAATACAAATACAATAGAACCTGTCATGAAAGACCACCCATCTACCACTTTAAAGTGGTTTCTCAAGACATGTGGTTATCAGAATGTGGTCTGAAAAATGATCCTTAGATAATTCCTAATAAATTTCTCATACAAAAGTCAATGTGTGTTTGCGTTATTAAGCCATGTGTATACCATTGTTATTACCTGTACATTTGTATACTGATAAGAATAGCATACCCGGTAGTCACTATATACATATGTACATGTATCTAAAGTGGCTCTGCATCAGACCCTGGACCCCTGATCCCCGAAAAAAAAATTCCCAATTTGTGCTCTTTCTAAAAGTATATTCAATTTTGTGTAACAATGCATAAAGAAAAAGAGAAGATTTTCTAAGATAAAATACATTATCACTATATAACCATACTGGCCTGACCAAACACCATGAAGTCAAACTCTTGCTCCCAGGCCAATAAATTCCACAGATTCAGTAGAGAACTTTCTAGCCATGTCTTCAAGTTCAGTTTTGGCAAATACATTAGTGCGATAGACTAATATCACAAAAACAAGTCAGTGACCTGTTTTATTACGCCAAAAATAAGTAACTCATAATGTTATATATCATTTGATTAATTTCATTTCATTTATATTGATTTTAATTTTATTAATCAATTTCCATGCAAATGCTATGAGTACCTGTGATAACAACCAACTCCAACCTACAAAAAGATCTGGTATTCCCCAAATGTGTATTACCGTGGCATGTTTATTACCGACATCCAAAACTTCCTGATTCTACTAAAACAAAAAATCTGGGGCAGAAAGTTCGGCCTACTGTGGATTGAGAAATTTTGGTCAGGGGGTGCCAAGCCACCTGAGGTGATGTTTGATTTCTCCTAGGGTGGTCCAGCCAATGATTGAGACAAAATTTTACGCAATTTTAAGAAAAAATAGCATTTTGACTGACCTCAGGGGGTCCTGACCAACAAATTGAAACGTCACCACATTGAAAGTTTGTCTGTTCTGATAAAAAAAAACATCATAATTGTGATATTTCGACATAAGATAGAAAATTACAACAAAACACACGAGAGATATCATTTATGATGGTAAGTAAAGTTTTATTTATTAAATAACAATAGAAAATTGCGTTAGTTATTACGCACCTAATACGCAGCGCCAGGCTAAAATGTATAAACAATTAATTTATCTTCACTTAATCATTATTATCATAAAACATTATTATAAATGCCATACTTACCTAATAAATCAATCCACTTAATTTTCTCCCAAATTTTGGTTTCAACTCGATCATTTTACATAGGCCTATTTATGCGAACCGGGCTTTATCAAATCTAAACCGAAAGTAGGTTATGCTTGATGGAGTCAAGAATACTAAGAACTCTGTAATCCAGTAATACGATTCCGGGAATTAACACGCGTTTATTTATCTGAGAAATACAGAAACGTATAACCATATGTACTGCGTTTGTATAGATCAAGGTAAAAAAATGAAATTTCGCTTCTTACCTGGCCTACATTCAACGAATGCCGCTTGTAATAACTAAATAATAAAACCGGAGACGATCCGGGAAGACTTTCAGATCCTGGGGAGCGAGGTTATGGAGTTGCGAGGAGGGTTATATGGGTTGAATTGAAGGCTGTTATTTATTTATTTATTTATTTTAAGGGAGTATTCATTGATTGTTCTGAAAAAGTAAAATAAAACTATAAAAATGGATAGAATTAAATCAGTGATATTAGAGACATTATGTGTTATGGGGTCTGCGCAATTTATCCTAAATTTTATTTTGGCCAGTACGACCCAAATCCAATATATCATATAATTTTGAAAAATGTTTCTCGTGATTTTTAACATTTTTCTTTTTTTTTTTTAAGTATTCAACTATTTTGTTTATTTATTGGAATAACAAGGAGAGAATGCATAATTTGAAAGTTACTGTGAATTTTGGTTTATTTGGCCCAACTTTTAATTTTGTCAATTTGTTCTAAATCCAATCTGTACCATCATTTTAAAAAGATTAATTTTAAATTGCATTTTCAACTCTTTTTAAATCTTCATCATTTCTGTTCTTTATTTATTGGAATTACTCTTAGGAAACTTTGAAAATATTTCCATCATTGTATAAAAAACTTCTTATAAAAATAAAATAACATATACAGTAGGCTACATGGACATTTTTATGTATATATTTTAAAAAGTTTTAATTTAAATTAGCAATAATTTCATCATTATTTACAACTTTGTGTATTCAATATACAAACATGTCCAGTTGCAACAAGCTTGTTTGTTTTTATCTTGTAGTCTTAAAAAAGGTTAATTAAGCACGTGTATGTAAATTTGCTGGCTTAAGACACAATGCTTGAGATATAGGTCTTAAATGAGATTCATATAACATAAGAATAAACTAATAAAAAAGATGAGGATATTATACATTAGTACATTGCCTGTGCATGTTGTGGCATGTATGATAAATAGCAGATAATAGAATACCTGTAAATTGGCCTACTACATAATAGGATTAATAGGCTAGTTCCCACTTCCCAATATTCCGATTTTTACACTGGAGTGGAGTGGTAGTCTGTGATCTGTAGCCCCTTTTTTGTCTTGATTGTCCAGATTTAAACACTTTTACTTATATATACCAAAAGTTGGACAATCAGGATGACACCATTTATTATTGTACAACCCATTTTATTTATAATATTTAAAAGTGTTTGGTATGCTTCACTTAAAAGTAATTACATTGGATCCTTTAAATTACGAGCTTCTATTTTGTTTAATCTATAGACATAGAATTTTTCTAATAAATTGCTCTCTCTCTCTCTCTCTCTCTCTCTCTCTCTCTCTCTCTCTCTCTCTCTCTCTCTCTCAGGTTGGAGTAAAATCAGCAATTGGTTTCGCCACAGTCGGTGAGTTTACGAGAGTTGCCGAGAGTTGGCGAGAGTTGGTAACAGTAGATGAGTTTTTCCCAGAGTGAATGTGTATTCCCCCGATAGCATAATTAAGTTGAAAGTAATGAAAACCTTATTAACGTTGCTAGTTCCCTATTTTTTTCTGATATATTGAAATTTATTATTTATACATGTTTCATGCGGTTTTAGTGGTTTTCTGACGATGTTGACTCTTCAAGCTCCGGATAGTCAATGAGCTCTCAGAGGTCTACCTGAACCTATATTCTATCTAGTTTTTAAAGTCATGTGACTTATTTATTTGTCATTTCAATGCATGGAAAAGAAATAAAAAAATGAAACACTCGCCCATGCTGATAGTAGTGGATTTTCTTATGATGTTAACACCTCGAGCTTCGGATCTAAAATGAGTTTCCTACGACGAATTCTCTTTCTTTCTCTATTATCAGTCGATTTAACTCTGGCTTATGTTGTCGAAGATAGGCTGATGCTTCCTCAGCTAGAACGTATTGTACCGGTACTGGAAGTGAAGGGTCAGTTCTAGGTGGTTAATGGTGTTGTGTAGTAGGTACGTATTGTACTGGTAGTGGAAGTGAAGGGTAAGGTCTAGGTGGTTAATGGTGTTGTGTAGTAGGTGTCGCAGGGGTCATACCAGAATTTATCGAGATGCATGGCCTTACTACAATACGTGCCCTTCGTTTGAGAATGATTCTTACGTTTCTCTCTTCAGGTTGCATATTATTGTCGGATGTTCATGATGAACAAATACCAAGACTCAGACAATACTAGCTTATATAGAGTTTATGACGCGCGCATGACGCATTGGTTCTAGGACGAGTTTCATTTTCCCCGTCTAGACATCTGACCACCTGTTATTGACATTTGGTCACCTGTTTTTGACATCTTGACACTTGGCATCTGGCCACCTGTTTTTGACATCTTGACACTTGGCATCTGGTCACCTGTTTTTGATATCGTGACACTTGGCATCTGACCACCTGGTTTTGACTCCTGGTCACCTATCATCTGGCCAGCTGTTTTCGACATCTGGCCATCTGTTTTTAGACAACTACTGTCGCTAGTTTTTAGTATTTCTAATTCTATATCAAAATAAAACGAAATAAAATAATACCTAGTTTTATGGACCTGTATATAAAAAAAACTAGAATAAAACAGCGTTATGAATATATGTGTGATGATACTTCGTTTGAGTATCTATAAAGTTATTTCCTTTTTATTATAAATACATGTATACAGTTACTGTATTTCATTTTAGATTTGACAACGGGACCATGCACACATAATGACTAATTTACCCAACTTTGATTTATTGTTAAATGAAAGACAAGAACAGGCGAGAAGTCAAAGACAGGCTCACCAGAGAGATCAACGGGGTAATGGATTTAATGCAAACAGACAACTCACTGATTATAGTGATTACTATGAAGTAGACACCCTGAGTGAGCGTAAATCACACAAGTTTAAAACGGCCTCGAATGTGTACCAAGTCAAGTTTAAACATTTTTCTAAAGATGCCATACACTTGGTATCAGAGGTATTAGAACATATTTTGACTTCTATCATGAACTACAGTGCGAGGATCGGGATAAGATGCGAGTCAATATACATCATCCATCTTTAAAAAGTGAAGTGTAGGTACAATTTACGTATGCCAAAGACCTGAATGCTGATCTACTCATGGAAAAAATTGAGAAAGTACAACAGGGTAATGAAAATTTCAGAATCGTAGATGGGTCTACCACCATGCCTGTGATTCATGTCATACAACCTGTAGGTAGCATATGTTTCCTTCTGAATCATTTTTCACCTTGATCGGTATCCGGGTACCTTAAAATGGTTCATGGAAATATATCTTTATCTACTATGAGAAATCCTTAGAAGACAAGTTTTTATTCGCACGCATGTCCAACATGGACGTAAAAGCAACATATTCCAAATCTAACCTTGTCTAACTAATTTTGGATCCCTCATCCCCTCTGAATTCATAAATGTTTGGTCATATACCACCAGGTGCTTAGCAGTTAAATTAAGAACGTATGCCTGTTGAATTAATTATTCAGATTTCGCATATGTTGCAAAAGTCACCTGACGCTTGGTAAAAAGCTACAACAAAAACAAAAACAAACAAAAATATAATACATGTGACACATTCTAATTACAGCATTATTTTACTCAAAATATCCTAGGTACCATTCACATATAAATCAGTTCAAATTCAACCATCATCAAATAAACCTTTTTTAAAAAGGTTTACATGACCACACAGAAAAAATAAGTATTTGTCAATTATTAATAGGTCTAGCTTAAAATGCATGGACATTTGTCTCAGAGTGTCTTAAGAGAAACACAATATCTTATCAGGTTCAAATTTCACTAAATTCTGTTCTGGTTTAAAAATAATTGCAAGCATTTCAAATATATTCATAAATGATGAATTCTAATTTACCTTATGTTCTTTCAAGTACAGATGCAAAAAAAGTTTAGCTATAGATATAATTTTATAATATCAGTCACATCATGATGCACAATGTTTCCAACAGGAAACACTTTAAAAAGTACAGGTAAGCGAGGAAGTGCTGAAATGAAAGTCAAGGTACTGAAATAAAAATGAAAATTGATCACATGACCACATGTAAACGTAAAGAGAAAGTAGAGATGACAATAAAGGTTAGTCTATGTAAATTAAACAATACACCAAAATAGATACGAAATGACCTTTTATCAAACAAAATGAAATAATTGAAAATAGCTGACAGCACAGGTCATTTATTAAAACAAAATTAAAATGTTCTGCAAAAATACGTAAACAGTTTTAACATTCTTTTCAGCTCTCTGCTTGCTTCCGGATTTCGTATCCAATGATTTAACTTTTTTGTATGTGTTTTTGGGTTTGCATAAATACACTGTATATCGTTGGCGTCCGATGCCATGGAGTGAACAACATGAATAAGTCCTGTCATAAGTCACAGAATCCTTGATAATCCCGATGATGGTATGAATTGTTCAAACCCTTGAATCCATTTTCCAGTTCCCTGGGTTGGAAAATGTCAGATTCATTTGGATTGATAGAATTAAATGAAACGGTTAGCGATAATATTCCGTGAAAATCTAAGTTATGAAGTGCAGGTAATCAGGCAGGCGCTTAAACCCTACAGACCATAATAGACTTATCTTAAGAATAGAAAAGAGTATACAATCTTGATTTTCAGGGGTGAAATGGTTAAAAACTCATCCACCTCAAAATTCGACTTTTTGTATATTTATCAAATTTCATTTATTTCTTTGCAATTTAATTATGGCAAGAAATTACAGATTGTCTTAAACGTTTTCCCAGTTGATGCTTCGGTGACTTCAACATCGAGCTCAGTTCCCCCTACTCCCAGTCTGACAAGTATTTTCCCATCATCTCCTTTTTTTCTTGAGGATAGTTCTATAATAAGATTGCCGATATATTCACAGTCAGGATCATCAATGAAGGTCACGTCTCTTTTTTTGCTAGTATAAAAGTCCAGGTAAGCCATTTCTGCCTCGGGTGTGCTTGGGTAATATTCTTTTGGATTCTGAAACTCTCCAACTTTAACTATCTGTCCTTTATCAACGTGTTTGTCAAAGACATCATCGCAAAGGTGTTGTCCTCTGTTATCTTTAAAAACACTCTTTTTACTGACTGGATCGCCATTTTGGAACGTACGCTGGTGAGCAATGCCATACGAGTATCGACATACACGTGATCCAATTACTTCCGGTTCAAATCCATAAATCACTGCGCCTTTCAGTACTGCGAGACCAGGGTGAACAGGAAATATAACACTTTTAGTAAACTTATTTCGAAGAGCTTCTTTCATTATTGGTGACTCTGTGAAACCACCGACAGCAAGTATTGTGGATTTGTCATCCAATTCCGATTTCTGAATTAAATCCTCAGTACATTTCAAAACGTAATCAACAGACTCTTCGAAAAAACTGTCAAACATAGATTTTGAAATGCTTAATCTCTCATTCCTCAAAGACAAATCCTTCGAAAAATTTGTATTATTTCTCAGGGTATCACCCAATTCACACTCAGTAACTTTTTGATATGTGTCCAAAATGGGTTTGGGTATGATGATGTGTACTTTCTTCCTTCGTGATTTTGAACATTTTTCGGCCTCAAACGCCCAGCACAGCTCTAACCAGCTTCCTGGAAATTCCCTCTTGACCTGTACCAGAACATCAGCTCCTAGTAGACGTACCAATACATTGTTAAATTTCTCATTGACCCGTGTCCCTCCAAAATCTCCACCACAAGGTTGATGAATCTCTCTTAATCCACCATTTTCTACCACCTTGTGAGCTGTCATATCAATAGTACCACCTGAAAATGATATGTATTACTAATAAAAATAATGAAATATATATATTGCTGTTTTTTCAATTACCTCTATTTTACTACTACTTAGAATGATATACAATATACAACTCTTAAATTCTTATAAAAAATATTTTGTGAAAATTTTCATGACAAATCCAGTTTTAACATTTTTCAACTGCAATTGATAAATTTAACCCATTTGTACATGAATACCACATTTGCCCTGACCTCAATTTCACAAGAAATATAAGAATATAAAAAATTCTATTTAACGATTGTTTTTTAGTTTTTGAAATAGCGTGGACTATATATGCAATGGATCATGGGAAAAAATCTGTGCAGCAAGAATGTTGCCATTTTCTGTGAAATTGCGGTCAGCTGGTTACGCAATTGACTTTGCGGTGGGAGTTTTTTATATGACGTAACACTTAAACAGCTGTGTGAGAGAGAAGTGGGTCCCTTTTCTGCCCGAAAATAATAAATGAAAATGAAGTTTATTTTCTTATTTTCATATCACTTTGAAAGAAACTAGTGATATGGAAAATTTTTAATACTTATTGTCAGATTTGAATCGAGATTATTTTATATTTGATCGCTTGGTGCTGGAAGGTTAAATATTTCAGAAGAAATTGCCGCGACCATAGCCATGCTGCTGAATGATGACTGGTTTATTTATAACAAATTTGCGATGGAATTCTGATATATCATTAATGGGATATACTATAGAACGTTTGAGTGTGACTTAGGAGAAGGGAGACAGCTATTATTCGTTAATGACAACTGAACGTAGCTATTATATTTGACATTTTTCACCAGTCAGCTGGGAACCAGGATGACTGATTGATTGATTCGTACGTAAATATTTCACACAGCCTGATTTCATAGGATGCGAGTGATAAATTGTTTCTGACATGAATATCAGGTGAAAGCAAACAAATTGACCTGTTTATCAGATATGCTTGACAAAGTTGCACAAGGCCTAAATATCTTTTTACTGTTAAACAAGCAAGTTACAATTGTAACTACGAAGCAAACTTTCATTTCTATGGTCTATGGGTCTGGTCATAACTTGACCTAGACAATCATGATATGGGCCGTAGGCTGTACAGTGTGCTACAGATGTAGTCTCGTTTTTCCGATTTTTTTCTGTGAGTTTTGTTTGTTTTGTGGTAGGCCTTGTGTATGGCTTTTAAGATCAAACATATAAGAAATAAACATGTGACATTCTATTCTTCAGTGATTCGTTCACGCTGAAAAGTAAAGCAATTAATACTCGGGTCACGTGACTGCAAATACTGAATATACAATATATCGCTCTATATACTTGCAATGAAGGGAAGTGAAGTTATGTATGTATGAAGGTATGTATATATTCCTATGTATTGCTCTTCTTTCTTATTGTACATCAACTGCAGTACAAGTTGTAAAAGTATATAAAAAAATGAAATAATCTTTTTTTTCTTGGGGGGGGTGGAGTTAAACACAGATAATACTGCTTTAAAGGTTAGTATAATGAATGACTAATTGAGTAAAGACTGGAAATATGTATTATTATAGACATGTCCGTCATTCGAATTGTCATTCAAAAAAAAAAAAAAAAAAAAAAAAAACCTGGGTTAGCATGGTATTAGCGAAATTCGGCTGGCGAATAAAAATTATTTTAAATAGTAACGGCCAAGTGGCGGTATGCAACCCAGCAGCATTTTGTTCTGTTTTTTTCTTCCTTTTTATTGACCAATTTTGGATTTTGTTACTTCCAAATTTCATAATAGATAAAGCTGGACTTCAATGTATAAGAGTTCAATATTATATATAATATCGCCATGGTCTGACTATCAAAGTGATTTTCTGGACCTATAAAACAATTGTACACAATTGATATATAGTAGATAGTATATAGTGTTTTAGACAGTACAAAGGATTAACTACTACACAACAATGGCTTCTTAGGTATACCTCCAAGATCCAAAATTAGGTACTTTGAACCTGAACCTAGAGCAGCAATATTTCTACTACCATCAGCTTCCGTGTTGATGCTTACTGGTACTTTTCTACAATACAAGGATGCTGCTTCCGGTTCTAATGCCAATGACAGTTGCTTTTCATCGAGTCCTGCCTATAAGTATGTTTTAATTTGTTAGATGAATATTTTAAAATGCATTTACATAATCAGAATTATCAATCATGTATAATATCATATTACATATTCAATTTTTACACATATATCATAGTGTAAAAGAAAAAAATGAGACAGATTGCTCTAAAGGTCTGTTATGAATTCGCAAAAACCATAAAAACCAAATTTAGTAGTATCCCACTTCCAGTCAGCGCAGTGGTATTTTGGTACCAGCTGATAATCTTATACTAAGGTAATATTTGGCACTTATAACACATTTAAATTTCTAAATTCTTCTACAGCTAGGATAGCCATCTTTTTATGTTTATAATATTTATAATCACTAGGTCGTTGTCACTGCTGGTGGACCGTTTGAGTCCCCGAGGGTATACATTAACCTAGTACCTGGTACTATCGTCTTGAGCATTACAACTTTAGTATTATGTTTATAATATTCGAGTCTGCTGGAACCAGAGCAGAGCCAGTTCACTTGCTGAAGGCCGGTGGTCTCTTCCCGATTACATTGTAACCGGATTCTTTCCTCCACCATTTAAAACTGGCCAACACCATATAACTGAAAAAGCATTGAGTGTGGCGTAAAACACCATTAAAATACATAAAATATGATGAATGATAACTTACTTTAATGGCAGCTAGTCTCATGAACTGTTTTGCTTTTAGATCCCAGATTGCAGGAACAGTAAGAACCCAGTAAACATCATTGTGGCTGAAAGGGGTATCAGAATCACGAACTCGGAGTTGATCTTGCACCATTGTTTTGAAATACTTGATCACTTCCGAGAAAACAGATATGGCAGGAAGTTCTTTGAAGCCAGTTTCGTCTTTAAGGATAGTTTTTTCCGACAGTTTCTACAAAACATATGAAATTAAAGAAATATTTTTGATTCCAGTAATCTTTCCAATTTTGACAAAAATTAAAATATGTACATCAATTCATTACAACCAAAATTCTGGCGAAAGTTCTGATATTTCATATTTGGATTCTAGATTACATACTTGTAAGACGTTTCAAATTCACAAGGACATATACAAATGTACATTTTTAGAAATTGATTTTCCGATTGTTCCAACAGTACACCTTATAGAACTTATGTGGACTTACAGTATCCTTGAACAGCTTCATTTTGAACTGTCTGAATAGGTAATGCTCCCTCTGCTTTTGAGGACTGAGTTTACAATAAGCCTCTTCCGCTTCATATCCAAAGCTATGGAAAGTCTTATCTGGTTTGAGAAGTACAGTTGTCGGCGCTTTGTATGTCATGGATGCATTACTTTTCCATGTCTGTATGTATATTTTGTTAGGATTTTCTTTATAATCTTTTAATGAGCAAAAGGCAAAACCAGATCCATGTGTACCAAAGTCGATTGCTGCCACAATCAGCTTGTCATGCTTGATGCCCTACAATATATATATATATATATATTAGTATGAAATGGCAAAAACTGGAGATCCTGCAAAGTATGATCTGACCTTTCCGAACTTAATGTTGTCATCTTAGATGAGTTATTACGAACCACAGGAGCCGGCCTGGCTCAGTCGGTAGCGCGCTCGACTCTAGATCGTGAGGTCTTGAGTTCGAGATCAGCTGGCGGCAGGTTGGTATCCTGTTCTTCGGATGAGGCAGTAAAAGTCGAGGTCCCGTGTCACAGTAGGTGTCGGTACGTTAAAGAACCCTCACTGCTCAATGGACGTAAGTGCCGAGCATAGGCCAAAATTTGAAGCCCTTCACCAGCATTTGGTGACGTCTCCATATGAGTGAAATATTCTTGAGTGACAAACAAACAAACGAACCACAGTCAATGACGCTGTACACTTAATCGTCGATTTAGTAGTGTTAAATGTCTTATTTCACAGAATTTCATACTTCATAATTACATACTTCTATTCACGGATTTTTTCATTCATTGTATTGTTTGTATCTTTAATAAAGTTGGCATTAGCTTATATATTTTTTTCTAGTTGTATTACTTGTAATTTATGTACGATAACGAATACGAGGTATGTAGAAATTTTATATTCCTGTATATTTTGTGAAAATGAAATCGGGTCCAGTGTGGCATTCATACGCATATAGTAAGGTTGAGTTAATCAACTGCAACTGAGGAAGTGTCAACCCTTGGATTTCTCAAGCAATGTTCATAAATTATATTTTTGGATTTAAGAATTGTTTTGCGTTTGTTTATCTCCTTTTTGTAATTCTGTATCAACCTAAGTAGTAAATAGAAAAAACACAGTCATTGCCCCTGAATGTCCTAATCTTCATCTCAATAATTGTCATACATGTAACTAAATATTCAGTTACTGATTCTGTGACAGGAATTGATCACTTTGTAGTTTATCGCTGGTATAAAATGATCGTATTTTAGACAAACCTTTACATATTGGATCATTTTGTTTATAATATTTACAATTTGTGTCGTTGCCACTGCCGGTAGAGTGTTTGATTGTTTGTTTATTGTTTGTTTATTGTTGTTTAACGTCCCACTCAAGAATCTTTCACTCATATGGAGACGTCACCAATGCCGGTGAAGGGCTTCAAATTTTTGGCCTATGCTCGACACCTATGGCCATTGAGCAGTGAGGGTTCTTTAACGTGCAGACACTCACTGTGACACGGGACCTCGGTTTTTACTGTCTCAGTCCGAAGGACAGGAGCGTATCCGGGTTGGTAACCATTTCACATACTTCCCTGCCCAATCCGAGGATCGAACCCGGGTCGCATTGGTGAAAAGCGAGTGCGCTAACCACTGCGCTACCCGGACACCCTAGAGTGTTTGAGGTATTTCGGTACCAACTGTTTATATTATACTAAAGTAATATTTTGAATGGATGGCACTCTTTACATTTCGTAAAAGTTGAAATAGTCACCGTTTTACAAAGATTACTCCTAGTGTAAACCAACCCACAAATATCAATAACTCAAAGTCCGGTCTGTGATCGTATAGTTTTATTCTCAGCACAGTAGAGTAC
Organism: Atrina japonica; assembly: GCA_030159075.1. Lineage (NCBI taxonomy): Eukaryota > Metazoa > Mollusca > Bivalvia > Pterioida > Pinnidae > Atrina > Atrina japonica. The sequence goes on along the minus strand of BROG01000047.1, from coordinate 539,766 downwards.
AGCAATGGTAACAAATGTTTCAACAATCAGAGAGTATGGTGGTGTTCTCTCTAGGCGGTTTCCCGCTGGTCTCTCTCGTTTCCAGAACTCCAGTGCTTATATACGTTTGTCAATTTTGACCAACGCAAAACACTAAAGTTCTAGAAGCTTATAGAGAGTTAAATGCATCTACAATTGGAAGAATACGGGCGCCTGCATCATCAAAATCTGTCATAATGCAACCTTTGGCAACCTTTTACATTATCATTCTTAGTACACAACTTCAGTACTTTATATTAATTATCATTAACATCAATTCTTGTTTACCAAAACTGATGATGACAGATATTTGACCTTTTAACATGCAGCTTCAATTGCTGCTGAATTTGTAAAGGTGTTGACAAGTTGTTTATCCAAAACAGTATATTATAATAATGCTAAGTCATATTACTAAATATTATGCTGAGTAATTTTGAATTTGGAATTTTATATCTAAATTAACTTTGTCAACATTTTTACTTGACCGAATTAGAAATCATGTAATTTTAGCTGCCCGTATTTTCCCAAATACATATATAATATACATCAATACTATTTCAAGTCACACCAATTTATTTACGTATATAATTTCCTGAAAGATTTATCTCCCGTACCTCATATTGTTACAAACGTCCCTATCCCTTGAAATTTTTACTAAATGGTAAAAATTTCATTCTTATAAATACTTTCCAAATTATAGTTAGTAACTTTTTATAAAATTTCCCCCATTGGTGTGGTTTGAAAGTTATAACACAATTCAATAAAGTTTTTACTGTTAATCATGAAATGAATAAGTTGTGACCTGGATTTTTTATCGGTAAATAATTCATATCCTGGAGTAATAACAAATTAACTTGTGACTTAGATTTCTCAATAATCCACTATCAATTATGACCTGGATTTTCAACAATTCATAAAACTCGTGATCTGGATTAATATTAAATAAAAATGTGACCTGGATGAAAATATGTGACTTGGGTTATAATTTCAATATACATTCATGCATTATAAAGCGATATAAACCGGTTCAATAAGCAGAGAATTTATGCATAATTCAATTCAATAATCATTGTCTCAATACAAATAAAGTTCATTATTACAGTCCATAAGTAAAGTTCATTATATCATCATATCATAATACATTTAATAATTCATATTTTTAACACTTTTAACATATTCATGGAAAATTCCTCCATTCACGGAAAGTCCTCCGTCCTTGTAAATATTCATGGAAAGTCCTCCATCCTTAATATGTTCACGGAAAGTCCTCCGTCCTTTGCGTAAATTCTGTTTCTTTAATAATAATAAAGTTTTCGACTTCTTTAAAGTTATTATCGTGTTGTATTCACATTACACTGTGATTATTACTTAAGTTCTTGTATAGTCTTCAGTAGTCGAATGTTAGTGTCTTTAGTTACTGGTGAACTTAAAACTGGTAATCGGGCCTCTGGATCGAAGCCAAGTGGTCTCATCCACTTCGATGTTTTCGATCGACGATTTATTGTTATCGTTAAATTCTTGCGGTGTCACATCACCTGTTTCTGGGTCTTGATAAAGTTCATGGTTTATTTCATTGTTACCGTGTTTGTATTCCTTTATTTCACAGGAATGTACGTCTGGATATTCATTTTTTTTAGTTTGGTTGACTGTTTTTCATTTCTTCTTGACTATTTTGTTTCGTGTTTTCTGTTTCTCTTTTATCTTGACCGGATCGTGTTCTGTCTTCAGTGTTAATTCTGGTTTGATCAGTTATTGGTATTAAGTCTATGTCGTATTTATCCTTAAGGTACATACTGCAAAGTTTCATGTCTGGATATTCTATGTCGTGTTTATCCTTAAGGTACATACTGCAAAGTTTTCTATCTGGATATGCGTTCGGTTCTTGTTCAGTTTGAATGTCTTCTTTGTATATACTGGTTGTGTTTCTTGACCGTTGTTTCATCTTTTCTGTTATAAGATTGCGAATGTCATTATCATCTGCTGTTGACTGTGTATTTATGCATGATCGACTGTTTGTTACTTGGTGCTCCTGATATGGCTGTTGGTTCTGGTTTCTTAGAAGTCTTGAAAGATTTGGAAGACTCAACTCCTCTTTTCCCTCACTATTTGACCACTTAACATTAGGATTATCTTTATTTTTCTTTTTGACAGAAGATTCTGAATGCCTATTTCTACATTTTCTTATTATTCTTTTTCCACATTTTATCATTATAATTATTAAGATTGTTACTACTGGCACTATTGGTATGAGAAAGTATTGACCGTTCTTAACCCAAAAATCATCTTCTGGCATTGGTTGCATTTCTTCTAGTTTTAGTTCATTTATCAAATTATCTAAATTAATTTCTTTTACTGGTTTTAATGTCTTAGGAATTTTAATCTTATCATACCGTGGGAAATTTTGTTTATATCTCCAAAACAAACTTACTTCGTCTTTTTTATACTTATCAACTAATGTTTTGAAAGGATCCCTAAAGTTAAAATTACTTTCCTTATAAATGTAAGGTGTTAAAGTCATATCCCCGTTAGAAGCTTGACAATTTTGTTCCAAATGTAGAATGTCTAGAGGTGGCAATGTTTTCTTAATCATTGATTCTTTGTCACACATGATCATGAAATTTTGTAATTTTTCAGCAATGATTAACCAATTTCCTTCTGTAACATACTGTCCTCGAGGAAGAATTGCATTATTGATCAGTGTGGTTTTACAGTTTTGTTCAATTTTTGATCGTGTTTCCAGAAATATAGAGAAATCACACATGTCTGTCTGTTTGAAACAGTATAGATAGGACTGTCAAAAGAACAATATCTTATCGAAGGATTTGAACATTTTTCTAACTCCTGTTGAGTTAAAAGTGCAAATTGTGTTTTCTCTTTGTTTACCGCTAAGGCTTCTGATTCTAAGTCATATTTGGCGAGTTAACTACAATGTTTTCGTCTTTGAAATATGTAGCACAAGTCAATGTTTTGTATAGGTCCCAAAGATCTTTTTCAGGGTCAAAAGGCAAAGCAAAACGTGGATTCAATTGATTTTTGATTGATAAAAGTAATTGCCGAAACTGTAAAGGTTGAATGACAGAGGGTGCGAGGTGTCCCAGTGATAACATATTCAATTGAATTTAGAGATATTGAATTTTGTTTTCCTGTAATTATATATGTAAATTGTCTAAAACTTAAGACTTTTCATCGTCTTACACATATTATCAAACATAGTCAAGTTATTCTTGCACATGTTATCAAATATATCCAAACTATTCTCATTCAACAAGTTATTCTTACACATGTTTTCAAATATATCCAAACTATTCTTATTCATGTTATCAAAAGTCGAATTTAAGACTATTAATATTTCTTTTGTAGTAGGGTCTATTTCGTCTACAAGTCTTTTTGAACTCTTAATTTCATTTATTTCTGTATCTTCTGTATCCTTATTTATTTCTTTGTTTTCTGTCTGAGTGTCTTGTTGTGTTAACTTTTCTCTATCATCTAACTTTGTATTTCTGTGTATCCTTTTTAATTCTGCTAAAGGAATATCATCCTCACTATCTGAGTCATCTCGAATTTGTCTAGATCTTTTTACAATATCTTGACTCTTATTTTTATCAATTTCGTCATCTGTAGATTCTGAATCTGGAGGGTACTACATATGTTGATTTTCTTATCGGTCTATTTAATTTGTCTTGGGGTATCTCCCAATCATCTAAATTAGCTAACCTAAGATGTCGAGCATGTGTCTTAGTTGTTGTTCCTGTCAACTGATTCTTAACTATAAAACTTAGAGGTCCTTTTTCTTCAATAATTCTGTAATAAGGTGTCCATTTATTATCTAATTTACTGGTTTTTCTTTGATTCTTAATATATACTGGATCTCCTACCTTGAAATTAATTTCTTGACTACCCCTATCTGCATATTTCTTTTGTCTTTTCTTAGCGTCTTCTAAATTTTTGTGTACTAACGTAAAAGCTTTATGTTGCTGCTGTAATGCTACTTGATATTGGTCTTCCCCATTATATTTTCTTCTAGGCTTAAGAATTGTATCTAATGGCAATACTACATCCCTATTGTATAGTAAGTAGAAGGGTGAAAACTTGGTCGATTCACTTGGATGAAATCTAATTGCTGCTAATGTCTGATTCAAATATAAATCCCAAGTCTGAACATCATCAGATATTTTCTTAGCCATTACATCATGTAAAGTTCTATGAAATCTTTCTACCTTGCCATTACTTTGAGGACTATAATAAGATGTTGTAATATGATCTATGTTTAACTCTTTAAGTGTTTCTTGTACAGCCTTATTCACGTTTTCTGACCCATTATCTGTTAGTATCTGAAGTGGGCAACCATATCTTGGAAATATTTCTTCTAATATAAGATGGACTATATTATCAGCTGTTTTATTTGGTACACTAAAAGCTTCTGGCCATCCAGAATATAAATCTATGAATGAGACAATGTGTACTTGTTGCCTGATAAGGTGGTGGGATATGGTCCTGATAAATCTAGACCAATTTTTGCGAAAGGATAAGGTGGAATGTCCGTTTCTTTAAGAGGTGGATGTGTTTTCTTTTGGCTTCTAGTTTGACATGTTACACATTGATCTACATATTTGTGCAACTTTTGATACATTTTTGGAAAATAGTATTTTGGTCTAATGATGTCATATGTTTTATCTACTGCCATATGTCCTACAAAATCATGATGTTGTTTAATGACAATGTGTTTTCTAAATTTTCAGGTATGTACAATCTGAGTTTTGGATCTTCTGAATCTTGTTGAGATAGAAAGTATAATAAACCATCTATTACTATTAAACTGTTTTGTTCCCTTTTTGTGGCACTACCTTTGTCTAATTTTATCTTAAGTTTTGCTATCTTTTCATCATTTTCTTGTTCTGTCTTTATATCTATATCCCCTGGAAGATCTATAAACGGCTTGACTAAGTCATCTGGTGGATCTATCTTACAACTAGCGTATTTCTTTGGAGTGAACTTGTTTGAATTTAATGCACCTACTTCTAAAAATCTATCATCTATTTCTATTTCGTCTGATTCTGATTCTGATTCAGAAGTATCAATTGTTTCTTGACTGTCTGGTATTCTTGACAACAAGTCAGCACAACAGTTAAATCTACCTTCTATATACTCAATCTTACAGTTGTAACCTGCGATACTGAGAGCCCATTGTTGTATTTTCTTATTTTGCATAGGTGAATCTAATAAAATACTTCAATGGTCGGTGATCTGTACGTACTACAAACTGAGCATCATGTAAATATAAGTCTAATTTCTTGAGAGCAAAAGCTATTCCAAAACATTCTTTTTCTATTGTTGACCATTTTTTCTGAGATTTGCTTAATTTGTGAGACAAACAATAGATAGGTTTTTCTTCCCCAGTATCTGTAAGCTGTGTGAGACAAGCACCTACACAAGTGTCACTAGCATCTGTGTATAACACATAAGGTTTGTTTGTATCAGGATAAGCTAACAAAGGTACTACTGTTAAACTGTCTTTGAGAAAATCAAAGGCTACTTGGCATTCTTTTGACCATTTAAATCTAGCATATTTCTTGGTTAACTCAATCAAAGGTTCTGCTATCTTTGAGAAATTTGGAATGAACCTCCTATAATAACTACACATGCCAATAAATCCCCTAATTTCTCTTACATTCTTTGGTACAGGTAATGTTCTTATAGCTTTCACTTTCTTTTCATTAGGTTTCACTCCATGTTCACTAACAATAAAACCTAAATATTCTATTTCTTTCTGAAAGAAACTACATTTCTTCAACTTCATTTTCCAAACCATGTTGCCTGATCTTATCAAACACTATTTGAATATGTCTAAGATGTTCTTCTGAGTCTTTTGAAAATATTAAGATGTCATCTAAGTAAGCAGTGGCAAAGTCCTCACATTCTTGTAATACTATGTTCATGAGTTCTTGGAAGATAGCTGGAGCATTACTTAACCCAAAGGGCATTACATTAAACTGAAATAACCCTTTGTGACAAGTAAATGTTGTTTTTTCTTTACTATCTTCATCCATTTGTACTTGCCAATACCCACTTTTAAGATCTAAACTAGTGAAATGTTTGGCCTTTCCCAACCTAGCTAAGATGTCATCAATCAATGGTAAGGGAAATGATATAGGTTTCACTATTTTATTTAAAGATCTAAAGTCGACACACATTCTTTTGGGATCCGTCTTTCTTCCCAACTACAACTAATGGAAAAGCCCATGTTGACCTTGACCTTTCTATAATACCTGCATCTAACATTTCATCTACTGCCTTATCAATTACTTGTCTTTTGTTAAGAGGTGTTCTATACGGCCTATTTCTGATTGGTGGATGGTCTCCTGTATCTATTTTCATTTTCACTGTACTAGTGTGACCTAACTCTGCATCAGTTTTTGCAAAAATATCTTTGTTTTCTTGTAACAGACTAAAAATACTTCTTTTATACTCTGACGGTGCGTCAATATCTTTAAGAGAGTCTACATCTCCTACTGTATTTTCTGGACTTAAAGCTGTTGATTCTACTTGTATCTCATCTATTTCTAAAGCTCTAATTTTTCCTAACACTTGACCTCTTTTTAATCTATAAAATTTATTTGTTTGATTAACTACTAACACTGGAATGTTTCTATTTCCTGTTACTTTTCCTATTGATTCTTGAACTACAAGTCCTGGGTCATCTAAAAGACATCCATCATTAATACTCGAGATTTCAAAATTTTCTTTATTCCCCCTGTTAAATGCTCTATTTGTCCTAACAAAACATATTGTCTTACTCTGTGGTCTTAACGTAGTTGTTTTTGATACTCTTACTATGGATGATATGTGAGTGTCATCTTCAAATTTGACATAGGTTCTCCCTATTCTTAAGCAACCTAAATCAAAGTATAGTCTTACTCCATTTTGTCTTAACCAGTCCCTACCAAGGATAAAGTTTCTATTCAAACCATCGGTGACATAAAACTTATGATTCATGGTCATTTTATTCATCGTAAATTTAATATTTACTGCACCTATTACTTTAAGTGATTGACCATTCACTGCCCTAAGATTTGGTTTTTCTTTGACAACCCTAACCTTGATTGGAAGATTTTGGAAGCACTTTTTACTAACTAATGATACTTCTGCTCCTGTATCTACTAATGTCCTAAATTTTTGTTTTTGAATCCATAGTACACATGAACTTGGATTTCCTGCTAATTGAATTTCATAATTTTTATCTAATTTACTACTAGAGTTATCTACCTTACTTTTTCTTAATTTTCTACTACAACTCTTCTTATCGGCTTCCTTATAAGAAGAGCCTTCTAGTTTTCCTGTTCCCTATGTTCCCTATACTGAGACCATTGTTGTCCTATTCTCTGGGTGGAGTTTTCTGAAGTTTGTTCACTTACTACAGGTGGTGCAGAGAGTGCTAACTGTTTATTTGACTGAGACGTATTATCTGGGGGTGCCGGAAGTGCTAACATCTGTGGTGGTGCTGGTAATGCTAATGTTTGATTATCTGACTGTGTTTGCTGGTATGTAAATTGTGGAGGTCGAAAGTTGAAGTTTTGCCTATTCCGATAAGTATTATGTGTAAACTGCGAGGGTGGAGGATCGTAATTTTGTCTATTTTGATAGTCATTAGGTACAAATTGCTGAGGTGGTGGGTTGTAACTTTGTTTATCTTGATAGTTATAATTTGCTCTACCCCTGCCACGATTCATTGGTGGTCCCTGATTATACTGCCAATATGGTACCCAGTTGCGAGGGTTAATGTTTCGATTTGGACAATTTCTTTTAAGGTGACCTATCATGTGACATACCCAACATTCTGCGCCTAATACCCAATCTGGTACAGATTGTGAATTTTGTCTACTTGGACCTACTTGGTTGTTTCTTTGTATTGGATATTGTGGTCTAAACGTTTGTTGAGTTTGTTGTTTAGTTTTCTTAGCGTTTTTGAACCTAACCTGTTTCTTATTGTCTGCTACTGATATTTGTAAGTCATCGTCACTATCACTGTCACTGTCTGTCTCGTCAGCTGCATTTACATCTACCTTTTTAGGACAATTTTGAGTAGTGTGACCTTTTCTTAAACAATTCTTACATAGTTTATTTCTTAAGTGATCTACTTCCATTGGTTGAATGTCTCTGTCTTCTTTTTCGGTTTTAAATCTAAACACATTTTGTGTACCGTCTAAGGTCAATGCAATTTGATCCCTAACGTTTTGTTCGCGTGTCGCTATCTTAACTGCGGCTTCTAAAGTCGTAGGTTCTTCCCTAATCAATTTCATTTTGATGTAATCAAAAGTCACCCCTTTACAAAATATGTCTATCAACTGTTGTTCTACTAAGTCTTTTGTGCTTTTGTTTTTAGTCTGTTCTGTCGTGTAAACATCCTCAGATGCTTGTATTATTCTTTCCCCAAACATTTGTACTGACTCGTCTGTCTCTTGTTTTAGATTTCTTAACTTAATTAATGCCTGTCTTTTTGTTTGTCACTTCCCCAAATTTTTCTTTTAATAATTTCTTGAGGTCCCCCCAACTAGCTACATTTTCGTTATTTTTTCTTGTTCTATTAAATACCTCCTAATGAAATCCGCTACCGCCCCTGAACATGTTACCAATGCTATACCCGGCATTTTCTGTACATTTAATTCAACTAAATTTGCATATCTTTCTATGTCTGATATCCATGCCTTAAGGTCTGCCGGTTTACCCGAAAAGTTCTTAATTACCTGATGTACAGGTACTGCCATTGCACTTGCCATGTTAGAGAATTGTCTCAAAATGTTATCAAACATCTCTTTTTCATCATTATCACCTTTGTTTTCAGGTATCCCAGACACTCTACAAAATGGTGGTTCTCTATTTCCTACTCCCCCCGATATACTGTAGTACCTGTTACTACTACTTTCGGTTTTGTTTGGTACGTCTGACTGACCTGATGCTTTTGTTTTATTTCTATTTTCAGTTTCATTTTGCATGTCTGTCTGATCTGACGTGGTTGGTCTATTTTTATTTACTTCTTCTAAAATTAAATTATCCTCAATTTCTCCTAAAGCCGTAGCCATACTACTGAATTTTAGTCTACTATTTTCTTCTGCCATTATTAATTCTGTTTTTAATTTTGTATTTTATTTCAAATGTTAAATTTTGTGTTTTAACTAATTTTGTTAAAGTTTTCAAAATAAGTTTTTATATTATTGCCTAAATAAATTAAAGTTGTAGATTTTGTTTAAAATAGAGTTTTGGTTAATTTAAATTTTATTAAATTAAGTTTTAAGTTTTAGAGTTTGTCAAAAAGAATGTTCACAATTTGTGGTCAAAATAATAAGGTACTAAGAAAAGTAAAAGTCTTACCTTTTCGTTTCAAGTCTTGTGTTGTTCCCAGGTCTTTTATCCAGGGCAAAAGGCACCAAATCGATATTTGTAAACCAACCCACAAATATCAATAACTCAAAGTCCGGTCTGTGATCGTATAGTTTTATTCTCAGCACAGTAGAGTACAGCAATGGTAACAAATGTTTCAACAATCAGAGAGTATGGTGGTGTTCTCTCTAGGCGGTTTCCCGCTGGTCTCTCTCGTTTCCAGAACTCCAGTGCTTATATACGTTTGTCAATTTTGACCAACGCAAAACACTAAAGTTCTAGAAGCTTATAGAGAGTTAAATGCATCTACAATTGGAAGAATACGGGCGCCTGCATCATCAAAATCTGTCATAATGCAACCTTTGGCAACCTTTTACATTATCATTCTTAGTACAAACTTCAGTACTTTATATTAATTATCATTAACATCAATTCTTGTTTACCAAAACTGATGATGACAGATATTTGACCTTTTAACATGCAGCTTCAATTGCTGCTGAATTTGTAAAGGTGTTGACAAGTTGTTTATCCAAAAACAGTATATTATAATAATGCTAAGTCATATTACTAAATATTATGCTGAGTAATTTTGAATTTGGAATTTTATATCTAAATTAACTTTGTCAACATTTTTACTTGACCGAATTAGAAATCATGTAATTTTAGCTGCCCGTATTTTCCCAAATACATATATAATATACATCAATACTATTTCAAGTCACACCAATTTATTTACGTATATAATTTCCTGAAAGATTTATCTCCCGTACCTCATATTGTTACACTAGACGATGTGGAAATATACTTTAATTTTTGGACTTGTATGAAACCCTTTCTTTTCAGAACTCTGTTTTAAAAGAGAGAGAATGTCGGGAAGGATCCCATCATTTTTGTCAAAATTAAGAGGCCTGCCAAGACAGCGAGCACGCTATAACATAGGTTTATAAGATAAATTTATTCAGGTGAACACATAAATTCTATTTCATTTTGCAGAAATAATCAAAATTTATACATTACTTTTTCAACCACAGACGTTTGATAACCGGATTTCGCCATGGCTTGAACCTGAAATATTAAAGTTAAGAGTTTATTTATTTTTTTCAAACCAAATTTGCATTAACAGATTGTAACATTAATCAGTTCTTTGGTTGTATCCATTGGTATTTCTTATCGAGAATTAAGATTAACCCATTCACCCCTAAAGACACATTTAGACTGATCCAAGTCATATATTTACAGAAGAGTCCACTGTTCTTCAAGGGTTGATGAGTTAAGATTGTGTAAAGGCAATGACATGAGTTTTAAAACGCAAGAATACTCTGAGCTTTGCTAGGCCTGGCCATTCTTTTCTAGAACGTCAAATGGACATAAACGTGTCAGAGATCTTGAAAATTCAATACCTTTTTTTTTAATTCACAGATGAAAAGATGTTATAATAAACTGCAAAGAATAATTCAGAATATGGTACCCTCCAAACAAATTCATAATATATAAAAAGTAGAAATGCGAAGTGGAAACCGTTAGGAAACCTGAGGACAATATTCATAGATACAGATTATAGGACAAGCTCCAAGATCTTAAAAACAGATATGGGATTAGGTACCACGAAGAAGTAAGCATCCTCTGTTAAACAGTCACATCAATCCTAAGTCCGAAATCAAAGCAAGATAAAATTCAACTCTTGGAACCCTTCAGTGAATATTGTAACTCTTCAGTTTCGATGCAATGGTTCCTTACCTTCAACACTGAGTAACTTTATGTTCACTCTGAATACAATATCACTTAGGTCAAACTACAGTCAAAATCAACATTACCCATCAATCCAGTCAACATGTACAGATTCGGATGACTGGATGTAAGTTTCTGGATGACTGGATGTTCACTGCCTACAACATCACATTAACTTAAGTCAAACTACAATCAAAGGTTTGCCACCAATCCAGTCAAAATATACAGATCCGGTTTTTTAAAAATATTTATATACATGTAGTTTGTTTTTCTAATAGCATCGATACTGAAGAGTATTAATTATATACACTGAAGAGTTTCAATCTGGACAGCTAGGGTAGGATCTAGAGTACTCAACCACTACTCTCAGACAAGAAAAGGCCTCCATGGCCGAGTGGAAAGAGCATCGCGCTTTAAATCACGAAGCCTCTCACTTCTAGTTAGCGCATGTACGAGCTCCCGCCGGGACCTAACCTAATTTTTGTGAGAAAGTTTTTCACTTTACTTGCCGAACCCTTGTAGTCCCTTCAAGGATAAGGTATTAAAACAAGCGAAATTTGAATTAGATTCAAACAACAAACATTTTTTAAAATACGTTGAATATGCTACTCTATATTAAATATGAATTAATGCAGATATAGGATATTTCCAAAGGTTTGCCTAAATGCTTTAAAGTTTGTAATTAATATACAAAGTTCAGTTTCATCTTATTCTATTTGAAAATAAACAAGAAATACGATGAGCGTGGGTTCTGTTTTACCGAATTTAAAAGCGCAAGGTCAAGGCGGTTAGACAATTCACCAAAATGATATATGTTTGTGTAACGTAACTGATAAATCATTCGGTGAATGTTATTGAAAGTTATGCCACATATGTTCTGACTAGACAAATGTGTATAGAATTTTAAAGGGAACTTTAAGACTGGTCACGACACAGCAATTGCATCAAGAATACCCCTGATATCTCAAGATATTGATATGTGATAAAATCTGAAATAAAGTTTTATCTAAATAAAACCAATTTTTCAATTTGTTGGAGTTGTCTCGCATTGTCCGATTCACATAAAATGGCGGGGCGGAGTAATCTTTTGATTTTCTTACGGATGATTCTACTCACTTTTCGGTTATGTCAAATGTTTTATTCCTCACTGGATAATCTCTTATGTATAGTTACAAGTAGGATTGATAACTCTAGTCAATGCAATTTTAATGTTATGCTTTATTACCTAAATTTAAGCTCGTCCAGGACAAGAAAGGATTCATAAGACTCCGCCCCGCCAGGTATATATGGATTTCATTATACTACTATGAAAAGGATTCGCGGAAAAATTGATTCCGTGTATATCCACGTGTTCTGAGAAACGACACGCCCAAATTCATTTGCATTTATAGAGCCAATCCAATAGTCGTGTTTTGCTTAATCCTTGGTTTGTAAACTAGTATAACACAAGATTGGAAAACAATTTTGAAATGTACAATAACCATTTCATGAATTATAGCTGGTAACATACATTTACCGTGAGTTATCGTTATTTTTAAAAGTATGAAATTGTGATATTATTCATTTTATGATCCCGGTTATATTGTTGCAATTCCAACCGTATTAGTAACAACACATTCCGTCTGAGGACCAACAATGGTGAAAGCGCTAAAGAATGAAACAAATTTTAATACAAAATTCTTATGTTTGGAATATATGACTTGCTTACATATAAAATGACATTCATATATTAAAGTAAAAACCTCTGTTCTCCAATATAGTTTATCACAAAACGAAAGTAGAATTTCAATAAAAGTTCATGACAATACGAACAAATCAGTGATAAATATTGACATATGCCATGTTAAATTACCTTAATATCTGTATAGTTTGACGTCTATCACTCTATGTATATTGATGATTAACGTAATCCACGGAACTGTTTTGCCATCCACACATTTTACCCAGAATATCCGTAATTGCGACTCAGTTAAAACGACCTAAATCTGCTTTGACATTCGTGATAACAAATGAACCGACGTATAATATCGATGTGTAGTAAGGCGAATCATAAGTCGGAACTGAAGTTATTTATAGATATACCTACATATTTTGATGACATTACCATTTGTGTTTTGGGTGGTTTATTTTTACTATTTTACAGGTAGGCCTAACTAGGTAACTGTTGAAGGTAATTGTGGAGTGGATTTTTCAACAGCTATCCGTTGAATAAATTTTCCCACTGCAGAGCTGTCACCTGAAGAAAAACAAGAAAACAAATTTATTTTAACCTTCAGACAAATCAATTTATTTTTTCTGTAATTTTGTTTCCAACAAGAATTGTATAAGGGAATATTAATTTTGAAATCCCCTTTCCGATTTAATTAATCCATGTTAATATTTAGTCACATACTCAAATTCATTATCATGTTTTCATTTCGATCCTTGAATAACATTACTCACCTGAATTTATTGGTTAACATTTGTATGTTTGTAATTTCGTACACCATCTGACCAATGACGTGTTTTTCACATGTAACCTGCTCACTGATGTTTGTGGCCGACATACTTGAAACTGTGGCAGCACGTTAAGACTTATGTGAAAAGAAATCCTCCATTCCTGCCTTGACAGTAAACAGTAAATCCCCTTTCACCTTTAAATCCCTTTCACATCTCTTATACCTGGCCTAAAAGTATTTCTCTGCAAAACTTTTCTATTATTTAATTAGCTATCCTTCAAGTAAATTTACAGCCCAATTGAATTTTGCGTGTTTTCTGTGCAAATCTGGATTTCGCAATGTATCTTCTTATTTTATCCGAGAAATGTTCATTAATATGTTATTTTACAATGTAAGATTCGGATTCATTCTTTTGTTGCTATCATAATATTTTATCATAAGATGTATCACTTATTTATTTTTTCAAGTTTATATTATGCATGTTATCTATGTCAATCTTCTCCATATTTAGTAAATCATTTATCACAGTATATGTATTTGGTCCAGATGAGAGTAATAAGTAAATTACAGTCACTGTCCATATTCTTACATTGTATTGTGAATATTGCATGAGCTACCTTCACGCCAAGTAAATTTATATTCTATACAACAAGAATGTCCTAATCATGCATTGGGGTACACTAAAGGGTTATTTTTTTTTAAAGTTAGATAAATCACTCGATGTTGTTGAATGGTACAGTTAACAACACCCCACTCGGGTCGGTATATGTTCTCTGTACTATTCAATACCAGTTCGTGATTTATCCATTACGGAAAACACAACTGTGTTATAAGTGTACAATAGAGGTTTTTAGATGCCTGAATTGTTCACCCGGTTGAAATTACTAAAATTTTCTGAACACTTTAAAAAACTGTAATTGATTGGTGTAATTTATTTGCTTCATACGCTTGGCTTGCTTAATCAATGTTGTTAACAGTTATAGTACACCAGGGGCAGAATCAGAACTCAAGTTCATCTAACAAGTAAACGCAATACATTCTTTAGTATCCATTTATTGCCATGTAGATATGATCGGCAACGGTCCCTAAGTAAGGATCACACGGTAGATTCAGGTGACTGCCTAATTTACTTCTTTAGATAATAGTCGTTATAATTATTTAGAATTCACTTGAAACACGTCGACACGACCTGACCGCTTATTTGGATGTAATCAAAATGGCGATCGGTCAGTTTAGCGCGCTTTACATAATAATAAAAGTTTCAACTCGAAATTAATGTTGTTCTAAAATATAAAAATAGTTTATTGGCAATAAACAATACATAACCACAATATATACAACTAGATTAAAATTAAGAAGATGTCTGAACAGAACCTTCGGTGGCTCAACTCGACAGGCGATCGCCTTTCAACTCAGTGGCCCAGAGATCAATTCTGTGATTCGGCACACTTTTTTTAAACATATTTTTTTCATTGTCTATTACATTCAGATAACTGTTTTTAAGTTTTTAAGATAAAAGTACATATATTTTATGCTTCAACTGGAGACTGTTTTTTATGGCGAACAAGCATGGAATATTATGAAAATTATGCAAGTAGCTTATTTCAAGAAAACTGAAAAACAGCAACAAATTTTAAGTACATTGGAATCTCGCTATTAAAGATCATCTGAGTGCATCAAAGTGGTCTGATTAGCGACGTGGTTGTTTATTAAGGGACGGACAACTTGTGGCCTAAAACGCCAGATAGTTTCTTCAGCGATGTGGCGAAATTTCACTGCGTTCTAACATTTTGAGTATCTCGATCAAGATAATGTTCATTTTTACAGGAAATTCTTATATCTGACCTAAAAGTTTTGACGCGAGTTCAACTTTAAGTAATATCCAGAAGTTATACACGGAGCTACATAGTCCAGGCCTTGTTAGCAATTACTTTGTTTCACTAAATGAAATGTTGAGTTACCTGTTCGGTATAGGTTTTTGTGTTGTCTGTACCGATTGTGACGAAGATTTCTTCCTCACGTATTTCCTTTGGATTTGACTGTGGACTCACGGTAGGTGAGACCGGTCAACAGGAAATTCTTGCTACTCCATGGCACCTGATCCCACCTCTGGATTTTTAGGGGTCCGTGTTTGTCCAATATTTACCAGATTTGTATTGAGTATATTTGGTGTCTTCGGACCAAAATATAGCTTTAACTTAGGTGCCATAAACTGGTCTGTGATATGGATTGATGTCACGTGCAATAACAGGTTTTAACGTTCTGTGCATGCGGTGACACGATAATTCTGTGTTTAAGGTATCATTCAAAATGAAAAACAAAATAGAGACCCAAGTAACTTTTAGGCACTCACCTGGAAAATTTGATGAATTATGAACTGATATCTTTTTGACGTAGACACCTGTCATCTTGAACTTCGACAGTATAAACGTGAAACTTTATCACAACGACCCTTAGATAATTCCTTACAAATACCACATTATATTGGTATACAAAAACATTTCGTCAACCAGTTTTGAGTTACAGAGTCAAAATCTTGTTTGAAATTACTCTGTTTCACTAAATGAAATGTTGAGCGAAAATGTTGTTGGTTCGTATGTACTAATTGTGACGAGGATTTCTTACTCACCTATTTCATTTGAATTTGACTCTGAACTCACGGCGATGTGACCGGTCAACGGGGGATGCTTACAACTCCATGGCACCTGATCCCACCTCTGGATTTCCAGAGGTCCGTGTTTGTCCAATATCACCATGTATCATAGACATCCTGAATATTTTTACTTTGGTATCCGAGTGTTTATTGTATAAAACCAGCATATCAAGCGTCCCGTTCTTTGAGTTTTCGATTTCATTTACATGTTTCTTAGAAATTGCTTTAACAATCATGTATACCAATCTTAAGAAATCTGTTGATCTTTGGTTCATGAGAAAATATTAAAAGATAGCTATGGGAACTAGCCAGGAACCAATTTAAATTTCAAATTTGAAATTTGGACGAAATCTGCCCTGTGGTTCTGAAGAAGTCGTCTAAATGGAAAAAAAAAACGGACGCCGGAATTTGACCCATGACAATATCTCACTAGGTCCTTTGACCCAAGAAAGCTGATAAAAAAAATTGGCAAAAATGATTGCAATTCATAAACTCGGCTCAATTCTTTCAAAGATTTATTTACAAAATGCATTGTATTCTCAACATCCCGGCTGACATGCAAGCATTGTCCAATATAATTCATTTGTTAAATTTAGTATCCTTACACATGTATTACACTCAATAAGGAAAAAATGACTAAAAATTTGCTTAGAAATGCATGAACATTATATGCACTATGCTTTGGAAAAACTAAATATGTCTATCAATATTACAGATTTAATTTTCATTATACGTTTACTCTGGTTATATAAAACGTCCGAATATATATACTGAGCCAAAAAAGAAACCTGAAACTGTATACATATTTTTTTCCCGGCAACACAACACAATGAGTATACATTGCGAAATCATATTATATCAATATACTTCTGTATTGACGGGTAATCATTCCTAAACTTATCTCAAAATGACTCGCATTACAGTGCAACATATCATAACAATCCAAAGTAAGTGCGATATGAAAATAGAGCAAGTAAGTGTATATCTAAAGTTTGAGACAAATTACAATTAAAAGCAAAATGACATCTATATATTTTTTGAATTATTTAACATGGATGAAATATGTGAAAACGTTTCGTATTAAGAGTGAATGCGAGGTGAGACATTTTGCTTTATCAATTTGTATCAATCTGTATATAAAAAAGATCAAATTCGCATCACTATTGTTTTTATGTGATATTCTGCGAGACCTATGCACATTTTTGTCAAATATCTAGTGTTTTTGGCATATTTGTATCATATTGAAAGTCTTTTAATGACATATGTTATACTAAAAGTAATATTTCGCTTGAATAAGACCCAAAAGATAAAATAGTGGTTAATTCTACACGGGTCATGTAACTACATTTACTATAGGTTAATTATTTCACCTTGTATGACAACTCTTTCTGTTTCGGAACTCTACATTTATTTAAAATTCGAGCTCAATTGATGAATTCTATTTGACAAAAACGATCGTCTTAATCATTTGTAACGACCTTTTTAGCAAAACTATAACTTTGGTATTATGCTAATAATATCACAATGTTTCTGATATATTTCTATCACAATGAGTCCTACTGACAATATATGTGCTACAGTGTGCCTCATCTATGATATATCGTATACAAAAATATGTCTAATATATACTTTGTATCACAATTTTGCCTATATACAGAAATAATTTGAGAATTTTACCTAAAAATCATTAAAGGGGCATTATCTGTGTTTTTCTTTTCAAAACAAAATTCGTTCCTTTTTACTACTTGATTGATTGATATACAATAACAAAAAGAGATAAACACACACACATCAAACTATTTAAATTCCTCTATAAATATTCTGAAAAAGCTCGAAAAACCCGAATTTGACTCTTTTTTCAATTGCAATTGTTAACTCACCCATTCAACTTATATATGAAAACAACACTGGACATGACCTTGTTATCACAAAATATATAGGAATATAAGGTATTTCATGCCTGTGTATATCTCTTATTTGTTATTGTATATCAAGTACAAGTAGTAGAATTAGAATAAAATCGAAATATTGTTTTGGTTAAACATATCTAATGCACATTTAAATGCAATGCAGTAAAACCCGCTATAGCGGCCACCTCTATATAAGGATTACCTGTTTATAAAGGCCAATTTTTTCAAGTTCCTTGACTGCATACTTCAACTAAATTGAACCCGTGTATAAGGGTCACCTGCACATAGAGATAAATATTTTCTGGTCCCTTGGGTGGCCCCTATATACAAGTTTCACTGTATATTGGAACTAGAATACAAATAAGTTGTATTCAATGACATTTACGTTATTATTTATTTGAATATAAAGGTCTCAAATATTGAATCTATTTTGTGACATAAAATAGTTACAAGTAACACTTGGTCCAATATATAATTGGTATGGCAGTGTACATTACACAATGTGTTTCAATTCCTAACAATAGGCCAGTGTGTCCTATACATAACGTTCAATACATACATTTTAAAATCGTATATGATGTATGAATCTATAAAGATTGACATTTGGTCCAATGTACATGTATAACGTGGATAATATTGTAAACTGTATATGATGTATCAATTCCTAACATTAGACCAATGTCCAATACATAACGTGAATAATATTGTAAACTGTATATGACGTATCAATTCCTAACATTAGACAAGTGTGTCCAATACATAACGTGGATAATATTGTAAACTGTATATGACGTATCAATTCCTAACATTAGACAAGTGTGTCCAATACATAACGTGGATAATATTGTAAACTGTATATGACGTATCAATTCCTAACATTAGACAAGTGTGTCCAATACATAACGTGGATAATATTGTAAACTGTATATGATGTATCAATTCCTAACATTAGACAAGTGTGTCCAATACATAACGTGGATAATATTGCAAAATGTGTCAATTTATAACAATGGACATTTGGTCCAACATTTAACTTGTATAATATTTTAATCTGTACATCAATATATACCAATGATCAAGTGTGTTCAATATTTTACTCCTATAATATTGCATACTGTATTTTCTATTTCAATCTATAACTGTGGACAAGTGTGTCAAATATAGAACTTTTATAAACTTGCACGCTCTATCTCGTGTTACATTGGTTTTGCTGTATCACATGTACAACACTGTATATTGCTAATGATATATTTCTTTACATTATAATGCTCATTTTAGATTATGTATTACATTAATACTGCAACAATGCACATATATCTGGTGTGTAATATTACATAACACTCAGATCTTAATGTTACACTGTACTGTACAGGGGAAAATAACTTGTGGTGTTAATAGAGAGCGCAGCTTGAACGGTCGATAGATGTTCGCGAACCTAATTTATTGATTACAAATTACACAAAATGCAATACTATACTATCGTCTCATCTTCTTTCTCCAAGACCAACCAAAAGTCATTGTTTCAAAAACACTTTAGCGGAAACAAACTTCTCATAGACCCTGATTTGATTGATTCTCATATGTAAAACAAGGAGCTACACTCTCTTTCAAGGCATTGCTTTAGTTCATATTATTCCCTATATTCATGGTGCTGAGAAATCCGTGAATTTAAGAAACAGTGAATATTTTTTTTCTAAATATATAGGAAAAGGACCTGATGTTACAGTAAGTTAAACGTTATTACCGATCCGAGAATTCAAACAACACGGATCGTTTAAGAAGAGAGAAAAACGTGAAAATTACAACCCGTGGAATTAATCCCCTATACAGTACCTGTTTTGTACTACACTTTACATTTCATCTCATGATTTAGACTATAACATTGCATATTGTTTTTACTTGTAATGCATGTACTTTTACTTTTGTTGGTTTTGAAACGCACTACTTTTACCTCAATGATTTTCATATGTAATTATTTAACTATGGGTGGTTTTGAAATGTAAATGTAACAGTTTAACTCTGGGTGGTTTGAAATGTAATACTTTTACTGTGGGTGGTTTGAAATGCAGTACTTTCACTTTTACTTTGGTTGGTTTCAGGTGTAATAAGCCCTAGCCTTAGCCTGATTTGTATCGTTGACATCCTGATGATTAATACTATGGTATCTGTGATTTTTATATTGTAATACATTTTCTTTAGGTGGTTTTCAGATGCAACATTTTACTTTGGGTGGTTTTTGCAACACTTATTATTACATTATATGTGACCCACCATGCTCTTTAAGGGTCATACCCTGTCCAAATCTAAAAAGCACAGAAACTAGAAGAATAACTCGTCAAATGGTCCAAGATACAATATACAAATCTGCTGAATAAGGGACAAAAAAGGACCTCCAGAAGGTCTAGAGATAAAGAAGTAGGTATCCTGAGTCAACAGCAAATTTAATGTTTTTATGAAACAAGATCACAATGACAGGTGAGTGAATTTTTTTTTATTTTGGGGGAATTCTGAGAATTACGAGAGAAAGAGTTTCGATGGTTTCTATATATAAACAAGATCGCAGTTTTGGATGCAAAACAAAACATATTGCAATGTTAATGAAAATCAAGTGATTTTATCATTTCAACATAACATCTCTGAAACTTGTCTACAGAAGCAGATAAAAAGAGATACCCATATTGTTAATTCATCATATCAACGAAACATCATTGGAAATTATCTATACAACAAAAGCAGAGAAAAATGGATAAAAATACAGTAAGTGTGGAAATTTACACGTGGGGTAATTTATACTAAATTTATACCCACCAGCCCCTCAGTTGTGCTACGAATTATTGTTTAATACAGGACTGGTCATATGTATTATGACATCATGTAAATAAACCCCACACAAATGATTTACAATAAGAAAACTGCGTAAATAACAACATACGGAAATATTCACGCTTACAGTGTATGCTGCTCCTTTTTACCCTTAATTTTTTTCATGTAATTTTATTTGCAATATTTTGTCATAGGGGTAGTTATCAAAGACACGTGCAAAATGTTTCAGTAGACTTTGACGTCATCTTTCTCAGTTATAGGAAGATGCAAATTTCCATGGTGGGTCTTAAATATAACTCGATATATTTGGATCGTATATATTAACAGTCGTACACATTAAAAAGTCAATGAAATAATGGAACCTTAAAAATTGGATGTCTTGAAGCAAAAATGAATTACAAAAAACAAATTTAAAAATATGCTTCTGGATTGTCGATCTTGGGTATACATGAAAATGTAATTACTAGAGAATTAGTTGTTTGTCACTTTATCAAATGAACAGACTCTGTGGGGTCAAATGCGTCTTGCCTGGTCAAGACTACCGCTACAGGAACACTAAAGTAATGTTCTTAGACATGCTTTAATTCTACACAAATTTTTACAATAACTTATATGGTTTAAATAAAAGCACTTTATCCATGTACATATATATATATATATATATATATATATATATATATATATATATATATATATATATATATATATATATATATATATATACACACACACACACATATATATATATATATATATATATATATATATATATATATATATATATATAATAAAGGAATAAGAAGATTAAGAGCAGGTTTCATATAACAATAAACAGTAAAAAGCTGTAACAAAAATATACATATCAAACATCCAGTTACAACAGATCAATAGTTTCCTGAATGAACAAATCAGTTACTATCGTGGTTATTAAAACAAACAGTTCATTAAAAGATAACATTAAAAGTTACTACTGCCTCAGAATGTATTCCACTACTGCAAAATCATATGTAATGGATTCAAAAGCAGAGGATCATAACAACAATACATTTCTCACAGGCGGTGCGACGAACTGACATTGTACATCTATTACTCCAAGCACCTAATCCAGTCTTTGGGCTTTCCAGAGGTCGGATTTTTGTCAAGTCATATATTCCCACATTTTATAGGTTGAAACCCAACCTGTAGACCACCGGGCTTACGAAAACACCTCATAATTGGTATTATGTTTATAATATTTAAACTGACATATTTAGTCTCTAGAAATTTGTTTATTAATATTACATCAGTCCAGACTGTAACTTAAGAGACTATATGCTTCAAAAACCACTTTGAGTCAATTGGTTAACGGGTCTTAATGCCATGGCTCAAATGTATATCGTTTTATGAGTTTGCTCTGAACACTTTGGTATTTATACTTATTACGTTTTCCACTACAACAGAAACACATGTAACACAGATATATATATATATGGTTATTAAGACCACCTAACTGACTAATTGAAAGTGGTCTGATTAGTGAGGCATTACAGTGGAATCTCGCTATTAGGACCATCTAACTGACTAACCGAAAGTGGCCTGATTTGTGAGTTGGTCTCTTAGGTGGTGTTCTATATTTATTAGATATTTATCAGAAGACTGAAAACTTGTGGTATTAATCATAAATGCTAGGTGGTCTTTACGTGAGGTTCCACTGTACTTTACATCTGTAACTTTTTACATGGCATATTTATTAACGACACGATCATTACAATATAAGAATCAGATACCGCAGTATAAATTTTCAGGATGTCCAAGATAGGGTATACAAATACATATCTGGTGAATATTGGACCAACATGGACCTCTGGAAATCAAGAAGTGGGATCAGGTGCCATGGAGGAATAGGCATCCCCTCTTGACTGGTCACACCTTTTGTGAGTCTACAGTCAAATTCGAATGTGATAGGAGAGGAATAAGTCTGCTCATGTAAACAACATCTCTAATTACGAAGAGGATTCAAATAATGACGAGGAAGACTATGTTTTTGGCATTTAACAGGACAACTAACCCAGACAGACTCTCATAAACTTTTAAATACTCATAAATGCAACTTTACGTATAACATATATAAACAAGGTGGACTGAGAATATGCACATAAATTACAGTGAATTTTTTGACTCCGTCTAGTATACAGGTAAACTTATAACATCTTTAGTGGAAATTTTAAAACTGCCTCAACCATCTTTTCTGAAGCCAACTTGAATTCATTTTTCAACTGGTTCAATTGGATCTTTTAGGTGAACCCTGAACAGCCTAAATATTAATAAAAGATGGTTTCCCAATTATACCACAACTGTCAAAATATTCTAAAGGGAAAAAAGAATGCAATAAACAATTCTAAAAATTACATTCTGCTCTATAAATCCTAAGCACAGGATCAAGTCATACATAAAACAGGTAAGCACAAGTACAATATAAACCATATATCAATTTCATATAAATATGTTGTCATGGTTTTCCATCAACAACAAATTCATTTCATTTTTTTGAAATTTATGAAAATCTGATTTGTGAAATTCTGAAAAAAATATTTTATAATAAAAGTGTATAATATTGTATAATAAAAGTGTATTAACTAAAATAAATCATGCCGTATTGATTAATTACTAAAAGAGCATTAGACATGTTAGATGTTTTTTTTCAATCCCCCCATTTTACTACTTAGACTGATATACAATAACAAAAAAGGTACAAAAATGTATATATATCTATATATAGATATATATATATGTATATATATATCTATATATAGATATATATATATATATACAGCCATAACAATTCTTTAATTCCTTTATATAAATATAGTGCGTGGAAATTACTCGAGAAACCCAGGGTTTGGCACTTTCAATTGCAGTTGATTAACTCAACCTTACTATTTGTACATGTAAATGAATACCATACTGGACTTTTCACAAAATATATAGAAATATAAGGTTTTTTTTATGCCTGTGCATATCTCTCGTTTGTTATGTATTGTTCATCATTTATGTATACATGTAGTAAAAGAAGACAAAAACTAATTCCCCTTTCATGATCAAAATGTAATTCAAAAACTACATGAACTAACTATAAAGCATTGCTTGTTTGTTTGTTTATTGGTGTTTAACATCCCATTCAAGAATCTTTCACTCATATGGAGACTTCACCAAATGTCGGTGAAGGGCTTCAAATTTTGGCCTATGCTTGGCACTTATGGCTATTGAGCAGTGAGGGTTCTTTAATGTGCCAACACCTCGGTTTTTACTGTCTCATCCGAAGGAAGGAAACCTAAATCATAGGTCTCAGTTAAATGAGTTTGTGGCATACCATTGGTACAAACCCAAATCATAGGTCACAGTTTGTGGCATACCATTGGTACAAACCCAAATCATAGGTCACAGTTTGTGGCATACCATTGGTATAAACCCATTACATAGACTATAGTTTGAGGCATACCATTGGTATAAACACATTATATAGATCATAGTTTGAGGCATACCATTGGTACAAACACATTATATAGATCATAGTTTGAGGCATACCATTGGTACAAATCCATTATATAGATCATAGTTTGAGGCATACCATAGGTACAAATCTATTATATAGGTCACAGTATATAGCATACCACTGGTACAAACTCATAGCATAAGTCTGACGTGTGGCATGCCATTGGTACATGTATCCCATGTAACAGTATGTGGCATGTCCTTAGTACAATGCAATATCATGAATCCAAGTATGTGGCATGTCATCAGTACACTACAAACCCAAACCATATGACACATTGTGTGGCATGCCACTGGTACATACTTACAGCATATAGCATGCCACTGGTACAAACCAATATTATATATCATAGTATGTGGCATACCATTGTTACAAACCTTTATCCCATGTTACATTATGTGGCATGTCCTTGGTACAATGCAATATCATAGGTCTAAGTATCTGGCATGCAGAAATTTACATTATATCTCTGGACATGAAACAATTTGTCCAACAAATAACACATAGTCCACCAAACCCTCCCCCCCTCAAGCATATAAAGTGCATGCTCTTTTCTATGGTTTAAGACCAGTTTAAGATCGTCTGTAGGGTTGAAGTAACTGAAAATACTAAACAAAAAGCTGTATGTCCTGACTGCTATCTGAGAAATACTCCTATTAGCTTTTATTGCATGTTTTTCCTTGCGATTGCATTGATTATAATATAAATGTTTTAGCAGTGAACAGTAATCCTTTATTCAGAGGACACCTCTCCATAACAGACAATTTGATTAGACTGTTAACTGTCTGCTAAACACAAGATTTTCTGTACATACTTTTGAACAAAAGATCAGTTCTGGAACATATATAAGTTTTTCTTTTGATAAAAGTAGTCTCCTTGGCTTAAAACTCATGGAAAAGAATAACATGCAGTTAGGGGACAAAATCGCAGTATGTTTGGAAAACCTTCCCAGTTGATGCCTCTGTAGCCTTGACCTCCAGTTCTGTGCCCCCCACACCTAGTTGAACAAGAATCTTCCCATCATCATTGGGTGCCTTAGGTGTTAACTCAATAATGAGTGAACCTACACATACACATCCAGGATCATCAATGAATTTTGAATCTTTCTCTGTTGACACATAAAAGTCCAAAAGAGCCATACTCTGCTGATTTTTTACACGGAAGTACTCCTTGGCTGGCTGGAGCTCTCCGACTTTTACTAATTGGCCTTTTTCAACATGTTTGTCAAAAACGCCATCACACCAATGTTTGCCTTGCTTTGTTTGATGGCTTGATTTTTTACTCTCTGGATCTACTCCTGGTTTGAATATACGTTGCTTAGCAATACCGTAGGTATACCGGCATAATCTGGATGCAATGACTTGTGGTTCAAATCCATAAATGACTGCTCCCTTCAATACTGCTAAACTAGGATTTGAAGGAACCACAACTTTCTTGTCTTTGAATTTGGTCTTCAAAGTGTTGACCATCATGGGTGACTCGGAATAGCCCCCCACAGCTAGCAGTGTACCAACATCATCCATTCCTGGTTCTTCCAAGAGTTCCTCCACATGTTTCAATACATTTTCTAAAGATTCTTCAAAAAAACTTTGAAATAAGGAGCTAGAAATAGTAAGCTTATCTCGTTTGAAAGATACATCATTAGCAAAAGTACTGTTTGAATCTAGAGACTCAGAAATGTCACATTCTGTATGGTGCTTATATGTATCAATGAGTGAAACTGGTAATCGAATTGACACTTTGTTGCAGCTATCTTTACCTTTGAAGTTGCACTTCTTCACTTCAAACTCGTTACATAGATCTAACCAATCACTAGGGAAGGATTTGCGTACCTCGACTAAAACTTCACCACCCAATAATCGTGTTAAAAATCGGTTAAAAGCTTCATTAACACGAGTCCCACCCCAATATCCTCCACAAGCTTGCTGAATTTCTCTAAGACCTCCATCTGTTGCTACCTCGTGAGCTGTGATATCTATAGTACCACCTAGAAAATGTAAAACAAAATTTTCATAAGGGTTCAAACAAGCACACTTGATTTATTGTCCGACAAATCAAATCTTTAACAAATTTGAATGATTGTAGTCCCATGACTTGACAATGACCAAAGTCAAAATTGTCAAAATGGAGAGGTTCCTGGTCTCCATGGAACCAAATATTGTGTAAAAATTTTTGAAGGATTTGTAACTCAAATTATTGCCAGAGACAGATGCAGGAATGGACGGACAGACAACAGCATACCATAATAAAAAGACATCATAATTTGAATATCCTTTTTTAAAAAAAAAAAAATATCGAACATAATGAAGTGTATTATGCGTTCCATCTTCATAATGATATCTTCCAGAAATAAATGCTGTGTTACACAACTTACAAGCACAGAAATAATTCCTCATCAGTCCAATCACTTATATCTTATTCAAATATATCTTATCTTATTCAAATATATCTTAATTTTTGGACGTTTATCAAGATGCTCTAATTACACCATATCACAGGTAGATATTTCGGGTTTTTAGTCCCTTACCAGTAGTAACCTGGGGAACTGCGGGATTTATCCTCATCAATCCCTTAGTCCATCCATCTATCCATCAGGTTAGCACATTCACCCCTAAAGACACATTTGGATTTGTCTAAGTCATTGATTTATAGAAGAGCTCATTGTTTGTCAGGGGTGATGAGTTAAGGTATTGGTTTAAGGTTTGGAATTGCTCACATTCGCTTAAATGGTTGACTTTCACAGATAGGGGACATGTATAATGGTTGATTTTCACAGATAGGGGACATGTATAATGATTGACTTTCGCAGATAGCAACATGTATAATGGTTAACTTTCGCAGGTAGGGACACGTATAATGGTTGACTTTCGCAGATAGGGACACGTATAATGGTTGACTTTCGCAGATAGGGGACATGTATAATGGTTGACTTTTGCAGATGGGGGACATGTATAATGGTTGACTTTCGCAGATAGGGGACATGTATAATGGTTGACTTTCGCAGATAGGAGACATGTATAATGGTTGACTTTCACAGATAGGGGACACGTATAATGGTTGACTTTCACAGATAGGGGACATGTATAATGGTTGACTTTCGCAGATAGGGGACATGTATAATGGTTGACTTTCGAAGATAGGGGACATGTATAATTGTTGACTTTCGCAGATAGGGGACATGTATAATGGTTGACTTTCGCAGATAGGGGACATGTATAATGGTTGACTTTCACAGATAGGAGACATGTATAATGATTGACTTTCGTAGACAGGGGACATGTATAATGGTTGACTTTAGAAGATAGGGGACATGTATAATTGTTGACTTTCGCAGATAGGGGACATGTAATGATTCATCAATACTCCTTAAATGCTTTTTATAAATTTTTTCAATAGTTAAAAGGAAGGTTAAATTGTACATATTTTACAAGTCAAAATATAGATACATCAAAAAAAAAAAAACTAATATTTTCCATTTACTAAGGTGCCTGTGACCTTGGATCCCATGACCTTGAAATTTTGTCAAAACGATCCTTAGATAATTCTAATAGCGGACGTTATCAGGAGTAGTGAACAATGAATTTAGCGGGCAGTTTTAATCACTATCGGGATGAAAGGGTTGACATTAAATCTAAATGTGTAAATATCTGATTTTATAGTGATTTATTGTAAAATAAATAAGATGTTTTTATTATGATCACTGCATCATTAATAAGGATATGTCATAAAAATGTTATTGACTGTAGAGCCTATATGCTGAAATACTACAGTTTCATTCTTAAAGTGAAGAAGGAACTCGCAAGTTTGGTGCTTTCTCGCTTCATGAACATAGGTGAAAATAGTTCAACAGATACAGTCAATAAGCTACACATATTCAACCAATACCATCTACATATACATGTATCTATCATCACAGTGTGAAGTAAAAATGGGATACTCCAAACAGATTTCTAAAGCAGGGTTTCAATGACTGGTGTTTGTTTCTCAGCCTGGACCCAGTTATTCATCTATTGGTTAAATTTAACTGCCAGTTAAATATAACCCTTGTCTAAACATGGTAACTGAGGGTTATATAATCTAAGGTTAAGTTATGATAATACTGCCAATCTTTTGGCCATTTTGAAATCACTAAAACATATGGCTATATAACTAAAGTTAAATTGCACCAATTATTGAGCAAGATAATTTAACCCTCAATTAATTTTAATGGTTGATTATGATACTATTTAACCAAAAGATAAACAACTGGGTCCTGGCCAATAATTATTTAAAGACCTAACCTCTGAAAAACTAAGAACTGTATTTCCTTCACCTTGGACAGGCGTATCGGCCATTTTGCCAAGCCAGAACCCTAGGGTGTAGACAAGCTACAAACGTTATGATGTCACAATTTAACCCTTTGAACCCTAGAGGTTGGAAAATAGCCATAACATAAATGCCTGTATACCCAAGTGGCCGGTTTTCCGGGCAGAAGTAATTCCATTATTTAGAATTTTCTTTAGATCTCATTGACCAATCAAAGCTCCTGTAACATCTTGTATTTGATAAATCATGCTTTCGGTGAAACTGTAGAACATTTTTAGAAATATTTGGCTAAACTTTATGATTAAAAGGCACTTGATTGTGTTAACAGCATATAGTTCTCAAACTTGTGTTGATCTCTGATGACCAGGAAAGTCTTGGAAACGATGATTTGGATAAAATGATTATGAGTGGGAGTAAAATTCAGATAACTCTGTAGATAATCATGTAAGTAGCAATTTATCATAATAATCAATTTACAAACAAAAAATAAAGGAAATGAGTGAGATCTGAATTTTTTGTATTTCTGTCCAGGAGCCCAGGGTGGGCAAACAGCTCATTTCAGGTAGCCAGGGTTCAAAGCGTTAATTTTATAACATAGGACTTTCTAATGTGAGAATACAGTATATCAAAATTTATGTCAGATTTTATTAATGTGCTTAAACGTATGTGTTTGAAACAGGGGAGAAAAATAATCAAATATGGCTGTGTTGAGTGGAAAGGGGATTCTCAACTGTTGGGGTTAGAATTTGAAAGTCCAATCCTCGGGGAAATACTCGGATAGGACAACCAGATCCTTACCACTCGGGTGGAGACTTCCATATCCCCTCCACACACCCATCTACAATGTAAGATTCTATAAATCCATCACATAGGTTATTCCAAATGTGTTATCTGAGGGCCGGATTAATGAATTAAATACAATAAGATGAGTCCATCATTAGAATACCTCCTAGATCCAGCACTAAGTATTTGGATCCAGAATCCAGACTCGCTATCTGCTTTCCTCCGTCTATCATGGAACTAATTTGCACCGGTACCTTCCTACAATACAAGGATGCAGCTTCCGGTTCCAGTGCCAAGGAAAGTTGGTTTTCACTGATTCCTGCCTACAAGATATAAAGATAAAAATAGTGTTGCCAATGCACGTTTTCATTTGTAACGGTCTTAAACATCAGCACTATCAGCTGCGTTACGGTAAATATGTAAGGTATGATGAAAAACCATGAGTAATTCCCTATAAGCTTATATAAATATATAGCTCCCATCAGCATGTGTCCGACATTTTCATCCATGCTGATATTCTGTAGTAATTAACATTCTGAACATTTTGTTTCTTACACTATCTCTATAGCTATTGTACTAAGTTCATAAAAATAACTGAAAAGTGAAATTCAATAGGAAATCTCCCCCTGCATTTAATCAGATACCTAGGCAGGCACCAGACTCTGTACATATTTAATGTCAAGTGCCTGCTAATTATGCCACTGATTGATAACAGCGGAAGTCCCCATTTAGTATAGGGATAGAATCATCAGTGTGATACATGTACATTTTGATGGATAAATACATGTATGTCCAGGGGCAGCGCTAAGCAATAATGGTGTGTACTCCAAAGTTTGGCGAAGAGTCTGGAGACTGTGTAATGCCCCCAGTGGATCTATGGCTAAACCTTGGTACGCTCCTGGGTTTACAGAAATTAAAATTCATTTTTTGCTCTTTCGGAGGGAATAATTGCCTGTGTTTCAAAAATTTCTAAGAATGAGTAATTTCCCAAATTTTGTATATTTTGGTGTGAATCTAATGTGTACGCAAATGCGTATTAGCATACAGCTAGCTACATCCCTAATTACATGTACACTTGCTAAATTTGATTAAAAAATCTATTCCACAGTTTGAAAGACAATTGCAAAATTCCAAATATTTTCCAGGTTAATGATGAGCATAGGACAGAATCCTGCATAGGCAGATAGACATAACAACAAATGTAGCTCAAAATATACTCATGCAGCATTTGTGGAAGAATAACTGTGTTGAACTGAGTTTTTCTGCCATACTTTAAAATTTTCAGTTAAACATATTTTAAAATTTTCAGTTAAACAATGACAGTCGGCTCTTAATTGTGGCTAAGTAAATCACATGTTAGCTTCTTGGATTTGGATTTATAACTGTCTTATTGTTTTTAACATCTCATTCAAGAAACTTTCACTTATATAAAGACGTTACCAAATGCCCGTGAAGGGTTTCAAATTTTGGCCTATGCTCTGACAAGGGACCTCTGTTTTTACTGTCTCATCCGAAGGATAGGAAAAGCTAGCCGCTTCCACAAAGGCGATTTCAATTCGTTAAATACCTGCTGTCTAACCAGTGTAGAATCCATCTTCTCTTAACAACAGATAACTATACCTGACAACAGGCACTATTCCTAAACGAACTTTCCTGCAGGACTATTTACTGTGCTTACAGTTATTTCCTCTTTGGTAAATGGTGTTTACACCAACATTCATTTCAGGCAATATAAACATCATCAAAAATAGTAAAATGTTGGTTTTTGTCAGGACTAAAGCAAGACTTTGACACCTGTGTACTAAATCTACTATGGCCCTTTCCTTAATGAACCCAAGGATTTTCCAACTTATCACACGAGTTCAAAATATGGCCCTATCAGGGTTCAACATTAAAGTTTGTCTGGTTGTCCAGGACAAGTCAATTTTGCGTTCGGACATTAGATATTACTTCTCAATTGTCCAAAAGGACATGTGAAATTGATGAAGACAAAAACTAATTCAATAAAGATTATATTTGTTTAAACACAAAATAATGTCTTTGAATGTTACACTTGATTTCCAGACAAGTCATTTTTGCATTCGTACAAGTAGATTTAAATATGTCCATTCCCAAAAGAGTATGGAAAATCCCTGGAACTTTCTCCTGTAGTGATGTCTGGAGATGCAGTCTCTCCAAACAACATTTAAGAGAACAGTTCCCTTCAGAAAGAGCCATAATAGATTATTAGAAAACCAAATTTCAATGTTCCTAGGAAAAATGCCTTCTGAAAGTAAAATGAGAAAACTAGTCAACTTTGTCATGTGATCAGCTTTTGATCATGTGACACTATGTTGATTGGAAGTGAGGGAACTCCGAGTTTATAAAACAATGCTATTGTCACTTGGGCATGGAGGTGCTTTCTGAATATTTGTGGAATTATTTTGAATTCTAGGTGTGTGTGATATCAAAATACTTACCACACTAAAACTGCCTATATAAGCTAGTAGTGCAATGATATACCGAACTACGATATATTGCAGTATTTTACCTTTGGTACGATACACGGTACGTTGATTTTATGCCATGATGTCGCCGATATGGGCTCATTTGGGGTTCAAAAAGCTACAAATGCCAGGAGGCTCAACATTAGTTTGAAAAACTCGCACCATTTGTCGTCTTTGTATCACGAATATTCCTTACAAAACTTATAAAACCATGAACGTGTTGTTTGACATGAAACGGCATCATCCAAATGTAAATTATTAATTATGAATCAAAGCCTAAAATTTAAAAAAAATTGTAGATTCACAGGGGTAATGTAGTTTGCAATAATCAATTAACACAAAGTTGTCAATCAATTAGCCGAGGGCCAAGGCTATTTCAGAAGCAAGAGCTCAATTTCTTGTGACTTATTTTCAACCTTTCAGTTTGGTGGAATCTGGTGGTTTCAGAAAATACATTAACATTTTAGAGCCAAAATATGATGTTCCTTCTTGAATATATTTCTCCACAAATGTAGTCACTAATTTATTTAACAGAATATATCTTATTTAGTTGACATTAAAAGTAAACAAAACAGAATAAACAGGATATGTGAAACAAAAACTTTATCTTTAAAAGTAAGTGCACAGAAACGCAATGATGTCATTATTGAATTTTCAGCTTAGTTGTTTTATTCCTGTGTATCATAAATGTAATGTATCATCAGGTACAAATCGCAATATGTATCGTATCGTCATTACAGTGTATCGTTGCAGCCCTAGTATAAGCCTACTTCACATCAGGGGCCCGTTTTACAAAAAGTCGTAAGTCCTAAATCCTAAGTCTTAGTACTAATTGTCATGGGACTGACCACTCAGTGATGCGTTGCCATGGTAGTTAGGACTAAAAGTTTGGATTTAGGACTTATGAACATTTGTAAAATGGAAAATAAATAGGTTCAGTACGACAGCCTCAAGACCTCAGTACAAATAAGCAAATCTACAGAGGTATCGCAACGTCGCCAATTAAATTTTCGACATGCACATTTTCTTTGCAATTTTTGGGCGATTTATGCAGTTTGCCAATCAACTGCAGTCAAAAAACCATTACGTTTGACTTGCGAAAGTCTCACAAAAAACGCATGATTGCCATGCGTTTTATTTCAAGACTGCTGTGTAACCTATGACAATTGCACGATAACCATACTGTTGTCATGTGCTAGCAAGTACAGTTGTCATACGGTTGCCATCCAGTATAAAAGGCAGATCTGCTCTTTACACCAAACACACTGTTTTGAGTTTCCAGACAACATTCCACATCGTATTGCTGCCTTGCAGTGTCTACGGCTGGTGAAAACCTGTCTGGATTTGTTGCGAATTGTCTACGACACCTTAGGTCCGCCAAATCACAAGAAAAAAAAAATTGCAAGGCTGATGTGAACTAAGCTACAGTGATAAAATAAAATGCAAAAACAGTAGACTTGCAGAAAAATTGTTTACCTTTTTTGCAGCTTTCCGCATGAATTGTTTCGCTTTCAGATCCCAAATAGCTGGCACTGTGATGACCCAGTAGACATCATTATAGGTAAAACCTGTCTCTGAATCTTTCTTCTGCAGGTACTTCTGCAGTCTATCTTGGAAAAAAAATATAACCAATGCGAAGACATCAATAGCTGGAAGCTCTTTTTCCCCCGTTATGTCTTTAAGCATAGTTTTCTCTGATAGTTTCTGAAAGAGTAGAATACATGTATGTACTTACTGAACATGCCCTGGTGTGGACATATTCTAAGAGATGAGCTTTATACATATCTAGCAGGGCGAGAAAACAAGAGGGACTCAATTGTTCACCTGAGAACCATCTACAAATGTGAAAAGAAGACCAAGAAGAATATGTACATGTAGGCTGATCTGGCCAAGAATCAATCAATCAATCGGAGTTGATTTAACGTGCGGCGTGACTACTCAAAGCCCTTGCCACACGAGAATCAATATTGCAGTTTTAAGAAATTCATAAAAATATCTAAAAACTACATTTCAGCAAAATTCTTGCACAAAAACATCTTTTTACCTTTATACATGGAAAACACATTAAAAGAATGCATTACAGTGAATGTAAGGGAGATAATTGAGGAAATCATGCAAAAAGAATGAAAATGACAAAGTCTGAAAAGACTTCAAAAACATGTCAAAAATTTATATTCTGATTTCTATGAAAAATACAAACTTGAATCATACATTCATGTAGATCACTAAAAAATAATCCTCTTATCTATTCATGAAGCGGTTCTGGAGGAGAAGGTTTTTAAAGAGGGGTACCTTCTGTGACCTATTTTGCCCATCCTGCATCCACCCGAAGCTACTCTGGCTGAAAACTAAAAACTTGGTACAGGATCTTGAGTACTTGCTTCCTATTAAGTTTCGTCAAAATTCCTCCAGTGGTTTTGAAACAAAAGCTGATAGTGTGAAAAATGCACCCCCCCTCCCCTCCTTTTTTTGCAGTCATAAACAAATTATAAAAAATTCTAGAAATTAAATTCCGACAAAATTCTTGCACAAAAACATGTCTTCACCTAATTATAAGTAAAACACATTAAATGCGTTCATCAAAGTGAATACAAGGGGAGATAACTGAGAAAATCATGCAAAAATAAATGAAAACGACAAAGTCTGAAAAAACCTCAAAAACGCGTCAAAAATTTATATTCTGATTTCTATGAAAAATACAAATTTGAATCATACATTCATGTACATCACTCAGAAACAATCTGTTTTTCAATACATTCAGCAGTTTTGGAAAAGAAGATTTTTAAAGAGAGGTACCTTTTAGGACCTATTCTGCCCCGCCCTGGATCCACCCCTGAGTCAATCTGGCTGAAAACTACAAACTTGGTTAAGGACCTTGAGCACTTGCTTCCGGTCAAGTTTCGTCAAAATCCCTTCAGTGGTTTCAGAGAAGAAGTCGAAAATATGAAAAGTTTACAGACAAACGCTGAACCCTTGAGCTTGAAAAATAACTTGTATGATGATCCTATGATTTTTTTTATAAACTTTAATGGAATTATTAAGGCTACCTATTCTTTGATTTATGTGATAAAGGACTTATAATTAATTAAAATGGCAATAAAGGATTTTAAAAGTGCCATGTTAGTGCAAAGTTTTAGAAGCTATAAAGTAATAAGTGCAAAATATAGAAGATAATACACATGTTACTGAGGACGAGTACCAACCCCCTAACTACTTGTCCTCACACCTGAGGACGAGTATCGACCCCCTAACTATTAGATAATATACATGTTACTGAGGACGAGTACCAACCCCCCTAACTATGTCCTCACACCCTGAGGACGAGTATCGACCCCATAACTATTAGATAACTATGTTACTGAGGACGAGTACCAACCCCCTACCTGTCCTCAACACCTGAGGACGAGTACCGACCCCCCTAACTATTAGATAATATACATGTTACTGAGGACGAGTACCGACCCCCTAACTGCTCGTCCTCACACCTGAGGATGAGTACCGACCCCCCTAACTGCTAGATAATATACATGTTACTGAGGATGAGTATCGACCCCCTAACTACTCGTCCTCACACCTGAGGACGAGTATCGACCCCCTAACTGCTAGATAATATACATGTTACTGAGGACGAGTACCGACCCCCTAACTACTCGTCCTCACACCTGAGGATGAGTACCGACCCCCCTAACTGCTAGATAATATACATGTTACTGAGGACGAGTACCAACCCCCTAACTACTCGTCCTTACACCTGAGGACGAGTACCGACCCCCTAACTGCTAGATAATATACATGTTACTGAGGACGAGTACCAACCCCTAACTACTCCCTTAACGACGAGTACCGACCCCCTCTATTAGATTATACATGAGGACGAGTACCGACCCGTCCTAACTGAGGACTAGATAATATTAGATACATGTTACTGAGGACGAGTATCCGACCCCCTAACTGCTCGTCCTCACACCTGAGGATGAGTATCGACCCCCTAACTGCTCGTCCTCACACCTGAGGATGAGTATTGACCCCCTAACTGCTCGTCCTCACACCTGAGGACGAGTACCGACCCCCCTAACTGCTAGATAATATACATGTTACTGAGGACGAGTAGTATCGACCCCCTAGGACTACTACATCCCCTAACACACACCTGAGGACGAGTATCGACCCCCTAACTATTAGATAATAATGTTATAGGACATGTTAACTGCTAGAGGATGTTACTGAGGACGAGTACCGACCCCCTAACTACTCGTCCTCACACCTGAGGATGAGTGTCGACCCCCTAACTGCTAGATAATATACATGTTACTGAGGACGAGTACTGACCCCCTAACTGCTCGTCCTCACACCTGAGGACGAGTACCGACCCCCTAACTGCTAGATAATATACATGTTACTGAGGACGAGTACTGACCCCCTAACCCCCTACACTAGGACGAGTTGTCCTCACACTATGAGGACGAGTACATGTTACTGAGGACGAGTACCCCCCCTAACTACTTGTCCTCACACCTGAGGACGAGTATCGACCCCCTAACTATTAGATAATATACATGTTACTGAGGACGAGTATCGACCCCCTAACTACTCGTCCTCACACCTGAGGACGAGTACCGACCCCCTAACTGCTTGTCCTCACACCTGAGGACGAGTGAGTACCGTCCACACCCCCCCCCCTAACTGCTTGTCCTCACACTGCTAGATAATATACATGTTACTGAGGACGAGTACCGACCCCCTAACCCCCTAACTGCTCTTTCCTCACCCCTAACTGCTAGATAATATACGAGTACTGATGACCAACCCCCCCTAACTGCTTGTCCTCACACCTGAGGACGAGTACCAACCCCCTAACTACTTGTCCTCACACCTGAGGATGAGTACCGACCCCCCTAACTGCTAGATAATATACATGTTACTGAGGACGAGTACCGACCCCCTAACTGCTAGATCCTATACACCTGAGAGGATGAGTACCGACCCCCCTAACTGCTAGATAATATACATGTTACTGAGGACGAGTATCGACCCCCTAACTGCTCGTCCTCACACCTGAGGATGAGTACCGACCCCCCTAACTGCTAGATAATATACATGTTACTGAGGACGAGTACCGACCCCCTAACTACTCATCCTCACACCTGAGGATGAGTATCGACCCCTAACTGCTCGTCCTCACACCTGAGGACAAGTATCGACCCCCTAACTACTAGATAATATACATGTTACTGAGGACGAGTACCGACCCCTAACTACTCTTCCCCATGCCATTTTCACTCGTCAAGGATGAGTACATTTTTCTCACTCTGAATTATGCACATTTGTAGTGTTCTAAAGGCCTAGATGGCCAAAATTATTTAATATTTCATTATCATCTTTTATTATCATCTCTATTCACTGCTGAGAATTTGCTTCAACCAAAACTTAAACCAAAATATTGATGCCTACCCTTATTAATTCTTTGGTCCATGCCCAAATTTCAAACCCATATAATTCAATTGCACATGTCAAAGGCAACCTAAAAGACAAGTATGAAGTTTTACCTCTATCAATTGCCAACCCTAGTTACTACTTTGATCCACCCCTCAAAATTGAAACTCACATAATTTGATTGCACTTGCCACAGGTAACCAAGAGGCCAAATATGAAGTCTGTACCTCTATTCATTGCTGTGAATTTGCTTCAACCATCAAAAATATTGATCCCCACCCCCATTACTACTTTGATCCAACCCCAAAATTCAAACCCACATAATTCAATTGCACTTGCCACAGGTAATCTACAGGCCACGTTTGAAGTCTGTACCTCTATCCATCACCCAGAACTCGCTTCAACCTGAAACTTAAACCAAAATGTTGATCCCCACCCCAATTATTAATTTAATCCACCCCCAAAATTCAAACCCATATAATTCAATTGTACTTGTCTCAGGTAACCTACAGTACAGGCCAAGTTTGAAGTTTGTACCTCTATATACATTGCCAATAACTTGCTTCAACCTGAAACTTTAACCAAAATGTTGATCCCCACGCCAATTACTATTTTGATTCACTCCCCCCCAATAAAAAAAAATTAAAACCCACATAAAGCTATTGCACTTGCCATAGGAACCCACATAATTCAAATGCACTTGAAACAGGTAACCTACAGGCAATCTGCACCTCTATTAATTGCTGAGAATTTGATTAAAACCATTTTAACCAAAGTGTTGAGGGACAGACAGACAGACAGACATGATCAATCTGTAGACCAGAATTGCTTTGCAATCCGGCCAAAAAGCAATGATAGATTCAAAACAGTTCATGTAAAAACTTAATTAGATGTAGATATGACCTTTCAACCGACGATAACCAAATTAATTGTACAGTAATTTTGGTCATATCTGCCACTTATGACCTTTTGTGACTAGACTTTATCTGGTTATTTTAGGTCATATCTGTCACTTACTACCTTACATTTCTTAATTTTCTCAGAAACTATTGGGAGTTTTGACTTTACTTGTTCAGAGGATGCAGAATTGAAAACTCTATCCGAAAGTAAGAAAAAACGTAAAAGGTCATAAGTAACAATTATGACATTTCATTTCCATAGCGTCAAATTATTAGTGCTTTTAGATATTTTTACATCTAGCGTGAATATTATATTATTTAGATTAGAAAGGTAAATTGCCATGGTTAAGATTTAGGTTAAGGGCTAGGGATCAGGGTTTCGGTTTGGGGTTTCATCCTAGGGTTAGGGGTTAGGGTTATGTTTGAGGTATTTTCTCCTTACTTTTTCTATATACGAAGTTATTTCTTTTTATTTTGCATTTGTACCAAAATGTGCCTTCCAGAATTCAACTAAAAAAAGAAACAGACAGAAAGATTGAAAATAATTAGAGGTAAGACTTACTGGATCACCAAAAAGTTTCATTTTAAATTGTCGGAAAAGATAGTGTGTAGTCTGTTTTTCCAACTCCATGTCTGCATAGTCCCGTTCAGCGTCATATCCGAAACTGTACAGAGTTTTGTCCGGATGAAGTAAAACACATGTTGGAGCTTTGTAAGTCATGGTGGTTCCGCTGTTCCATGTCTCAACATATATTTTTCCTGGGTCACTCTGGTAGCTGTCTCGTGTACACAGAGCAAATCCTGATCCAAAAGTTCCAAAGTCAATGGCGGCAACAACCAATTTGTCATGCTTTATCCCCTGTGGAAATATTTAGAAAGATGCCATTAAGTTTTTCATATCTAATATCATAATATGGTTCATACAGCCAATGAAAATAGGTCTTCGAGCACTTTTCCAGACTTTTCATATTGTTTTTCAAGCACTTTTCAAGCACTTTCAATGGGTATGTTTGTTTTTGTTTGTTTGTTTATTGTTGTTTAATGTCTCACTCAAGAATCTTTCACTCATATGGAGACGTCACCAAATGCTGGTGAAGGGCTTCAAATTTTGGCATATACTCGGCACTTACGGCCATTGAGCAGTGAGGGTTCTTAAATGTGTCGACACCTACTGCAACACGGAACCTCAAGTTTTACCATCTCATCCGAAGGACAGGAGACCAACCTGCCACCGACTGGACTCGAACTCACAACCTCATGATCAAGAGTCGATGGTGCTACCGACTGAGCCAGGCTGGTTCCGGTATGTTTGTATGTTTAAGCTATCAAGGTCTTCAAAGGCAATCAGGAGAATATGATTTGAAATCAAAATTTTTTTATTACATCTATATGTAATTTTACCTTGACAAAACACAGTAGACTATTCTATTTATTGATTTGGGTGAGTCTAAATGTGGCCACACGGTTAATGAATTAACTGATCTTCACAAATTTTGTATATTGATGAAGACCAAAGAAGACTGTTTAATATGAAAGTCAAGCTCAAAATCACACAGGATATACATGTACACATATTGATATAAAATGAGGAAGATTTTTTTGTATGCAAAATGATGATTTTCTTATAAACAAGCATGGACGCATACTCCTCAGGTTTATAGGTCTTGTTGTCTTGACAAAGCATGAAAGGAGAAAAAGGCAGTACATTACATCCAAACACACTTATTTTTGTGTAGCGATTCCATATCACTACTGTAAAATTATGTGCTGTTATGATAATGACAGTCATCCATTATCATATACAGAGAAATCTCATTATGTCGAAATCGGATGAGTTGAAAGCTGGTCTTTTATCTTTTATCTGTTGTCTTCTGTCGTTAACATTTACATATTTTTTACTTTGGTGACCTATTGCAATTGCCTTTTATCTGTTGTCGTTAATATTAACAATTTTTTTACTTCTTCTCAAAAATCAGTAGGCCAATTTTAACCAAACTTGGCATGTAGCATCCCATGTGAAGCTGCATAAAGTTTGCAAATGAAAAGAGGATAGGACCCATAGGGACCTCAAACGGGGCCAAAAAGGACCAAAACTTGGTACATCTTTAAAAATCTTCTTCTCGTGAACCATTGATCAGATGAATTTTGCATGCATGATTGTACAGTCAATATCTACAAAATTTACAAATGAAAATGAAATATGTCAATAAATGAGCAAAAACATGTAGGGGGCACTAGAATAACAATGGTACAGTTTTATTCAAATGGCTAAGTAATTCATCTCTGATTGACTTTTTGTATACAAAGATATATGAGAGAGTTGTTAGGAATTATTTAAGGATCTTTTGACAAAATGTCAAGGTCATGGGGTCAAAGGTCAAGGTCTTGGGCACTTTGACATGTATCATCCCCATGTAAAGCCACATTAAGTTTGCAAATGAAAAGGGGCTAAAATTTGGTACATCTTCAAAAATCTTCTTCTCATGAACAAATGATCAGATGACAAATTTTGAATGCATGCTTATCCAGTCAGTATCTACAATGGTTGCGAATGAAAATTAAATCCGATAATAAACAGTCCATCAATGGGCACTTAATAATAATAATATAGGGTACAAATGGCTTAATTAATAACTCAAAACTGATTAACTTTTTGTATACAAAGATACATAAGAAAGTTTTTGGCAAAGTTCCAAGGTCATGGGATCAAAGGTCAAGGTCACAGACACCTAATTAAGTAGAAAGCAGAAAATGGCTTAATCAATAACTCAAAACTGATTAACTTTTTGTATAGAAAGTTTTTGGCAAAGTTTCAAGGTCATGGGGTCAAAGGTCAAGGTCAAAGACACTTAAGTAGAAAGCAGAAAACAAACGTTTTTAGTCAAAGTTTAGACATTCTCATGAACCAGTGGACTAATTTTAACTAAACTTGACAGGAAACTTTTTTGCCCATTGTCCAGAAAAGTATAATTGATAAAGAAAAGGGAATGAAGCAAAAATGTTTTGCATGCAAGATCTTCAAAGAAGTCAACAGGGCAGTTATTGTCAGGCCAATGCTTATGAGAGCTAATTATGTTCTGCTCAGGTGACTGTCAAAGCCTCTTGTTTAGGATATATGGTGATTAAAATTTCAGTTATCTTGTATTCTGAATATTTCAAAGCAACAGGGGGTGGTTCCATGAATTTCGACCAATGAGATTCCATTGTATTTCTACCTTTGCTGACTTACCTTCTCAATAATTGTTTCGGTGGGTACCGGTTTATCCTGTTTTGTCACCTGCAGTGATAATAAAAATATTTCTTTAAAAACAATTTTTAAGTATTGCCCTATATCATCCATACATGTATGCCACCTTTTTATGTACAATTTAAACTATTAAAGCATTGATAAAAATGTGAGGAAACCTTTATTTTTTTTAATATATTTCAAATAAAAGTATGTTTTTTCAAAATAATATTAAAATCTTTTCTCATTCAACATGTTCAATTTCAATACAATTTTCACCACTGACCATTAATGTTTTGAACTTTATGTTTTTGTTTGTTATGAATTGCCATTATTTTGTTTTACAGAACTGATAGGTTTTGCAAGATACATGATTTTAATGTCTCTTTTTATGCCCCAGGCCTGAAAGGTCCACTGGGGGCATATAGTGTTTGGATCGTCTGTCTGTCTGTTTGTCTGACCGAAATTCTGTCCTACTTGTAATTCCGTTCCGCTTACATATAAAATGCAATATATCAAGTGTGGATTGTGATAAAGTAACCAAACTTAGACTGTAAGTTCATCTAAGGGTTGCTCACATTTCAATGATATAACATGCTCCTGGGGGCAATATTTATTTGCCAGCATTAAAATTTTTTGGGGACCAGAGGCATTTGTGTTTCACAATATGTAAAAAAATTGAGAATTTAACATGTTTAAATTTCTGTTAAAATTGCTAAATCCTGAAAACAGAAACTTTCAACTTCATGAGCAAATATACATGTACATGTACAATGAAAGTGTTAGCTACATGTATTTTGAGTTTATGGTATGAGTTTCATCAAAGATGCTTTTAAAATGACTCTCCATGAATGTTTTGCATAAATGTGCCTTTTAATATGGTATTATTTATAATATATACTGGTATTTCAGATGATATTTTATTATTTCTCATGAAATCTCCCTTATTTTGAAGCACACAAATATGAAATTCTATATAGTAAAAGGTTACCTTAATATCTAAAATATGCAAAGAAACAATTGGAAAATAATTTAAAAGACCTGGTTTTAGAGCTTGCCCAATTGAAGTGCAGCACCTTTTTCTCAACCTTTACTGTAACAGATTCTGGACAGTTGTGTTTAGTGAAATTTTGGGGCTCAATAAGGGGTAAATTGGACAAAAATTATGTATTAATTATTAGGAATGAGCATATTTGTATCAAAATGATTATATCTATATGTTTTGTTCGATTTAAAGTATTAATACCCCGTAATCATATTTTTTCTTACAATGTATGTTGTCATGACTACTTCACGAGCACGTGAAAATGAAAGTTGGGAGAAATACAAATACATTGACATAACAATCCATTATAAATAGTTGTTTTGAAATTTCTGGCTGCAGTACATCTCTTCAGACTGTATAAGCAGACGACGTGTAGGAAAATATCTCGCGAAACCCCATTAGTTATACAACTTGTACATGTACCCGTATTTACAAATCGTTCATGAACTGTTACAATACCACTAGAGAGAAATAAAATTTTTCTCACTTTTGTCACCCTTCTGTAGAAGTGGGTAGAAACAATTTAAAACAAGATGTGTTTGTGAAACACAAATGCCAACTGTCCAAACGAATTTCAATGCTGGCAAATAATATGTATACTTTAAATATTGCAATGTCCTACATTTTTACCCCACCCCCAGGGGCATGTGATGTCAGTGAAGTGTGAGCAACCCTTAGATGAACTTACAGTCTAAGTTTGGTTACTGAATCACAATCCAACCTTGAAATATTGCACTTCATATGTAAGCAGGATGGAATTTTGGACAGACAAACACAAAAACAGACACACATACAGACAGACAGGACGGATGGATGATCCAAACACTATATGCCCCCAGCAGACCTTTCAGGCTGGAGGCATAAAAATAATCCATAGTTGCTTTGTAATTGGAAGTACAGTAAAACTTCAATGAGTTAAATTTCTCGATGTTTTGAATTATTCACAAAGTCTTCAATAATTTTGTTATTTAATGCTACTTCTAAACATTTTATAATTCGAACTTTTATGAGTCAAATTTCTCTATGTTTTGAATAATATTTTGGGCCCAATTGTATAAAAACAACGCAAATTCCTACATATAATTCAAAGTCAAAATTTACATGTATTTAGTTTAAACTTTATTTATTTTACAATGACTGACAAAAAAGTTAAAGCATCTTATATAAATATCTCTCATTGGCACTGATGTTAGCGAGCGGGGGCGATTTACTGCAGGAGGGAACCGGAGTGCCCAGAGAAAACCCATGTGTCTTGAGTTGGCTACCGCCATACCATCTAACATACTCCCCTGTCAAATCTGAGGATCGAACTTGGGTCGCATTGGTGAGAAGCAAGTGCGCTAACCACTGCGCTACCTGGACATCTGAAGAAAACGCCCCATTACAATTCTTCTCCATCTCATAAACACTCAAAGTTTTAATTTCACGAAAATTAAGTTAAATTTAGCACTAATTATTAATCATAATGACCGTTTATGTCGTAAATCGTTTTAAAGCAGTCATATGCACCTTATAGAACCTGTGAAATTAAAAACGTATGGTTCTCAGTTACCATCCATGAGTCGAAGTCCCGATGTTTCGATCTTTTCTAGGTGGTCCCTTGAACTTCGACTCATGGAAGTTCTACTATATTTAACAAGCTTGATAGTGAAGATATCAATTTCATAATCAGTTTAGAAAAATTAATTTATTTTTACCAAAGCTTTTTGAGATTGGTCAATACCAAAATCATATTTGTATTACTATAGAATCAAAAAAATTCCATGGGGTCAAATATTTTTTGTTTTATTAAGACTCAAATAAATTTGTCCACATTAAAATTTAAAATTATATAAAACATGTTTGTAAAGGAACCTATTAGTCATACTAAATGTAATTTTTTTTAAAATTTAGTTATGGTTTTAATTTTTTTGATAAATGACAATGAAGTAAGCAAAATTAAAACCAGGATAGAATTTTCTAATTCTGTAGTATCTTGCGGTCAAGATAAACAGTCAGTTCTATATTGAGTATAGAGGGCTCTACATTAACTTTTTTTTTTTCACTTGTCCCATTGGACAAGTAATAACCAAAAGTAACTTGTCAGAATCCCACATTCACTTGTTCATGATTTACAAGGAAAAAATTCATGGGTGACATAGGATTAGAAAAAATATATATTTTAAGTAAAAAAAATTAAAAATTGGGCCTACTAAATACGAGAATATTCACCAGACAACAAAAAATAAAAGCAACAACAATGATAGAGATGTTACCACAAACTAAACAAGACACAAAAAAATAC
Organism: Atrina japonica; assembly: GCA_030159075.1. NCBI lineage: Eukaryota > Metazoa > Mollusca > Bivalvia > Pterioida > Pinnidae > Atrina > Atrina japonica. Next base: position 494,828 of record BROG01000047.1, on the reverse strand, counting down.
GTGTATTCACAAACTACGATAATGTCTAGAATTTGACACTTTTCATTTACGCTGTTATAGTTAAAATACACAAAACCTTATTGTTGGAAGTTTGATCTTGGGCAGTTGACTGCAGAATGTTTTTAAACTGCTCTCAATTTAAACTTGTCTCTTATTATTTATTTTGTTTGTTTGCAACTCAGCTTTCAGTATTATTTTGTTTATGAATTGTTTTCATCAGCCGTTAACCATTGAATTGTCAAACCCATGTTTAGATAACAGAAACAAATCTCTTATCAAGTCAGTGTCACTGCAACCTTAAAAGCTATTAATTTCTCATACATGTAGGTGACAAACGTTTTAGTAACCTGGGTTACTGGCCCAATCTTACTTTGTTTGAGTGAGCCAGGATCCCAGGCTAGCATTTTAGTGATTATTTTTCGGAAGACCTTGTGACTCTACACCTACTTGATTATAATTTCATAGGAAGTCAACGTCTTTCTATGTTTATGAAGATAAAATGACTATGATGTTTATCTGAGTAATACAATCTTCACTTTTGAATTAAACATTAAATGGATACACATTAATTTGGCTGAGGTTTGAAATCACAAATTATAAATATTGTTGATTATTTTAACTTGTCCTCTCGGACAAGTGCTTAGGAAGATTTACCTGTCCGAGTCAATTTTCTCCTGGACACGGACAATCTGACAAACATTAATGTCTAGCCCTGGACTATAGCATACAACAACATTTATACTAAATGAAAAAATTAAAAAATTCTTTAAAATGTAATTTAAGTATGTGACATCCTTTAAACATAAAATAAACTTTTTTAAAGGGGCATTAGCTGTGTTAACCAAAAGATTTTAATTCAATTTTTTCTACTTTTAATACTTGAAAAAATGTCTGTCATTTTAGCGTAAATAGGTCTCTGTCATCAGTTTACAGAGTCCTTCCACGATTTCAAAGCACTGGATTTAATGAAAATAGAGCAACATCAGTGTCACAGATGACTGTTAAACGCTGACTTAAAGAAATTGGATTTTCTAGAGGTTTTTACAAGAAAAAAGTTGTAATAAAAAATGTTAACAGAAATAAAGGTCTGTCTTGGTGCAGAGAAAAGAGATGATGGAATGTGGAAACTCAATGGTCTAAAGTGATTTCTAGCGAGGAATGTGAGTGGTATGACACTGCCTAAGTATTGATTGCTATTTAGAACAACAAATAGAGAGTAGGTTATCACAACCACTTAACTAACTGACTCAAGGTGGCCTTATTAGTGAGGTGGTCTCTTAAGTGAGGTTCTGTACTTATTTTAGAATTGTTGATCAAGAGACTGGATTATGGTCTGAAATGCGAGGTGGTCTCCTACGTGTGGTGGTCTTTAGGCGAGGTTCCAATGTAGATGCAGGGCTCAACATTAACTTTAAAAAGAACTAGACCAGTCGGACCAGTACAAGAAAATGTTACTAGACCTGACCTCAACATCACTAGACCTGACCTCGGTTACAATATATCTATCGATATCTCTCTTATAGAGTTTCATATCCTACTTAATTAGGGTACGCTACATCTAGAGATTTTAATGAAAACACTATATTTTTAATTTTTAATAAGTGGTAAAATATTAATTTCATAAATTGCCCGACGAACTCGATGACAGGCAGAGGACTTGTGCATATCTATGTCTCATTTTTTAGCTATTGCTGCACCATTAAATGCTATTAACTGATTTTTTAAACAACATAAAAAAACAAATAAGAACAGAAAGAAATTAATGAATTATTTCATGATTGAAATAATTCCATATAATCTCTAGAGTACTCAAGCCTACTAACTCTAATAAGCAGGACTGGAATTCAAGCATATTTTGTTACTGTATAAAATATACATGTCATTTCTGAGTGGTGCAAGTAAATTATCCTCAATTTGTACACTGTATTCATGCTGATTGTTTCACGATTTATAATTTTATCAAGAACAAAATAAAACCTGAATAGACAGTTAGCTTGAATGCTTTGACTATTTATTCATAGAAGTCAAGAAGAAAGTATGTATGTAAGTTTGAAATTTTCTTTTAGGCCTAATTATTGTAAAATAAATTCTGATTTCTGTTCTGCCCTTTGATTTCCTTGATACACCCTCATCTCTAGTTATGCCTCCACTACTATAAAGAAGCCGTCGTCAGTCACTCAGTGTAGTCAGATATCGATAGTTACCGTAAAGTTGTTTGCTTTATTAGAGATATCGTGACTAAAATCAAACAAAACTATCAAAAAAGAAACGTACCATTCTATATGCCCGGTTACATTAAATATATGCCTAGGCTAGGCTAGTGAAGCTGCACGCATTTGTGATTTTATGACCGAAGCCTTCAGTTTCACTTTCAATCTGAATTTTGCGGGTCCATAGAAATTACCGAAAAGACGCCAATTATCGGAATGACGGAACATGTAACTGGATTGAAGCTCCTTTTCATCGTAATGATAATTTTTAGGAATAATTTACTTTTAAATGTTAATAATATAGGTTTTACATTAACTTAAAAGATATTTTTTTCGGTATTGTCCTCGTATTTACCGATCGAGCTTTTCATATTTAAGCCGTATCAGTACTGGTGTGATATTAAACCCGACGTAACTACTTGTATAATTTGTAGCAAAATTCCTTGAACAATGTTTCCCTTCTCACATTGAAATAATTTATTCTTCATAGTTGTGTATAAATAATCTAAAACTGACGAAAACATAATCTTATGTGTCATTCCAGTGGCTTTAAGCGTCATCTTGGTAATATTACCATTTTCCGGTGGTCACTAAAAGTAGTAGTCGGAGGCGGAGTCGGATTCGAGATTTGGCGAGATTTGGCGGATTCGAACAAATAATTGTCGATTTCTTCCCCAATACTCATTTAAAGAATAAAATATTTTCAGTATATCTTTATTGTGTCAAGATTTACGAGATGCTATAGAATCGGTTCGAAAAGAGACAATGTCCGAGTTCTGATTTGAACGGACGCCGAAATCTGAAAAGTAAACATTGAAACCATACTATGAAAAGAGACATTGTCGGAGTCAACATCTTTTTAATTGTTACTTAATTTATTTATTTAATTTATTTACTGTTATTATTATTATTAATATTATATTATCATTTTATTTATCACGTACATGTATCCTTACGTCACAAATAAAATTTAAGCTATCACATATAGTCCTGTTTATATTAGCACAAGTGTTATGGAACCAGTTATCACAGTTTTCACATCCTATCATATTGTCAAAAAGATTCGGTAATTTACATGAAAAACAATCAGCTTCTATGTGAAAACTGTGATAACTGATTTCGGCGTCCGTTCAAATCAGAACTCGGACACAAAAATATGCTATTTGAATGTCATTTGATAATATTTATAGATACCTACGATCATATACAATAATTATATTCAGTTTATCTTAAGTCAAAAAGCTTCAGATTAGTGTAAATTGACCTGACATCTCAACTCCGCCACGGAATCCGACTACTAATTTTAGGTGCTGGCATCATACAAAATATAGAAAAATCTAAATCGAAACAAAATTTGAGTAAATTTTTTACTGCAAATGATTCAGAATGATATCCTTAATTATCATTTAAAAGATTATTTATTTAAATCAACTATTATTTATTTCGAATCCGCCGCTAATCGAATCCGAAAACACTGTACTATCAGGACTCGGACATTTGCATCCTTTCGATCCGACTCGGCAGTATTACTAACCGATTACAAATTATGATTATTAACGATAAATAAGTGATTTTAGTGCCATTGAATGGTATATTTAGAAGGATATTATCATAAACGATTGTGATATATACCTTACTTTAAGTTTAAGGTAACAAATTAACATAAATCGATCCAATACCTCGACTGGCCGTCGAATCCGACTACTAATTTTAGTGTGCCAACGTAAGACAATGTCATTAAATCGAGTCCAAAAAATAATTTTGTACAATTTTCTACTGTGAATGATGTAAAATACCACAATAAAGATATACTGAAAATATTTTATTCTTTAAATGAGTATTGGGGAAGAAATCGACAATTATTTGTTCGAATCCGCCAAATCTCGAATCCGACTCCGCCTCCGACTACTACTTTTAGTGACCACCCCATTTTCCCGGTTATTTTATATACCAATCTCTCACCAGAGGGCGTATTACAATATATGGCGACAAAATTGACGAAATGAAAGTAAGTCTATACGGCTCGTAATATCAGCGACATAATAATTATCACAATCACCGGTAATGTAAATAAATGTCCCACTATCGGTAAATAAATTACAAAAAAAAGGAAATGGTTTTTCACAACATTTTTTTTAATAAAAGATCTTTATTCTATTTGAAGTGATATTTTTAACCCGACCAGTCGGGCTACTTTGACACAAATTAACTAGACCGGACCAATCTTTTACTAGTCAGGGTCGGTCGGACGTGCCTTAGTGTTGAGCCCTGCAGATGTATGTCCGAAATAAGGTCCCAAGGATTACTGGAGGAATACACAAAAGGCAGGGCATGTTTTGATAACCATATAGGTACTGACGTAATCAAGGAGTAATCGATATTAATAATATTAAGGCATCACAGGCAGCCGCTATGATTATGAGTGTCACAGCCCAAACGGATATACATAAGATTAAGACAGTGAATAATGGTGCTTTAGTGACAAAATATTAAATAATTCTTCTTCAAATAATTGCTGTGTACCTCTCTGGCATGTTTTGAATCTTACAGATGTTACAGATCAAGTGGATCTGATACATGGACTAGCTACATATACATATGTATATTGTCTTTTTCTTATAGTGACAACTCATATACCGTATATGGTACATGATCAATTATTTTTGTTTTGAAATCCTACATAATGATGTAATTGTTAGATTTGTCTATGTTTTGAAAATGTATGAGCATCACAAGAAAAACATACATGTATCAATTAGGCCATGTCAAATTAATTAATTGTTCTAGAGTTTTAAAGAATTTTTTTCTCAGAGGTGACCGATTTTTGCAGAGGCGAGGAAACAAGATTTTGTCGTTTTTTTTAAATCTTTTGCATGAGGGCAGATCTGAAGAACAACTACATGTAATTAATTTGGCATTGCCTTAGTTTTAATTTGTATTATGTTTAGAACCAGTTTCAATTCCCAGAACTTGCAAACATTTTTAGTAGTCCTTTGGACTTCAAGGTATCCAGAGTCACCTGTATTTACAAACCTCAGAGCAATAGGTAATACTAAAGTTAAATGGGCATTACATGTAGCTGTGTTTATCAAAAAAAATTTTTTTGATTTTTTTCTACTTTTATTACATGTACTTGATGTACAATAACAAATAACAGCTGTACACAGGCATAAAAAAATTAAATTCCGATACATGTATATATTTTGTGAAAATAAGGTTAGGTACAATGTACAGTGTGGTATGCAGATATACAAATAGTAAGGTTAAATTAATTAGTTGCAAGTGAATAATTGCCAAACTGGGTTTCTCAAGCAATTTTTAATAAAATATATAGGAATTAAAGAATTTGTATGCCTGTGTAAATAACTCTTTTGTTCTACTGTATATCATTCTAAATCTTAAAAAAGAATGAACAAATTTTGAAACGAAAAAAAAAACAACTAAAAAGCCGCAGCTAATGTCCCTTTAATAATTTGACCCACCACTTTTGCTGAACTTGGTCTCTTATCTCTGGATATGGATTTTGCTACATCCAACCTTTCCAAGCTTTTGGTTACATCCGACACATCACTCTAAAAATAAGAAAAAGAAGAAATGCTAATACGATTAGACAAAGGCTGAAATTCTACTCCGAATTCAAAATACTTTTTTTTCATCATAACGAATTGGGGCCAAATTTTGGATTAGATTAGACACAGTTATTGATTGTGGCATACATACATGTACATGTACATTTTATGGGCATGATGCATTTATGCCATTGTCTTAAATGTTCATCTTAAGCGATTTACATGTATCAAAATTTCTGAACATTTAATTACTTTTTTTTCTAAGTGTCAGACATGATCATTCAACAGAAATTATAAACTTATGTAAATTTAAGCCATCGTTCCAGTTAGGTGATTTTAGCAGCAGTGCGTTATTTGTACATCAAGCAGGAAAATTATAAACTGTCTGTGACTGTATCATTGTGTTAACCCTAAGACTGCTATGCACAATGTTGTGCCACCATTAATAGGCACTCAGTGCTACGCACAACTAAAGTTGTTTATCTGACTCATCATTGTAGATGTTGTCATACAGGGTATTTATCTGTACAGGTGACAGTGACACATTACTCAAGATATGACATTATCTTTATAAAGTATAAACACTGACAGACATAATGATATGTGTTTTATCTCTGTATCTTATACAAATTTAGAATTATCTGAAATCAAAACTAAAGTATAACTTAATTTCTTTTAACTATGAATAATTGACCTATCGCCAAATACCCAACACGACACCTTTTGGCAAACTTTTCCAGTATGACGTCACAATCAAATGGCCCGTCAAACATGTGTGATAATGACATCACAATCGAATGACATCAAAGACGCACATGGAGAGCCATGTGTCAGACATTTGGCGATAGGTCATTTAATGTATCAGTCAAAGGAATAATTTTCATTGTGAACCAATGCTTTATATGTTATAGCATTACTAAATATAGGATTCCAGGATCACAAGTGGTCCCACTGGGCCAGTAACATAAAAAATTCACTACCCCCATCAAATTTCTATTAGCCCACAAAAACTTGTAACTCAAAAGAAATAATTTCTTGATATATTTAGATAATTGTTTACATACAAAATAACCAACTAGAATACAAGGTGATAAAATGTATATGTAACATGTGAGGAAAAGACATGTAACTTTCTATTCATATCAAAGAAAATAACTTTATTTCTGTAATTTCCAAAGGGCCAAAATTCGGCTCTATTCCCAATACAAAATACATGTGGTTTTTTCCAATTCAATGAAAAAAATTCCCAATTTGGTGTTGAGGTCACAACTAGAATGAAAAATAAAATAACATACATATACATATACAGGGAAATTCACTTAAAAAACATTCAGATTTCCATGTGTGCAAACAATTTTTCCTAATTTAATACAAATTCATGTTAGAACTCCCAATTGTGTCGCCATCTGCATTTTCCCAAAATTGACAGAAAAATGCCCGTTACTGGACAATAGGGCCAGTTCAAAGAGAAATCTACTGGCCCCTCCTATTACATGTATATACCAGTACTGGCCATGGGCCATATATATACATGAACATGTATATATATATATATATATATATATATAAATATATATATATATATATATATATACATACATACACATGACATGTATCTGTTAAGTGGTTTTAAAAGCTTTTAGATGAGTGCTCCTTTCCCCTTTTTAACGAGCTGATGTAACATCAATGCAGTTATGTTATGCTAAGTTGTTTATTGGGAACAAGTCAAAGCACATTATGCAGTATGGGGTCAATAACTCATTATATTAACGCAAAATTACACATGTGGACAGACACCACCAAATATTTTCCCATAGGCCTCAATGCTAATTTACAAAACTTCAGGTCACTGTCACTCCCATGTTTATTAAATCTGGGTCAAATAAGTACCCTGTGCTGAAAGATCAAATATTTTTGATAACAAAACATGCAATCAAAAGTATAGGTTGCCGTTGCATTTCTACTTCAAATTTTCACTTGTTTACAACTCGTAGTATTCCGCACCAAAGGAAAATATCTATTCTCATATGACCCCTCCCTTTCAATTTTCATCCGTCAACCCTATAATTTCCAAAGTACTACCAATATTCATGTATCTTTTTTATCACCTTAATTTCACTTATTAATGGCAAAACTAATTTTTTCATTTAATGACCAATCAGATCTCTGGGCTCATTTTACCCTCCGCACAACTTTGGGTGTCCAAAATGTCTGCGCCCATGTTGTAAACAAAGCAGGTGTTTTTCCATGTACATGTATGTGCATTTCAGCAACATAAACTCAACTTCAAGATTGAAATTCCAAATCACACTTTAATTCATATATTTTTGCTTTTTAAAATGATGAAAATATAGTAACAATTCGCAGAAAAACATAGGTCTATAAGACTTGTTGAAATATATGCTTTTAAAGGTCAGTTCGGCGTCCTTTATGAATTTTAAGATATTATAAATTTGCTTTAGAATGTTAATTTTCAATTATTCTTTATCATTATACTTGTGATAGAATTGACATTAAAAGCAATTCTTGCGCACGATTAATATGCAAATGAGTTTTGGTCAAGTTTCCCTTACTGTGTATTGGCAAGATCTGTCTGTGAAGTTGGACATAGAAGTCGTGTCATTCCTCATTCACATGAGAAACTTGCGGCAGTCTTTGAAGTTGGGAAAATGTTTTACAAGTACACATATTGACCTAGAGATTTAAGGCTACTGATAGGAAGTATAGCCTAAGGGTATAATACTGCCCTGATAGGATACTGCTAGGATACTGCCGTAAGGGTATAATACTGCCCTGATAGGATACTGCCGTAAGGGTATAATACTACTGATAGGCACTGATAGGATACTGCCGTAAGGGTATAATACTGCACTGATAGGATACTGCCGTAAGGGTATAATACTGCACTGATAGGATACTGCCGTAAGGGTATAATACTGCACTGATAGGATACTGCCGTAAGGGTATAATACTGCACTGATAGGAAGTATAGCCTAAGGGTATAATACTGCCCTGATAGGATACTGCCGTAAGGGTATAATACTGCCCTGATAGGATACTGCCCGTAAGGGTATAATACTGCCCTGAATAGGATACTGCCCTAAGGGTATAATACTGCACTGATAGGATACTGCCGTAAGGGTATAATACTGCACTGATAGGATACTGCCGTAAGGGTATAATACTGCCCTGATAGGATACTGCCGTAAGGGTATAATACTGCCCTGATAGGATACTGCCCTAAAGGGTATAATACTGCCCTGATAGGATACTGCCCTAAGGGTATAATACTGCCCTGATAGGATACTGCCCTAAGGGTATAATACTGCCTGATGATAGGATACTGCCCTAAGGGTATAATACTGCCCTGATAGGATACTGCCGTAAGGGTATAATACTGCCCTGATAGGATACTGCCGTAAGGGTATAATACTGCCCCTGATAGGATACTGCCCTAAGGGTATAATACTGCCCTGATAGGATACTGCCGTAAGGGTAAGGGTATAATACTGCCCTGATAGGATACTGCCCTAAGGGTATAATACTGCCCTGATAGGATACTGCCGTAAGGGTATAATACTGCCCTGATAGGATACTGCCCTAAGGGTATAATACTGCACTGATAGGATACTGCCGTAAGGGTATAATACTGCACTGATAGGATACTGCCGTAAGGGTATAATACTGCACTGATAGGATACTGCCGTAAGGGTATAATACTGCACTGATAGGATACTGCCATAAGGGTATAATACTGCACTGATAGGAAGTATAGCCTAAGGGTATAATACTGCCCTGATAGGATACTGCCGTAAGGGTATAATACTGCCCTGATAGGATACTGCCGTAAGGGTATAATACTGCCCTGATAGGATACTGCCGTAAGGGTATAATACTGCCCTGATAGGATACTGCCCTAAGGGTATAATACTGCCCTGATAGGATACTGCCCTAAGGGTATAATACTGCCCTGATAGGATACTGCCGTAAGGGTATAATACTGCCCTGATAGGATACTGCCCTAAGGGTATAATACTGCCCTGATAGGATACTGCCCTAAGGGTATAATACTGCACTGATAGGATACTGCCGTAAGGGTATAATACTGCACTGATAGGATACTGCCGTAAGGGGTATAATACTGCACTGATAGGATACTGCCGTAAGGGTATAATACTGCACTGATAGGATACTGCCGTAAGGGTATAATACTGCACTGATAAGGATACTGCCGTAAGGGTATAATACTGCACTGATAGGAAGTATAGCCTAAGGGTATAATACTGCCCTGATAGGATACTGCCGTAAGGGTATAATACTGCCCTGATAGGATACTGCCGTAAGGGTATAATACTGCCCTGATAGGATACTGCCGTAAGGGTATAATACTGCCCTGATAGGATACTGCCCTAAGGGTATAATACTGCCCTGATAGGATACTGCCCTAAGGGTATAATACTGCCCCTGATAGGATACTGCCGTAAGGGTATAATACTGCCCTGATAATACTGGATACTGCCCTAAGGGTATAATACTGCCCTGATAGGATACTGCCCTAAGGGTATAATACTGCCCTGATAGGATACTGCCCTAAGGGTATAATACTGCCCTGATAGGATACTGCCCTAAGGGTATAATACTGCCCTGATAGGATACTGCCGTAAGGGTATAATACTGCCCTGATAGGATACTGCCCTAAGGGTATAATACTGCCCTGATAGGATACTGCCCTAAAATACTGTATAATACTGCCCTGATAGGATACTGCCGTAAGGGTATAATACTGCACTGATAGGATACTGCCGTAAGGGTATAATACTTCCCTGATAGGATACTGCCGTAAGGGTATAATACTGCCCTGATAGGATACTGCTGTAAGGGTATAATACTGCCCTGATAGGATACTGCCGTAAGGGTATAATACTGCCCTGATAGGATACTGCCCTGATAGGATACTGCCGTAAGGGTATAATACTGCCCTGATAGGATACTGCCGTAAGGGTATAATACTGCACTGATAGGATACTGCCCTAAGGGTATAATACTGCACTGATAGGATACTGCCCTAAGGGTATAATACTGCCCTGATAGGATACTGCCGTAAGGGTAATAGGATAATACTGCCCTGATAGGATACTGCCCTGCCGTAAGGGTATAATACTGCCCTGATAGGATACTGCCCTGATAGGATACTGCCGTAAGGGTATAATACTGCACTGATAGGATACTGCCCTAAGGGTATAATACTGCCCTGATAGGATACTGCCGTAAGGGTATAATACTGCCCTGATAGGATACTGCCCTAAGGGTATAATACTGCCCTGATAGGATACTGCCGTAAGGGTATAATACTGCCCTGATAGGATACTGCCGTAAGGGTATAATACTGCACTGATAGGATACTGCCGTAAGGGTATAATACTGCCCTGATAGGATACTGCCGTAAGGGTATAATACTGCCCTGATAGGATACTGCCCTAAGGGTATAATACTGCCCTGTCCCATAGAAATTTAATATCAGTGAAACAATGTTTATAAGCACAAGATTTTATAATCATATCTCTGATCTATGTAGTTTGTTGCATAATAAATAAGCCATCAGTACTCACGTTGGACCAAATGTCTGACCCGAGTTTTAGTTACTTTTCTTGTAAAATCTAATTTTACTGATTTAAAAAGTATTCAGTATACTGAGTGTATTATACCTTATTAATACTTTCGATTGCCATCAACTCATATCAGTACTTTCAGTACTTTGATTAATACTATACGATTATAATCAGTGATCGCCCTCTCACTTAAATTTTCTGTTTGGTCACACAACTTCAATATACAGGATTAGTTTTTTTAATATGGGCTTAGTTTTTTTGACATTGGCTTAGTTTTGTCAAAGAGGGGTCCCTTTTGTGACCTATTTTGCCCTGCCCCAGATCCACTCCAGGGCAGATCTGGCTGAACACTATAAACTTGATAAAGGACCTTGAGCACTTGCTTCCTGTAAAGTGTCGTCAAAATACCTTCAGTGGTTTCAGAAAAGAAGTCGAACGCCAGACGGGGAGTGACCACAATAGCTCACTTGAGCCTTCCGCTCAGGTGAGATAAAAAACTACTTAATAGCAGAAATCGATTGTTGCAGATTTGTTTTCAACCAACCATTCTCGAATTAAAAAAATGATGCGTATAATAATTGGTTTACAGTATGTGCATCTCGGTCGGTCGACTCATTCATATTGAATACACATTTTGTAAATGTTTCTCTCCCGTTACTCAAAATATATGTGGGAATAAACATACATTGTATATGTACAACACTGCATCCAATTGTGACTATTTGACGATTTTAATAATCTTTGATAAGAGTTTTGGGAAACATTACGTCAGCATAAATCTGACATTTGTTTTCAGGTAAAAGTCAGGATGTGTACTGCAGTAGAGCTATGTTTTTTTTATCTCCCAATACATGTATCTAACAATATAACACACTCTACCTGCAAAAGATCTATTTGCACATTTTAAGAATTGGAATTCTTATTCATTACACGTACACATGTATTTCATGGGCTTAACTTTAGGTCTAGAACAATGTAGGTCAGTCCAAATATGAAGACATACACAATTCCATGTCATTGGTGTTACAGTTATTTGAAATGAATTAATATGCATACACAAAAACCACAAATGTGATAAGACAAAATCTTGTGGAAAAACAGCTGCTTTGTTTACAACATGGGTGCAGACATTTTGGACACCCAAAGTTGAGCCCAGCGATCTGATTGGTCATCAAATGAAAAAGTTAGTTTTGCCATTAATAAGTGAAATTAAGGTGATAAAAAAGAGATACATGAATACTGGTAGTACTTTCGAAATTATAGGGTTGACGACTGCAAATTTAAAGGGAGGGGTCATAAGAGAATAAATATTTTCCTTTGGTGCAGAATACTACGAGTTGTAAACAAGTGAAAATTTGAAGTAAAAATGCAACGGCAATCTATAATTTTGATTGCATATTTTGTTATAAAAAATATTGATCTTTCAGCACAGGGTACTTATTTGACCCAGATTTAATAAACATGGGAGAGACAGTGACCTGAAGTTTTGTAAATTAGCATTGAGGCCTATGGGAAAATATTTGGTGGTGTCTGTCCTTGTGTATTATTTTAATTTTCAATTTGGTTATAACAAATATACTATAAAACTCCATCATCCTCAGGCAATAAATGTCATCTGCCATGTAGACTCCTTGCTGAGAAGTTCAATGGATGTTTATTGTAATCCCCATGACACCACCACGACACACTAATCTCTTGTGTCTTGGCAGAATAATATTATGCAATCAATACATCTAGTAACAGAAACCCAAGAATTTGATACGCCACAACACAAGTAAATCTTGCCACGCCACGAAAACACCATATAGCAAATGGAAAACAACTGAAGAAAAACGAAAAAAACAATGGTATAGTGGCGTACTGTATAGTGGCAAATGACGAAAACACAATGGGCGTACTGCATACTGGCAAATGACGAAAAAAACAATGGGAGTACTGTATAGTGGCAAATGACAAACAAGAGGCTCTCAAGAGCCTGTATCGCTCACCTGGTTATTTGCTTGAGAAGATCAGACGAACCGAGCAATTTTTGTAAAGGACCTTCCATACATAAATCCTGTAAAGTTTGATTGAATTTGCTTCAGTGGTTTCAGAGGAGAAAATGAAAATGTGATTTTTCCCATAGGGTCCAATGATAAACTAAGCCCAGCCCTGGCGGCCATGGTTTTGACAGATCGGAACGAAATGAGCAATCTTTGTAAAGGACCTTCAATACATCATTCTTCTAAAGTTTGGTTATATTTGCTTCAGCGTTTTCAGAGGAGAAGATGAAAATGTAATTTTTCCCACAGGATCCAATGTTCTTCTTCCAAGTCAGGAACCGGATTCATGAATGAATGAATAAGGTTCTGCGAAAACTTTGCAGTGTGTGCAGCACAGCAGTCTTCTTTTGGCTATATAATGTTAAACTAAGCCCCGTTCTAGTGGCCATTATTGACGGATCAGAACAAAATGAGCAGTCTTTGTAAAGGACCTTGCATACATCATTCCTGTAAAGTTGGTTAAATTTGTGTCAGTGGTTTCAGAGGAGAAGATGATTTTCCTATAGGATCCAATGTTAAACTAAGCCTCACCATAGCGGCCATGTTTGTTGACGCAAAGTGATTCCAAAAGCCAGGTGAGCTAAAAATGGCGGTCAAGGAACAAATTTTCAACAACGGTTTTGAAGTCGCAACATCAATATCTATTTGGAAACCAAATTTCATTGAAATCAAACAATGTTGAATTTTCCCGCCTTTTTTGTCGGCCATTTTGAAAATGGCGGTCAACAAACAATTTTCAACACCGGTTTTGAAGTCGCCACATCATGGCAAACATTTTATCAATTTACATTCGACCTCTATCTTTCATAGTTTTGGAGTTAGAAAACGAAAAACATAAAATTTGAAAAAATTCTGTGAAAAAAGGGCAATAACTCCTACACAGGTTTTTGGATTGTCTTCAAATTTTAAGGGTGGGTAGATCTTGATATGCTTAACATTTTTGCAATTTACACTTGACCTCTATCTGCTACATTTTTTGAAATAAAAAATTAAAAATGCCAAAATTTTGAAAATTTTACAAAAAAAGGGCTATAACTCCGAGATGAGTTTTCCGATTTTCTTCAAAATTGCATGGCAGGTAGACCTCATCAAGCTAATCACTTTTACCCTATGTCAGATTTTTGATATCTGTAATGGTTTTTGAGTTATTGGCCAAAAACTGCAAATTACCCCCTATGTTCTATTTTTAGCAACAGCGGCCATGTTGTTTGACCTGCGACATAGAAAATAAAAAATTTGAAACTAAATACCCTAGTGACGACTCAGTTCAAGTTTGGTTCAATTTGGCCCAGTGGTTTCAGAGGAGAAGATTTTTGAAAGTGAGTTAACGACGGACGGACGGACGACGGACGGACGCAGGACGCAAAGTGATTGCAAAAGCTCACCCTGACATAGTCAGGTGAGCTAAAAAACAAGTTGTGTACTATATAGTGGCAAATCACAAAAACACAATGGGCATACTGTATAGTGGCAAATGATAAAAAACAATGGGAGTACTGAATAGTGGCTAAAGATGAAAAAACAATGGGCGTACGGTATAGTGGCAAATGACGAAAAAACAAGGGGTGTATTGTATAGCGGCAAATGATGAAAACACAATGGGTGTACTGTATAGTGGCAAATGACTAAAAAACAAGGGGCGTACTGTATAGTGGCAAATGATGAAAAAACAAGGGGCGTACTGTATAATGGCAAATGATAAAAAACAAGGGGCGTACTGTATAATGGCAAATGACAAAAACACAAGGGATGTACTGTATAGTGGCAAATGACGAAAACACAGGGGTGTACTGTAGCTTGCAAATTTTCAAACAGCAAGACTCCACTATTTACAAATCATACCTTTCTTGTGGTAGTAGCAATATTTGATGTGGCTTCTTCACGCCTTTGAACAGTGGTACTTTTGGTTTCAGTGACTGGCTTTTTTGCTGTGGCCCGTTTTTTGCCTTTGTTTTCACTAGCCTATGTAAAAAATATTATCAGTGAATAAAGTGATCACTAGCTGTGGCTAGAAAAAATAGCTAGCCTCATATATATATGTAGTCCAAGTATAATCAAATTTAGCTGACTACTAGAACCAAGATTTACTCGTAACCCAAGAAACTCAAAGGGCTGTACATGTGCTGACTATGTTACATGTAGCTCTGAAATGAATTTTGCATGGATCTTCCATTTTTCTTTATTACGTGTATGTTGCCAAATCATAACTACGGAGTTATGTCCCATTTGTTTTTCACGTTCTAGGGTAATTTTTGTGTACACACATTTATGAGAATATGATTACATTATAATCCAAGACAAGTGGGCCTATACCACTCACCTGAGCCAAATTTGAAAAGAATAAATAATAATACAAGTATATGCTATATGTCAATTAACACAAAATAAATGGTAAACTCTAACAACATATTAGGCTTGTTGCTGGCATTGGGTCTAGAGAGATTCCTTTGAGAAAAAACCTGTTGGAGCGCTGACAGAAATATTTCAATGAAATAAACAAAGGGCAATAACTCTGTAAATAAGGGAGCATGGGTTACGAAATGCGAACCCCTCTGAGATATTACCATAGTAAACCCTTGCATGAAGTTTCGTGAAATTCTGTTGAGAAATAAACTTGTAAGAGCGCCAACAGAAATATTTCAATGAAACAAACAAAGGGAAAATAACTCTGTGAGTGTGGGTTAAAAACAAAAACTCCTCCAAGACATTACCATAGTTAACTCTTGTATCAAGTAAAGTGATTTTTAATTCCATTGAGAAATAAAATTGTTAGAGTGCTGACAAGGAAAGTGTAACATAACATATGTACATGTATGTACGAGTTGAATCCTACATGTACAGGTATATCCCCTCCAAACTTCATTTGCGAGGGGATAAAAAAATGTTATGCATATCTACCAGTAAATAACTTACATCTGAGCTAGAAGTTCCCTGAGTTTGTCCCATTTTCCATTAATTTCCAACATGCAAATTCTGCAAAATAAAAGTAAAAATAACAAATATGATAATATCCAGTACATGAGCTAAATCTCATATACATGTACATTTGTACAATGTATGTATGTAGCATTTAAAACATTATCATATGAATGGTAAGCAATAAGTAATTAGAAGAATTAAAAATCTCCCATGTGTGAGAGAAAGAGACAAAGAAAGAGAGGCAGAGAGAATGAGAGAGAGAGAGAGAGAGAGAGAGAGAGAGAGAGAGAGAGAGAGAGAGAGAGAGAGAGAGAGAGAGAGAGAGAGAGAGAGAGAGAGAGAGAGAGAGAGAGAGAGAGAAAATCTTTGCTTTGGTCCATACAAGTTTTAGTTTCATGTTGCTTTTCTCCCACCTACATTGTAAAGTGCCACAGGGTACTACATGTATATGGGAACCAAGCTAAGCCAACTAATTACAAAGTCCAAAACAATCTTTGCTTCAGTCTCTAAAACTTTTGGATATATATGCATACATATAAAAAGTCAATGGTTTCTGAGGAAATGGGGATTATATTGTTTTTCTATGGTTTGTTCCTGCCCATAGTACCCCTGGGTATGGGGACCAAATAATTTCCAAGTCCAAAATAATCTCTGGTTCAGTCCCTACAACTTTCAAATGCATATATGTCAATATAATAAGTTGATGATTTTTTTAAGAATTAGACATTACACTGTATATTGCTTTTCAATGGTTTTGGCCCCACCCATTGGTTGGGGACCAATAAATTCTGAAGTCCAAAAATTAATCTTTGGTTTAGGTTGTAAAACTTTTAAATGCATATGCCTATAAAAAAAGTTGATGGTTTTGAGAAAATAAGCATTATATTGCTTTTCTATGGTTTTGGCCATGCCTTATCATAATGTAAGATCCCGAGTGGGCAAGTAAAAATTAACAAAATAAGATGGTGTTCATAGAGACACAAGACAATATCATATCAATATGTGACACGAGTACAAAATTTCATCAAAATCCATACATAAACCTGATAGGAGTAGGAGGTACAAATTTTGTGTCAACAAACAGACAGACAGACAACTTGATTCCAGTATACCTCCCAAACTTTGTTTGTGAGGAAGGGGTGGGGGGAGTATGATAAATGTTCAAAACCTTGAAAGTAACAAAAATATGTAGTGCCATATATATTTATGACATGAACAGGTTACCTGAGGTCATACTACGTGACCTGTCCAATTTACATATACATGTCAGACTAACTTGAAGCAGAAAAAAATTAAAATTACAAGTTATCACTTACAATATAAATATCAACATCAACATCAACAAAAAATGAAATAGATTACAGATAAACTGCACAAAACTCTAATCTACCGGTAATAATCAAGGAAGGAAACCAGCAACATCAAACTGAAATACACATAAGTCTAGATACATGTAATTGTTATAAAATATCATTGAATGACAAGTTAAAAAAACAAAATTGTATGCTTACATGTACACATTTAAAAATTAAAGTAATAAAAAATATTATTTTATTTAATTTATTCCTCATTAAGTCCAAAATAATTTCTGATTCAGTCCCTACAATTTTCAAATGCATACATGTATATATGTATACAAATACTTGATGTTTTTTTTTGAAGAAATAGACATTATATTGCTTTTCAATGGTTTCTGAGGAAATGGGGATTATATTGTTGTTTCTATGGTTTGTTCCTACCCATAGTGCCCCAGGGTATGAGGACCAAAAAATTTCCAAGTCCAAAATAATCTCTGGTTCAGTCCCTACAACTTTCAAATGCACAAATCATATTGCTTTTCTATGGTTTTTGGCCCTGCCCATAGTACCCCTGGGGTGGGATCAACAATTTTCCAAGTCCATAAATTAATCTTTGGTTTCTGATTAAGTCCCTACAATTTTCAAATACATACATGTATATCTATACAAAATCTTAAAGGTTTTTTTTTTTAAGAAATAGACATATCTTCAATATACAAATGTACATGTACTTGTTATATATATATATACATATTACTATTTTACAAATTTGGCTCATCCATAGTGTCCAAGTGTATCCGGACCAAAATATTTCCAAGTCCAAAATATCTATAAATAATATATATAAAAAATATTGTTTTATTTGTTCCTCATTAAGGGCTTCCAGACAAGAATCTATGCAGTTGTAACTCACATACCGGTAAACATTTTTACCAAATTTTCTTAGTTGTCAATTCATTTTGCAGTTTTTACCAGTTTACATGTACAATTTTGGCCCTTTTTACTTTTAAGTTCCTCTTTGCATGCCATATTTTTTCCTTTTTCACATTCTCTCTATCTATGATACTTTTTTATAAAATGACCACAAAAACATGAAAAATTCATTTAAATGGGTAATTACTCCTATAAGCAACAACCTGACAGTTTTTGCACTGTTGATCATTTAACTTCTTTCATTTTCTCTCTATCTTTTTTACTCTTCAAAAAAATGACAAAAACACACACAAAAAAAAAAAAGAAAAAAAAAAACATGAAAAATCTACTGCATGCCAAACATTTTTATTATCATTTTCTCTTTATATTTTACACTTTGTGATATTGACCAAAAACAATAAAACAAAAAATAACATGAAAAAGGCATTTACATGTATATGTACAAGCTTTAGAAGAAATAATTCCCATGAGCAACAACCTGACAATTTCATCCCTGGAAATCTAAGTGGTATGCTCTTTTCTATTGTTTAAGATCAGTCTATTATGGTCTGTTGGGTTGAAATGGTTAAATTTGAAAAGAAAAACAAAAGAAATTTGATCAATAAGTATAACATTAGATTTCAGACAGGAAGCAAAGAGGATCCCGAAAATGTTTCAACATCAATAAGGAATATACAAAATGCCCATGGATAAAAGTTTCTATGGCAAACCGAGGCTTCTGCACTGTGAACCTCAAAGTTTTTCGGTGGTCCCGTGGACTTCGAGGTATCGAGAGTCACCTGTATATGACATGATGTTAAACAGTTAATTCATCTGTATATTATTTCTCCAAAATTACTGATAAATAAGCTTGTATGAAAGTGAAAAACACCGAAAACCATAACAAATTTGTTTAGGCTACACTACAATACATTGTATATTAGGACGGTGGTTGTTGATTTAATGATGGCACTTGGAAATATAACAATGTCGCAGACAATTTTACAACGGTGCAAGAAAATTTAACGATGACGCAGCGCCATCATTAAACAGGTCATGGAGATCCCTGATTCATCCCAGTAGTAATCTGTGACGTCACGCCGCATGTCCCTATGGCCAAAACGTCTTTATAAGATATGGCCGAAACATCCTATGGTCAGTATGGACAAAGTAGTAGTATGGACGAAACATCAGGTATCAGGTAATTTTGGCATCGAGTAACTTCAGCACTTGTAAGCAAGTACATGTATTTTCGGCACTTCCAAAAACATGCATTAAAACTTTATTTTTAGGAATTAAAATTCATCATTAGATATTATTCATTTATTCTAATCAATATTAGCTGCTGATATTATTTGTTCATATACCGGAAAATACCTGATGCCAAAAAGTTAAGTGCCGAAGTTACTTATACAAGTGCCGAAATTACTCTGTGCCGAAAATACCTGATCAGTTGATGCCGAAATTACTATGTAACAATGTACATTTTTAACAATACAATACCAGTGTATACATATATATATATATATATATATATATATATATATATATATATATATATATATATATATATATATATATATATATATATATATATATATATATATCAGGGTTCGAAAAATCCACTCGCCCGCTTGCATTGGCAAGAAAAAAATTGTTTCGGGCGAGTAAATATACATAATGAACTCGCCCGCGTGGCCAGCGCTGATGCCCTACTGAAAATCTGTTTTCCATTGAAAATTTCGAAACTGATCCATTTCTTTCTATTTTAAGTTCAAAATACATTACAATAAACAATTAGAAACTTATATATTATTTTATTGACAATTAAACAAGTTAGTCTTTACCTAATGGCCCATACCTGTCAACATTAGGAAATCTGTCTGGGGTAGAAAATGCGTACAATTTTTATGAATGCATTGTCGCTCTCATGTATATGCATGTACCAGTTGCGTCGAAATAAGTGAAAGGGGGAGGGTATGGGAGGGGGTGTCCCCCTTCGGAAGTAGCAAGAAAAAATTGTAATTTTAAACTTCAATATCTGCCATGTTATGCATCTAAAATGGAATTATTGTCAATAATATTGATGATATATACATGTATATTACATTTCTTTTACTTTTCTAGTTGACTTTGAAATTTATAAGGAATAGATATAGGCTTTATTTTGAAGTTTTAATACATGTAATATATACATGCACACACACAACTTGGGAGACTCAAAATGATGTTATGGTCATTGTGTTATATTAGAATGTTTAAAATTTAGTATTTCTTAATTTGTTATAACAAATTTTAAAATATACTAAATTCTGAATATTCTAATATAACAGTTGGATTTGGAATGCAGAAAATAAATAACTAGAATTACCTGGAAGAAATATAATCTCAGTTTGATTGCTAAATATTTGGAAGTATGATAATTTTTAAAGTCAAAGGCTTGATTGATTTATTTGTGTTTTTGTGTGGTTTTTTTTTTGAAGATTTGAACATTTATTACCAAAATATTTGCATACCGAAATATTTATTTGAAGGTTTTTATCTTCATATTGTACCTTTTTCATTAATTGATAAGATAAAACAACAAATGATGACTGAATAGTTCACTCAAAAAAAAAGGAGATTTAATAAAGAAAAATCAAATCTGCTTTTAAAAAGGAGAAAAAGATTATTGAGGTTATATAAATGTGTTTACTGTCATTACTGATATTTTGTATAATTCAATTCAATGTGTTACAAGAAGATATTATTATCTTTGTATAAAATATTATGTAAATGAAATAAAACATCGTTTTTGTTTTGAAACCATCACAAATTTAAGATACATGTATAACACTGTATAGTATGTGGAGTGCGGACATCACAGAAGACACCACAATCTCGCTTCGCTATTTCTCAGCTAAATTTTTAAAGTAAAATCATTGAGGATTGATACAGAAGCTGCATGAAATTAATATAATATCAATGATGTTAATCTTTGATAACTGTATATAGGACAGAACATATGGATAGTGATTATAGGTGTGGATGTTTAGATACATGTATACAGGTAATCAATCTGTATATTAGGTATCTGTCCACGGTACAGGTCATTGTGTAATTACCGTTGGCACACGTCCGATAATGACACCTCTGCATGGTCTAATGACATTAATTAATAAACAGGGTTATAAGTCCTTGTTCTTCATGACTATATGGAAAATATAAGGGACTTATGTAACCAAGAATAGATGTCTTAATACTTCAATGATATGGAGGCGCCAGAAATTTCAAGCTATTTTTTGTTGTCAATTAATAGACTGAAAATTAAGATTTAAAACATTTAATGCTGACAAAAACGTCTACTGATTGCCGGAAAATGGACAAGATGCGGTAGAAATATACGGAAATCGGTTGAAAATTAGAAAAATCGGTAGAAATTGGTAGATTTTTTCTTGGTGGTAGATAAGCGGTAGATGATTAGAAAAATTGGTGGACTACTGCCGAAATCGGTAGACTTGACAGGTATGATGGCCAAAAATATCACAAAACACATCGTGTGTTGACCGCTGATACTTGCAATTTGTTAAGGAAGTGGAAGTTGGATGTGTGTAAATAAAAGAACCAATACCGAACGGACCTGAATTTCAGGATTTTGCAAAATAATCATAACTCTATAATTTGTATAGAAGTCATAAAATCTGAATTAAATGCAAGTGAATGATAAAAGTAAAAATAGTTACTCAATACTGTAAATAAAAGTTTTAATGAAAATATAGAAATGGATAGCTCTTGTTTTCATCTAACAACAGTGAAAACTTACTTTTGTAATTTATATTAATTTAGATGTAAATGTATCAGTCAGAGAAATATATATTGTAATTTGTATATAAATTTATCTATTGAAATAACAATAACGTAAAAAAAAAAAATTTAAATTAGACATTTTATTTCTTTGTGGGTAACCAGTTTTTTATGGCGAACAACCTAAATTTCAGTCAAGAATTTGAATTCAAAAAAGTTAAAATGAGAGCATACAAAAGTTGTGGTAAGATTTTCACACATTTTCCATCATTATTAGTACTGAATTAGAAAAAAAGACGATTTGTCAAATGAACAATATCATATCCGTTAAGTCATATAAGATCTATTTACTTTGAAAAAAGATTTTAAACGCTCTAAACACATTTACTTTGAAATACTACGTTTTCATACTTGGGCGAATGCAAAATGAGTTCGGGCGAGTGGAAGTTATGTAATCGGGTGAGTGCTTTTATACAAATTTTTCGAACCCTCTGTATATATATATATATACCCCCCCTACTTTTTTGGCAAAGATAGAAATGGGTGTTGAAAATTAAGGCATACCGCCTAGATGTTTCTGGCGTGTGTGTGTGTTTTAAGTTGGTTTAGCCCCCCCCCCCCCCACTTTCAATTTGCTTCCGACAGTGTTGATACCCCCCCCCCCACTTTCAATTTGCTTCCGACAGTGTTGATATATATATATATATATATATATATATATATATATATATATATATATATATATATATATATATATATATTAGATGGATGGAATAAAAATCAACCTATGTCCTAAAATATGACAATACTAATGATTAGAAAAAAAATAGTATTGTATTTTCAATTTGTTACTATGCAAACAGAATGTCATGTTATCCCTGCATTTTCAAGTCCCGGATTGTTTGAGAAGTAAGAACAATAAAAAGTTTTCTTACAGAAATTGTTTTGTTTGTAGAAATAAACATACAAACCTAGGACATCTAAGCAGGGAGAATGTCTGCCGTGTGTTTAGAAGCCTTGAAATTCAAGGAAATTTGGAAATCCCCTTGCAAGCCTTCCCATGGTACTTGATTCAAGATGAATTCCGATCCCAATGTAGGCCTAGATACTATTTCAAACTGATACAAAACTACTTTCATTGTAAAAACTAAGGAAATGCTACTCAAGGATTGTTGGAATTGTTGGAAGTTATTATCAGCGATCAGCTGTTAATATCTATTGCATTTAGGCCTAAACAACTTTTAATATTTGAGAAATGATGATCGGGATCAAGATACCCAGAACAATAAATATCTTCATACCAAGAAAGAACGGGCCAACATACCAAGAAAACCCGTAAAATTGTGTAACACGTTAGTTCTAAAAATACACCTGTCGACACAGGAATGTCTTCTGTCTCTAAGTTTGTCGCAAGACAGCTGAAACTTATAGATAAAGAAAGAGATGCAGAAATTGATGAGACAAGGTTGAATCTTATTGAAATGATTCATGAAAATTTCACTTTTTAAGCATTTTAGAATCAACATCTTGACAAAGCCACATTCATTCGGCGGCACAATTTATTCATTACGACATTACCAATATCATGCACATTAGCCTAAATGTCATTGACCTCGACGTTTCAGTAGATATTAACTGTCATGAAGGCCTTAGTCATCAATTTCAAAAATTGTTATCAGCTTCAGATTGTGTCTTGTATATACATTTATCGATATATAACTGAACAATTCTACTTTACTGGGGCCAGTTTCCCTAAAGGTCGTAACTCTGAATGTAGTTGTAATCGTAGACGTAGTCATAACTTACGGCTAAATTAAGTTTCGCTAAAGGTCGTAACTTCATTCCTACGTGTAAACCTGTGTCTAAGTCTACGTCAGCTCTAGAGCACTTCTAGTGTCGCACGTAACTCCGGAAATGCATATGTAGATCTAATTAGAAGTCTATATCTCCACACATCGTAATTTTTTATAAAGATGAAAATGATGTGTTCATAAGGTGTCAAGAATTGAATATAATCCATATTTAAGTTTTTCTGACTTAAGCTGATAATACAAAATACATATTATCTGTTTGTACTAGAAATTCACACTCAAATTACCCCTATGGGAATTTTACATAGGTAATGACAGCCATCTATCGAAGTTTGAAAGCGGATGTGAAAGAAAGGTCATACTGATTTAGCCTGGCTCATTGATTGACGACGTATGATTGGGCCCGTATCCCCTGCTGATACTAGATGAAATCATCCGATAGACATGTTATAAGAACTTTTTGGGTATTATCGTTTGAAAGACATGTTTTCAGAACTTTCTGATTATTATCGTATTGTATTGCTGTTAATACATAACCACTGACTTCTTACGAAAATAATATATTGTGAGTTATTCCCCTTCATATAACTCTTTTGTCAGAAGAGATGCGAGTATATATTAATGAATATTCACATGACCTAATTTATTAACATAGCATGGATAACACAGAGATTCCCATAGGAAGAGTTATTTCAAAAATTGAAGCGACCAAACATAGAAAATTATATGTAGAAAAAAATATAGGATATATTTTTTTTTTTTACCTATATCAATGAAAATATTTTTATTTTGATTATTGGTTACTTTACAAATTCGTTTTGAAATTCATGACTTAATGTGACTCGGACTATAAACATAGATTCTAGAGACGCAGAGTACACTAGAGTCTTGATTCAATGGAGAATATAGTGAGACTATTATATGACCATTTTAATATCATACTCCTTTTCAGCCCGAGGTTCCCGATGTTAGCCTTAGGGCTGAAAATTATAATGTTTTGAATAAAGAATACATGTATAGACTCCAAAAATAAGGGGTTCATGGTCAAGGAGCACTAAGACGTTCCTGTCCACACGTACCTGTGATCATTGGTATCATATCTAAAAATCAACTGCCGGAAATTAATATTTGTGCTATGTTTACCAATTTATACCTGGAGAGAAAGTTTTATTACCAGATAGGCTAATAAACTTACAATCTCTAGCATTCTCTAGTTAGAAGGACTGTTGAATCCTTCGGATGAGACAGTAAAACCCGAGGTCCCGTTTTGCAGTAGGTGTCAACACGTTGAAGAGCAGTCACTGTTCAATGGCTGTAAGTGCTAAGCAAAGACATAGGTCAAAATTTGAAGCTCTTCACCGGCATTTGGTTACATCTCCATATGAGTAAAAGATTCTTGAGTGGAACATTAAACAACAATACAGCCAACATATAAACACATTTTATTTTTATGCTTTGGATTATGTATCTTTTACGAAATCAATTTTAATTTGACTTTGTATTCAGTATAATTATTAGTTTTGTAACAGACACATATAGACAGACATTTTTATACACTTCTCATGATTTCTGTAATATCATGAATATGGAAATCTATGTATTTTTATGTAAATTTTCCACTCCAGGGTTTTAACGGAGAAACTTCCACCCAAAGAATTACAAAGGAGAGGAGTATGTCTCCTGAAGTTACAGATCAATGGACGACATACAGGTCTTTATGGACGACTTGTTATTACCTTTGAACCTGGGGGTGGTCTCCAGGAACTGCCCTCCCATAATCTTACGCCTGGTAAGTTATATGTCATACTTAATTTAGAATCTTGTGTCAAGATTTCCATTATGTCTTTTAACAAGACATTGCCATTTTGATATACTAGTTAATAAGCACTGTCAGATGATAAGCAGGAATAAATACATGTATAGATCTACAAATGTTATCCATTAATTGTATTCTTCTGATGGATAACTGGTACTAACATTTGTTTTGTGGCATAGTCCCGTTAGTTTGTTCTTCATCATCGTGTTGTGGTATTCATCTTGATAATATCTGTAAATGATGATAAAGGTTCAGTCTTCTTTTCGTAATATTGATAGTTTTAATTGTATTTACAATAATACAATATGTACAATGGTTTTATATTTACAAGAGTGTCGTAGTTTCATATGGCTACGTGGTCATGCCACCTCTCGACAGCACACGCAGTGAGTCTCTATCGTTATATGTATATTGGTATACGTATGTCCATGGTCACTTTTCCAGTCCTCTTTTATAGTCTAAAACCAGGTAGATAAAATGTTTGATTGATTTCCCATGTCGGAGCATTTACATAATCAAAGTACTGAAAGTTCTTATACGAGTTGATGGCAATCGCAGGTTTTAATGAGGTATAATACACTCAGTATACTGAATACTTTTTAGCTCATCTGGCTAAAGCCAGAGTGAGCTTTTGCCATCATTTTACGTCCGTCGTCCGTCCATCCGTCCGTCCTGGTGTAAACTTCCATTCAAAGATCTCCTCTGAAACTACTTAGCCAATTAGAACCAAATTTGGTCACAATAGTCTTTGGGTGGTCCCCTTTCAAATGAGTGTTTTTCAGGTTCGCACCTCATCCAAGATGGCCGCCATTAAGGAATATAGATTAACATTGGACCATATGGGAACACTTTCAAAGATCTTCTCCTCTGAAACTACTGAGCCAATTGGAACCAAACTTCGTCACAATAGTCTTTGGGTGGTCCCCTGTAAAAAAGGTGTTTTTCAGGTTGGCACTTCATCCAAGATGGCGGCTAACAGGGATTATGAATTAACACTGGACCCTATGGGAAAACACATTTTCAATTTTTTTCCTCTGGAACTACTTTCCAAATAAGAATCAAACTTTGTCACAATGGTTGTTTGGATGGACCTGTTTAAAACATGTTTCTGGCAGGTCCAGGTCCTATTCTAGATGACAGCCACGTGAGCAATACAGGCTCTTGTGAGCCTCTTGTAAATTCTCTTGTAAAATTAGGTTTTACAAAAAAAGTAACTAAAAATTGGTTCAGACATTTGGCCTAATGTGAGTACTGATGGCTTATTTATTATGCAACAAACTAACTAGATCAGTGATATGATTATAAAATCTTGTGCTTATAAACATTGTTTCATCGATATCAAATTTCTGTGCGACAGGGCAGTATTATACCCTTATGCTTGCTATACTTCCTATCAGTAGCCTTAAATCTCTAGGTCTATAATTGTAAATGTACATGTAAAACATTTTCCCAACTTCAAAGACTGCCGCAAGTTTCTTATCAGTTAAGACCACATGAATGAGGAATGACGCAACTTTGCCCCAGCTGGGGCATATAAAATTCTCTGATTTACCTAGCGTTTCCACAGAAATTACAAAAAAATACATTGTGTACGTAAAATTAGAGAATTTTATAATTATGTATTCATACTTCATATCTAAAATCAAACAGTTTGCAAAATTGTAGGCTGAATTTTTTCCTTGATTTTAAGTGTTTTTTCCTTTGATAAAATTAAAAAAATGTTTAAAATCAGTTCAGAAATTCTTCCTTATGAAAAGGATGACCAGCAGTGAAAAACAGCTGAACACTGAAATGAATCTATGTAGTTTAATCAGATTCAGTATCATGATCCATGATCTTGATCAAGAGATAAGCTTAAAGATTCTATAAATATCATTTCTATTAAGTTTTGTATGCTTACGGCTCATGGTGGTTTGATTATTTTGATGCTTCCCTGCATGGGAACTATGCAAACAGTCATCGTAAAAAACAGAAAACTCTAGATTCCAATGCTTCAGTTGACTAACGCGTGAAAGGCGATGTCATAAGCACACCCATGTTTAATTATGCACACCTACAAATGTAACTCTTTAGTATGAAGATAAGAAATCTTCGGTTTAACGAAATACAATGTAACACAAAAAAACAATAACACAAAAAACCTATCATAAATTATATACAGTATCAGCGATATAATTAAAAGCTTTCTGCTAGCTTTATATATAGATCTGTCGCTGGACACAGCCAACGATGTTTTTACAGACTGAGTTATGTCAATGACTTTATTCTAAACTTGGGTGTTGGCATCAGTGTGGGTTATAAAACTGTATTCTATTTTTGCATTTATATTAGAGAATAATTGCACTGAAACTACAGTAGTATTGAAAACCGGAGACGGAATACATGTAGAAGATATACACACAGACAGTTTATTGAAGATATATATATATATATATATACATGTATATATATATATATATATATATATATATATATATATATATATATATATAATATAACACTAAAATGACTAACGACACTGACAAAATAAGAGTCAAATTTTCGGTAGACCTGTCCCTTCATCAGGACAAAACGATTAAAATAACATGAAAAACTAACAAATACTAGGCCGAAATTCTGCCCCGATTTTTTGCTGACCCAACCTTCTTTTGAGAAGGGTACATGTATATCAGTTTTATTTACTATCAGATTACTATAGGCATGCAGAAAAATACCTCTAGGAAAAAAATTATTGTTTTTATTAGATGCGTAAAACACGAAATGAAATTTGCCTCACAAATTATCCAACACTTAAAATTATTTGTAGTGACCAGGGACAGCATGCTCTTAAAGGTGATAAATGAGGTGTAAAACCTTTAATTTTTCTATAGAAAGTCAAGAAATTAAAAACAAAACAAATTTCCAAACATTTTTGCACCTCTCTCCTCTCGGCAAACACAGGGGTGGATGAGTTATATTTTTTATACATGTAATACCTCAAATGTCTTTTAAACATGAAAGTAATGGCTAATCTTATAATTTGAAAAGGTTTTATTTTAAACATTTTGAACAAGTCACACGGTGAGAAAAAAGTTTTAAAAAATCACTGTCTTGTCCTTTGGGATGAGTGATTTTTGCTGCTTACCATTTAGTTGAATAGGCCAGTTAGACAGGACTATCTACCGAGTGTAATGTGTCCGACCGCGGTCACAATGTCACCTGCTCTGAGTTGGGTTCCTTCCCATAGTACTAGCCAGTTCCTTGTCTATGGTAAGCAGCCTATGAAAACCATTCATCCCAAGACACCTTCAGTTTGTCCCATTTTTTATAAACCTTTTTGGAACCATTAATTAAGACTTACTATTTTTGTATTTCTCTGATATGGGGCTTATGATTAATTAGCCCTTTCAACCCTACAGGCCATAATAGACTGCTTTTAACAATATAAAAGAGCATACCATCTTGATTTTCAGGGGTGAAAGGGTTAAAATAGCAGTAAGGGATTTTGAAAGCATCATGTCATGGAAAGTTTTAGTTGCTAAAATGTAAGACGTGCATCTATAAGAAAAATTACCTGTCACTGGGGACAAGTACTAACCCCTACTGGTCCCTGAGTCATTTTCACTCGTCCAGGAAGAGTACATTTTTCTCACCCTGAAGTGGCTTTGTGTTTTGGACAAGTAACTTTTACATGTTTTACTATGCAAATATATATAAAAAATTAAGTTAACAAATATATTACCTCAAGATTGTGTCTCAAGAGGGAGTAAGAAATCTGAAAAATTTTGAGTAAACATTGTTGTTTTGCATGAGAACAATATCCAAGCAGTTGCCAGATATAACCGTAATCACAACCTGATACCAAATAACTCTTAATCATATTAATTACATTGTACAATCCAACCTACATGTACTGTAAATATCTGATAATTGTGAATCACATAATTATGTTGATGATAATGTTGATGGTGATACTGCTGATGGTGATAAAGATGATGATGATGATGATGATGATGATGATAATGATGGACTCTTTCTTAAAGTCAAAGTGAGAATTTTCAAGTAAGTGTGTGTTTTTGTTGTTTATTTATTGTTTAATGTTTTTGTTATTAATCAATTATTTTTTGTAGGTGACATTGTGAGTTTAAGTCCATCATCAAGTGACAATCAGAGCGATGTACTGGGATCGGGAATTGTGACAAGGGCGAGTAAAAATGCCCTAAGTGTTGCCTTTGATGACAAAGAGGATTTATTTACTCTGGATGACGATGACCGTTTTAAGCTAATAAAATTGGCCAATGATGTAACATACAAACGACTGAAATCGTAAGTTTACAATGCAATAGATATAAATTATTTTCAGTTCAGGTTATATTAATGTATATTATGTGAAAGGAATGTTAAATCACATTGATGTAAACACACCAGAGAGAGAGAGAGAGGGGGGGGAGGGAGGGAGAGGGAGGGAGGGGAAGAAAAAGGAGAAAGTGAGGGAGAAAAAGTGATGAGAGAAGGGGAGAGAAAGACAAAGTAAGGGAAGAGTAACAGAGAGGGGAGAGAAATTCTTTTACTCTGTTCTTTGATTCATGATTACTTTTGCATTTCAGAGCACTAAAGAATTTGGACAACTACCATACAGGTCCTTCCTATCGACTGATATCAATACTCTTTGACCAGACAGAGTTATCACCCCCTTACCAGCTGAAAGGTAATTTGTTTGATATGAAATTGCTTTTACACATATCAATATCTACAAGGTTTGTGAATAAAAACAAAATCCGTGTATAAACAACCCACTAGTTCATGTAGTTTAATTTACTTGTTTAACTTTTTATTTAACCTCAGTCACGCTAGTCTCAACGTTTCGTGTTGTACAATGTTTGCCATCTTCCCAAGTCAAGGTTTTCTGATACATGCTGTTCCTCAAACATCTTGACAGATTTGGCTTGTATATTGTGACTTCGCGGGGTCAATTTCCATTGGATGTAAATACCGTTGAATAAGTAAATTAGAACGTTTCTAACAATGGATCACATATCAACCACATGATAAAGCAGAAAATACTTACCGGTAAACACAGAATAATGACAATGTGCAGCTATGCCACAAGTCTTTAAATTAGCTAAAGTCAGGGGTCAGTGTTGGGTCAATTTAAATGAAATCATAGATTGGCTCTAGATGTCGCCACCATGCAGTGACCACCAAATATGAAATGTAATCTGTCAAGATGTTTGAGGAACAGCATGGATCAGAAAACC
This sequence comes from Atrina japonica, assembly GCA_030159075.1. Lineage (NCBI taxonomy): Eukaryota > Metazoa > Mollusca > Bivalvia > Pterioida > Pinnidae > Atrina > Atrina japonica. The sequence goes on along the minus strand of BROG01000047.1, from coordinate 463,622 downwards.
TTGACTTGGGAAGATGAATGTTTGCAAACTTTTGAACACTTTCAACTTCATCAGAAAAACCATTGTTCTTATATTTTTTAAAAATATGGTATTTTTATATAGAATATTGTTATATATAAAAAAAAAAAACAAACCTTTGTTCCCTTTAATGCTTCATTCATGGTGAACATCGTGTACTGATATAACCTTTCATTGACTGATTCAGAACTGCAATAGATACATTGTCTGTTCTTTATTTCAGATATACACTTTGTGAACAAATATCTAGATGATTCACAGAAGGAAGCAGTGGTATTCGCCCTCTCACAGCCAGAAATTGCCGTTGTACATGGGCCACCAGGGACAGGCAAAACTACGACCATCATAGAAATCATTATACAGGCTGTCAAACAAGGTCAAAAGGTCAGTGATTTCGTTCACTTTTTAAAAGACAGGTAAAGTAGAGTAATGGGCACACCTGATAGTATCAAATGCTTTGTAGTCTTAACCATTAACCATGGTAACAGTCACATTTACCTATAAAAAAAAATTGGTTTTACCATTATTGATAATCCCAAGTGATGGTTCATTGTTATTCCAAATTTCAAGGAGAACATCCAAATAGATTTTGAATTGTCAAACTGAAATCTTTTCTTTCACAGGTAATAAATGTGTTTCATGTATAGTTATTTGTCATTAAATAGGTGAGTGATTCTAGTATAACTAGCCTAGGCTTGAGCATGTTGAGAGTTTAAGCTGTTTACTTTAGTGGAACCTGTCTTGAAAAACCACTCTCATGAAAGACCACCTGTCTTCTGAGACCACTTTCTGAAAGCCAATTGGTTAAATACAGTTCACCCCCGATATACCTCCACCTTTTGTTTTCATTAATTTGGCGGTATAACAGGTTTGGCAATATATTCAGGTTTACTATTTATGGCGTTGGTGTTGTTTTTATGTCTTTAATCCCTGTTGTATATCATATCCTATTTACAACTCTCTGTCGTAAATTGGGATATTTTGGCCATTGTTTAAGTTTGGACAATTTGGCCACCGTATTAAAATTGCCAAAATTAAATTGTCCAAACTATCTACATCATGTACATGTTACGGCATGATTCCTTTTTTCATACTCTCTGTAAAAGTCAAGATCGGCTAACAGTTTTTCTCATACTTCTTTGTAATATAAAGTAAACAAGCAACCATCGGGTAACTCTTTTCTTTCTCATGCTAACTCTTTCATAATATAAAGTAAACAACAAAGCTAACACCATCGGGTAACAGTTCTTTCTCATACCTCTTTGTAATATAAAGTAAAAACAAGCTAAACCATCTTTGGCTAACAGCTTCTTTCTCACAACTTCTTTGTAACATTAAAGTAAACAAGCAACCATCGGCTAACAGTTCTTTCTCATACTTCTTTGTAATATGATGTAAACAAGCAACTGTCTGCTAGCAGTTTTTTCTCATACTTCTTTGTCTGTAAACTAGCAGTAACAGTTCTTTCTCATACTTCTTTGTAATATAAAGTAAACAAGCAACCATCGGCTAACAGTTCTTTCTCATACTTCTTTGTAATATAAAGTAAACAAGCGACTGTCGGCTAACAGTTCTTTCTCATACCTCTTTGTAATATAAAGTAAACAAGCAACCATCGGCTAACAGTTCTTTCTCATACCTCTTTGTAATATAAAGTAAACAAGCAACCATCGGCTAACAGTTCTTTCTCATACTTCTTTGTAATATAAAGTAAACAAGCAACCATCGGCTAACAGTTCTTTCTCATACTTCTTTGTAATAAAATAAAGTAAATAAGCAACCATCGGGTAACAGTTCTTTCTCATACCTCTTTGTAATATAAAGTAAACAAGCAACCATCGGCTAACAGTTCTTTCTCATACTTCTTTGTAATATAAAGTAAATAAGCAACCATCGGGTAACAGTTCTTTTGTAATATGATGTAAACAAGCGACTGTCTCATATACCTCTTTGTAATATAAAGTAAACAAGCAACCATCGGCTAACAGTTCTTTCTCATACCTCTTTGTAATATAAAGTAACAGTAACTGTTCTTTCTTACCTCATACTTCAGTTCTTTCTCAATACTTCTTTGTAATATAAAGTAAATAAGCAACCATCGGCTAACAGTTCTTTCTCATACTTCTTTGTAATATGATGTAAACAAGCGACTGTCTGATATAAAAAGTAAACAAGCAGTTTTTTCTCACACCTCTTTTTGTTATGAAACAAACAAGCGACCATCGGCTAACAGTTTTTTCTCACATTGGCTAACAGTTTTTTCTCACAACTCTTTGTAACATTAAGTAAACAAGCAACCATCAGCTAACAGTTTTTTCTCATAGTTTTAAAAGTTTCTCTAACACCTCTTTTTGATATGTAAACAACAAGTCTGATAGCGTTTTTGGCTAACACCTCTTTTTTTTCTCACAAGTGACATCGGCTTTGTAACATTAAGTAAACAAGCAAGCTAACAGTTTTTTCTCACACCTCTTTTTGATATGAAACAAACAAGCAACCGTTGGCTAACAGTTTTTTCTCACAACTCTTTGTAACATTAAGTAACCAAGCAACCGTCGGCTAACATTAAGTAGTAAACAAGCAACCGTCAGCTAACAGTTTTTCTCACACCTCTTTATTCACCCGGTCTGGTGATATGGTCAAGGGATTTGGATTTAGCATGCATAAATGCTCATTTGTACTGCAAAATCAGCAGCGGATGGCAGTATGCAGGTTTTGGTGTTAAAACGGGGGCATTGTATGGAAGGAAATTTGTTCTTCAAAAAATAGTGGTGTTATGTGGAGGACAATATATCGGGGGAGAGAACTGTAATTCTTTAAAAAAACTCTTAAGAGCCCATGTGTTTTGAGAGATCACATTTCAGTGGCAGATGTTGTGGTCTGTCAGGACAGGTTCCTCTGTATTTCACAAGATGAAAACGTTTCTTCATTTCTAGGTTTTAGCCTGTGCACCTTCCAACATAGCAGTGGATAATTTAGTCGAGAGACTGGTCAACAACAAGCAAAAAGTTGTACGGCTTGGACATCCTGCCAGGGTCCTACCGCACATACAAAGATTTTCACTAGATGCCATCTTGTCGACCAGTGAGGATACAAAAATTGTGGAAGATGTTAGGAAAGATCTTGATAAAACTTTTGTAAGATGACACTTTTACTAGTTTATTATTTCTCTGATACAATTTTTTGCTTTGTTGCACTAGAGGATATTTCATGGTTTAAAACATTACTTGTCAAATATTTATGTTTTACAATTTTATATCAATGTGGGTAATGTGTTCATCTTATTAGAACTGATCTCACACCACTCCCATTTTCTGATATGTTGCTTATAGAATCTAACCAAATCTGCTACAGGGTCATATGTGAATGACATCTCATAGCTGTGTCATGCTTGACCAATGAAAATGAGGTAAAACTCTAGCCTTTCTCCAAAGATTTTATCCAAATTGTTTTCATATTTTATATCAATGTTTGTTTGTTTTATGGCAGGGTTCGCACAGACTATGAAAAGTGCTTGAATTTTCACATAGTCCTTGAAAAGTGCTTGAATTTACAAAAAAATTAAAAAGGTCCTTGAAAAGTGCTTGAATTTTTATTAAAATGTGCTTGATTTTTTTTAAACCTTGAATTCATTTAAAACGTCAAACTCCTGTAGAATAGTACAATGTGATGTTACAAATGGAATCGGTTTTTATCACTTGATAAACATACCATAAATGTCATGATGATAGAGAAGCTTTGTTTATATCCCGTGTTAGTACTATCAATCAAGCGTCACGATGATTCTGTGTTCAAGGTCATCTCATTAGAAAATTACCGGTGCATGGGTAATCACCTTTTGGGGAACAACAAGTGTTGGGATTGTGTAGTGTACTTTGAGTGTTACACAGTGTAATGTAACATTGCACTCTAGTGGAAAATAGAAGCTATACAATGTCTGTACTGTACATTATTGACCGTATTCCACTGATTAATGTGCAGAAAGTGCTTGAAAAATTGCTAGAAAAGTGCTTGAAAAGTGCTTGAATTTCATTTCTTACAAGCTGTATGAACCCTGTATGGTGTTTTACACCACACTCAACATTTTTCCGTCATATGGTGGCAGCCACTTTTTAATGGAGGAGAAGAGAACCTGGTTACAACATACCCTGGAAGAGACCACCGGGTTTCCGTAAATAAACTGGCAAAATATCCCTCAAAATCAGCTTAGGTTCTGGCAGAATTAAAATCTGCACTGACCAGGAGTGAACTCTTGGTTTACAGTCTGATGCTCTACAATTCCGTCACCGGAGATTTTAATCACATCTCCCAAACATGGTAACATCTCAATATTCATTGAATGCTGTAGGGTTGTTGGTCATAAAAAAGAATGTATAAACCCCAGTATGTATAGTTCAACCTCTCCTGACTCAAAATAAAAAATAGACAATAGTTTAGGTTAGATAGTTTAGAATTAATGTTATTTCTTCATTGGCCCTCCTTGACTGAGTGGTAAGAGCTTCTAGTCAGTGCAGATTGGAGGAGCTTCTAGTCAGTGCAGATTGGAGGAGCTTCTAGTCAGTGCAGATTGAAGGAGCTTCTAGTCAGTGCAGATTGGAGGAGCTTCTAGTCAGTGCCGATTGGAGGAGCTTCTAGTCAGTGCAGATTGGAGGAGCTTCTAGTCAGTGCAGATTGGAGGAGCTTCTAGTCAGTGCAGATTGGAGGAGCTTCTAGTCAGTGCAGATTAGAGGAGCTTCTAGTCAGTGCCGATTGGAGGAGCTTCTAGTCAGTGCAGATTTGATAAGTGTCTTGTCTGTACAAATAAGAGAAGCATCTGGTCATTGCAAATTTGAGGAGTCAGTGTAGATTGGAGGAGCATCTAGTCCATGCCATTTGGAGGAGCTTTTAGTCAGTGCAGATTGGAGGAGTGTCTGGTCAGTGCAGATTGGAGGAGTGTCTGGTCAGTGCAGATTGGAGGAGTGTCTGGTCAGTGCAGATTGGAGGAGTGTCTGGTCACCGCAGATTGGAGGAGTGTCTGGTCAGTGCAGATTGGAGGAGCTGTCTGGTCAGTGCAGATTGGAGGAAGTGTCTGGTCAGTGCAGATTGGAGGGAGTGGTGTTGGTCAGTACAAATAGGAGTGTCTGGTCAGTGCAGATTGGAGGAGCAGTACAGGTCATGTCTGGTCACCGCAGATTGGAGGAGTGTGGTCAGTGCAGATTGGAGTGTACCGATTGGAGGAGTGTCTGGTCAGTACAGATTGGAGGAGTCCAGTGCAGATTTGGAGGAGTGTTGGTCAGTCAGATTGGAGGAGTGTCTGGTCAGTGCAGATTGGAGGAGTGTCTGGTCAGTACAGATTGGAGGAGTGTCTGGTCAGTACAGATTGGAGGAGTGTCTGGTCAGTACAGATTGGAGGAGTGTCTGGTCAGTACAGATTGGAGGAGTGTCTGGTCAGTACAGATTGGAGGAGTGTCTGGGAGGAGTGTCTGGTCAGTGCAGATTGGAGGAGTGTCTGGTCAGAGATTGGAGGAGTGTCTGGTCAGTGCTGGAGGAGTCAGTGCAGATTGGAGGAGTGTCTGGTCAGTGCAGATTGGAGGAGTGTCTGGTCAGTACAGATTTGGAGGAGTGTCTGGTCAGTGCAGATTGGAGTGTCCTGGTCAGTGCAGATTGGAGGAGTGTCTGGTCAGCGCAGATTGGAGGAGTGTCTGGTCACCGCAGATTGGAGGAGTGTCTGGTCAGTACAGATTGGAGGAGTGTCTGGTCACCGCAGATTGGAGGAGTGTCTGGTCAGTACAGATTGGAGGAGTGTCTGGTCAGTGCAGATTGGAGGAGTGTCTGGTCAGTGCAGATTGGAGGAGTGTCTGGTCAGTGCAGATTGGAGGAGTGTCTGGTCAGTGCAGATTGGAGGAGTGTCTGGTCAGTACAGATTGGAGGAGTGTCTGGTCAGTGCAGATTGTGCTGGTCACCGCAGATTGGAGGAGTGTCTGGTCAGTGCAGATTGGAGGAGTGTCTGGTCAGTGCAGATTGGAGGAGTGTCTGGTCAGTGCAGATTGGAGGAGTGTCTGGTCAGTGCAGATTGGAGGAGTGTCTGGTCAGTACAGATTGGAGGAGTGTCTGGTCAGTACAGATTGGAGGAGTGTCTGGTCAGTGCAGATTGGAGGAGTGTCTGGTCAGTACAGATTGGAGGACCGCAGATTGGAGGAGTGTCTGGTCAGTGCAGATTGGAGGAGTGTGGTCAGTACAGTTGGAGGAGTGTCACCGCAGATTGGAGGAGTGTCTGGTCAGTGCAGATTGGAGGAGTGTCTGGTCAGTACAGATTGGAGGAGTGTCTGGTCAGTTCAGATTGGAGGAGTGTCTGGTCACCGCAGATTGGAGGAGTGTCTGGTCAGTACAGATTGGAGGAGTGTCTGGTCAGTACAGATTGGAGGAGTGTCTGGTCAGTACAGATGGAGGAGTGTCTGGTCAGACAGATTGGAGGAGTGTTGGTCAGTACAGATTGGAGGAGTGTCTACAGATTGGAGGAGTGTCAGGTCAGTACAGATTGGAGGAGTGTCTGGTCAGTGCAGATTGGAGGAGTGTCTGGTCAGTGCAGATTGGAGGAGTGTCAGTGATTGGAGGAGTGTCTGGTCAGTACAGATTGGAGGAGTGTCTGGTCAGTACAGATTGGAGGAGTGTCTGGTCAGTACAGATTGGAGGAGTGTCTGGTCACCGCAGATTGGAGGAGTGTCTGGTCAGTGCAGATTGGAGGAGCTTCAAGTCAGTGCAGATTGGAGGAATGTCTGGTCAGTGTAGATCTGAGGACCACTGGAACCTAATTTTGTGAGAAAGTTTGCCAGTTTACTTTCTGAGTATCGATGGTTTCTGATTACTTGAGGCAGATTACCAATCTACCAGCTAAAGCAGTCTTTTACTGGGTACATTGTTAACAGGTTTCATCCTCCATAAAACTAAAATGGCTGCCTTTAACTGAAAATTTGTTGATCGTGGCTTTTAAAATATTATTACCATAAAACAACCATACAAAATCTCTATCAAACCTCTTCCGATGAAACGGGGGCGGGGGGGTATCATAGGTTTTGTTCATACCATTATAAAATAAGTAAAATAAAAATTTGTGTATGTGCCATGTCATCTATTTGTCCAACGATTAACATGATTAACACATCTACCCCTCAATAAAAATTGGCTCTACTTAAAATCTATATCAAAGACTAGTCCAAATGTGTCATAGGGGTGAATGGGTTAAGGTCTTGGTTAAAGTCTTGGCAGAAATTTTGTAATTGCTCACCATTCAGTTAATAATGGTTTCATAGGTAGGAGATAATTGTATTGATATATTATTTCTTTAAGAATTCTTGTTAAGCAGTAAACTGATATTACATGTATTTGAATATTGTCCTTTTAAGTCAAAACTTAAGAAGACAAGAGACAAAGGAGAAAGACAAAAGCTTAGAAGTGATATGAAGTTTCTACGCAAAGAATTGGTACAGAGAGAGGAAGCTGCTACCAAGGAGATATTAAAGCGAGCTGATGTTGTCCTGGCAACACTTACTAGTTCTACAAGAGATGGACCAATGAAAGTTCTCGAAGATGACCATTTTGATTTAACAGTCATTGATGAATGTTCACAGGCTGTTGAAGCATCATGTTGGATTCCCCTTTTGAGGGCCCCAAGATGTATTCTGGCTGGTGATCACCTTCAACTGCCACCAACAATTTTGAGCAAAGAGTAAGTTGTCCATTTCAGTAATTCAATTTCAACTTGAAATGTGATGTTAGTGATATGATCTGTTCATTTTGTTTTAAATCCTTAAAGGGGCATTAGCAATGTTTTTTTTAAAAAGAATTTCTTTTCTTTTTTTACTGTTTAGAATGATATACAATAACAAAAAAGATATACAAGGGAATAAAAATTCTTAAATTTCTATGTTTTGTGAAAATTCTTGAGAATTGCAATTGATTAATTCAACCTTACAATTTGTATATGCATACCACACTGGACCTGACCTTATTTTCACAAAATATATAGCAATTTAAGATTTTTATGCCTGAATATAGCTCTTATTTGTTATTGTACATCAAGTACAAGTAGTAAATGAAGAAAAAATTAAAATATTGTTTTGGTAAATACAGCTAATTCCCCCTTTAAATGCATTTGTCAACAGGGGCTTATATCAGATAAACATGATGAATTTGTAGAATCTTATTGCCTTATGAGAAAATTACATCATATTTTGCAATAACAGATCTATATACATTCACTCTTCCATAGATGAAATTTTATATGTAGCAGATTATACAAAGATTATCAGATATTATGTATAATTATAAAAGTATTACTGTTACAGTGCTCCAGATAAGCTGAGTACAGTAGAACCTCGCCTAAAGACCACATCGTTTAGGAGACCCCCCTTGCATTTCAGACCACAAGTTTTCAGTCTCTTAATAAATATCTAATAAGTACAAAACCTCACTTAAGAGACCACCCCACTAATCAGAACCACTTGGAGTCAGTCTGAAAGGTGTCTTAATGGTGATGTTCCACTGTAACACCTCACTAAAAGTACCACTGTGTCATTAATTACCAATGGTGAAAGTGGTTAATAGCAATCCAGTAACACCTCACTAATCATACCACTTGTAGTGTGTCAGTTAGGTGGTCTTAAAAGTGTTCCACTGGGTTCCACTGTAGTCAGTTAGGTGGTCACTAGCAATCCATACCACTTGGAGTCAGTCAGTTAGGTGGTCTTAATAGCAAGATTCCACTGTAACACCTCACTAATCAGACCACTTTAAGTCGGTCAGTTAGGTGGTCTTAATTGTGAGGTTCCACTGTATTTGCATATTTTGTGCATAAAAAGTCAATGGATATACAAGCAATTTAAAATCCATATGTAAGATACCCAACCCATCTTAAATATGAAGGGTAAATTAAACCACTGGATCTAAAACTTACTGACAGGTAAAAGATCGAGTGTGCTTGTTCTGAATGAATTTTGGTCATAAAGTGTGTTCAAGCCCTATAGTGATAATGTATTTTAGCTGCCAAGTTATTAGAAGATAATGAATGGAAATAATAATTTGGCAACAGAATTGGAAAATACCAACTTTGCAGAAATTCTGTGGGTAATAATACCCATTGTATTTGTAACTGGTGGGTATTGTACCCGACTGCTCTGAAAGTCATGTGGATCACTGACTATATTACTTTCAAATGGTTGTTTAAATGAAGCTGTGGTTGATTTACCATGAAAATAAATAACAGTGTTCCAAGTGTTTTTATAGGTAGAAATATTAAACTTTGACCCAAAGCTACTTATGAAAAAATGGCTGACTCAGACTCTAACAATGTTTGGTTTCCTACCTTTCCTTCCTATACTAATGAAAAAAATGTAACCAAAGCGTGATACAGGTTTGATGTAATCACAAAAGTTTGTTCCATAGTATGCAAGTTTTCAGTTATGGTAGAAACAGATTCAACAACTCGTGAAAGTTGATTATCATGTTTATCAAACTCTTGTTAGTCAGTTTTCAAAATTTGAAAATACACTTTGTAGAGCAGTGTTTTTTCAAATGTTGAAAATTAACTAAATTGAGTTAGATAAACATGATGATCAACTAACAGGAGTTGTAGAACCTCTATCTAAATATTTTTCAAAAGTTCATCATTCACAGAAAGAATAGATAAAGAAATGAACATTTGATGTGATTTGTAGAGCTGCAAGTGAGGGTCTTGAAACCACGCTGATGGAGCGAGTGCTGACTCTTTATGATAAAAAAGTGATGAGAATGCTGACAGTACAGTACAGAATGCACCATCTGATCATGCTGTGGTCATCTGTACAGTTATATAATGGTCGACTGAAAGCTGATTCTACAGTTGAAGGGCACCTGCTGAGGTATATGTTTCAATGAAACATTGATTGCGAATGTTTTGACTCAGTAACTATGACATAAACACATACATGCACACTTTATATCTCTCACTCATTCTCTCTCTCTCTCTCTCTCTCTCTCTCTCTCTCTCTCTCTCTCTCTCTCTCTCTCTCTCTCTCTCTCTCTCTCTCTCTCTCTCTCTCTCTCTCTCTCTCTCTCTCTCTCTCTCTCTCTCTCTCTCTCTCTCTCTCTCTCTCTCTCTCTCTCTCTCTCTCTCTCTCTCTCATATTAGCCTCAACTCTACTCATTAGTCAGTCAGATATTGATGTTAGCTACAGATGAGAATACTCCACGAATTAAGGTATTTATCTCTTATATAATTACTGTCAGCACGTTTAAGAATCCTCACTTCTCAATGGCTGTAAGTGTCAAGCATGGGCCAAAATTTGAAGCCCTTCACCGGCATTTGGTGACGTCTCCATATGAGTGAAAGATTCTTGAGTGGGACGTTAAACAATAATAAACAAACATCTTATACAATTACATATTAATTATATTAGTAATTATTCTGTTTAAATCTATATTTGGGATCAGATATTTATTTTTAAGGATCTGTCAATTATCTATGATAAACAGTATTTTGTTTTTCTTAATTGTGGTGGTATAACAGGTTTGGCAATATACGGAGGATTACAATTTTCAAGGTTTGGTCGTTTTCATGTCTTTAATCCCTTCGGTATATCACATCCTGTTTACAACTCACTAAGTAAATTGGGATTTTGACCCTATTAAAGTGGCCAAAATTAAACTGTCCAAAATATGTACCGTACATGTGTACATGTTCGACGGCTGGAAAATCTTAATCCCTTTCTTACATCATGTACATTAACCCGGAAACATTTCTCATGTTAACTGTCATCGTTTCTGTTTAAAATAAATCCTTAAAGTGATATAAGCTGTCACAATGACTATTTTTGTCCCCTGACATATAGTCGAGAATATGATAAAACGTGTATTCAAATACATTGTCAAACACGTAAAACGATGTAAAAGATCTTCTTTTCGAAGTTATTAGTTTTATTAGAATTTAAGTTTTCCCGTACCTTAAAAAATCCCGCTGTATTTCCATATGCATTGACCTTTCAGATAAACTCTTTCGCATTATCAAATGTACTTCGTAATTCGGTCAGGGTATCTCGGTCCTTTAAGCGCTCGGACTATGTTAAAGTTGGCCGATTTTTATGTGTTTTATATTTACTTTTAAAAATACAGATTGTGATTTTTATTGGAAAGTGCATGTATTATGTAAAATATATGCTTTTCAACGCTATATTAAATACCTGAAGAAAATCGGATGAATATATGAATAAATATATCAAGTCACTAAAAGAAAATTTTCCGATCTTTGATGTTACCCTTTATGCTGACATTGACAAAATCAAAACAATATAACTGTGAAAAGTATGGTCACTCACGTTTTACAATCGTGCCCTCACGTCCGGTGGAGTTGGGCAGTTCATGATCATATGTGTCAAGAATGATAAAGCCGAAAATGCGATGGGACGAGTTAAAAATGGGTCAAGATCACCCGATATACCCAGCATGTGGACAGTTTCAGAATCGAATGTTTTGAAACAACGAAAAAGACAAACTTTGCCTGATTTAGGTATGAAATGATGATGTACGAAAATAAACGCAAAGGGTAATAAGAATAGAATGTATATTAATTGCAAATAGCACGTGTTTATTGGTCTCTCGGTAAAAAAATAACTGATATTACGGGTTACGTTTGGCAAGATTGTTTCAATTTTACACATGCATTTGTTATTCTAACCACCAGATGGTCTCTTTGGAATATATACGAGATAGAATATCACATAAAATGGGCATATAAAATTTTTCACCGACAACAGCTCATATCGCTTTAACAGGCCAGTAATACAAAGGCCTTAGGTTTATATCCCCGATCTACTCATAATTATTTCATGGGGTGTGATAATTGCAGTGTAAACACACTACATGACAATTTTTTTCCATCTATCATGAAGACAAGATTTGAAAATTGTGACACTCATAAGCTGACTCCCGACTGACTACACTTCGTTCATGTTTTAGAGCAAAGTGGAAATACAACCGGATAATAGTTTATGGCACTCAATGTTACCTTTGCAGTTGTAATATGAAGTAAACAAGCGACCACCGGATAACAGTTTTTCTCACACCTGTTTATTCACCTGGTCTGGTGATACGGTTGAGGGTTTTAACACACACAAATGACCATTTGTACTGGAGAATCAGTGGCCAATGAAAGTGAAAGGGTTTTGGCGTTATACCGGGGGAATTATATGGGAGGAAATTTGTTTATCAAGAAGTGGTGTTATGCGGGTTTGATTTAATAACGTGGGATGATATATCGAGGGAGAACTATACTTACTTCACGGTGATTATTTTTAGGGATCTCCCAGGAGTTGAGGACACAGATACAACACAAGAGCCATTATTATTGGTAGACACAGCTGGTTGTGAACTGTATGAACTGGATGTCCCAGAGGAAATTTCAAAAGGGAACGAAGGTTTGGAAATAAACATATTTACACATATAAAAACTCAGAAGTATACTACATGAAAAATTATCCTTTATTCCATTAATTACAAATTCATCATTCAATATTTATGGGGTCAGATATCGTTTTCAGCATTTAGAGTGTTGACAACTGTCATACACCATATTGCTAAAACATACAAAACTAATCTAAAGGTCATCAGCACCAGGTTTTCAACCATTATCTTTTTTCTTACAAAATATAATGGTAGAATATAAAAAGATGAGAGAAAAATAATCAAAATAATAACATTTTTAGACAGTGTCCATATACCACAAGGTTTGTAATTATGTGTCTTCATTTATAAAATGATGGACCACTTGCAATGGTTGAACATTGGACTACACTTTGTACATGTTTAAGATCACTGCTTCCAATCCTGGTAGTGAGCCATAAAAAAAATTTAAAACAGTTAGTAACAGCAAGGATTTTCAAAGGCCATTTTGGGATCTGGTTACAGCATGTACAGAACCAATTCCCAAGGTAAAAATGGCTTGTATTTTCCCCCAAAATATGTATAAATATTCTTCATTTTGAATTTCAAAATAAAGAATAAAGTATTTTCAAACAAATGTCTTTAAGGGGAAGAAGGACACCTGGTCACGTGACTAGAATGTCAATATATTAATATAATCTGGAAGTGATGTTGGCAATCTAAACAAAAATGACAGACGCCACAAATTTGACCACAAAAGACATAAATTGAATGCTAAATTCACATCAAGAAGTAAATTAAGTTGTTCTTTGCGAAAAAATTGATTTAACAGTCATGATTTTTTCTGTCAGCTATGAAACACAGCTTCACATTGTCTGACATCTTTTGTCCCTCTGTCTGTTTCTCTGGGTGCATTCACATTTTGACATAAATTATCATTTGTGATGAGGTGCATTGCCCAGTCAAGGTCAAGGTCATGTTCAAGGTTACACTCAAGGTCAAATGGTGGTACAGTCTTCTCTTAAAGAATTTTTTGTTATAAAATACTCAATTTCGGCATACTTCAAGATGTTATTTCTTCGCTATATACCCACAACTTGTGTTAATGGCTCTAAATAATTGTTAACCATTCTGATTTGATCATTTACAGAAAAAATAAAAAAAATGTTGATAACAAAATTTTTACAGTGACCGAATTTAAGATTTAAGTGTTATAAAAATTTGGTATTTTGGGGGTCACAGTTTTCAGTCTTTCATCCTGTTTATCCACTAGCTCTAATAAAAGCATAAAAATGCATTGACACCATGGCTTTTAATCTAATTTTACAAAGTTAGCTAGAAAAATATGAGTGTTGTTAATAAATAACTTTTTTAATGATGAATATGACAGGTGATGAAAAAATCAAAATTCTGGAAAGGGGCATAACTCTTGCATAGGTAAATATTCCTTATATACCCACAAATGTGCAATATTATTCATTCTATTAATTCATACATTCATTATGAATAAGTATGCAAAAAATAAGAAAAATTTTATGATAAGTTTTTTGTATACCCTCGGGTACCCATTTTCCCCTTAAATTAAATTTTTTTTTTTCCGTTATATATAAATATATCAGTCTGTGCCAATAACATCAATCCGTTGGTTCTGATTGACAAATATCTGTTCGGACTGATGTTGTTCTCACAATTTTTGGACTGCGTGACTGGTGCAGTTTGGAGTAACCTTGTCATGGCTGTTAAAAATTCAAAAAACGAAATTTAAGTTTGCCATAATATTAAAGCATCTAATATAAAGAAATATAAGCTTCTAAATACATGAAACATGCTCCTGGTCTGAGCGAAAAAAAAAAAAATTTAATAACATCTTTTTTAACAGTCTCAAATATATATGTAATAAAAGTCGGTTTAAAATAAATGTGTTTTATTTCATTTCATCATGCAGAAAAATGTTATATGCTATATATATATATATATATATATATATAATATATATATATATATATATATATATATATATACACCAGTAAAAATTCCTGGCTAGCTAGTAAAACTACTGGTTCAATTTAAGACTGATTTTTTTTTACTGTTGTAGCACTAAATAATTTGGCATAGGAATTTGAGAATTTTTATGCCTGTGTATATCTCTTTTTTTTTTTATTGTATATCAATCTATGAAATAAAAAAGGAAAGGAAATTAAAAAAAACACAGCTAATTCCTTTTTAAATATAATTGTTGAAAAATTTAGGGAAAAGTCCTAAAAATGAAGTCACTGGAAACTATTTCAAAAAGGATTGTTTTACACAGAAAGTAATAGGAAAATTCATAAACTTATGGCATGATGCTGGTCTTCATAAAAGGTTTTATTAACAGAGTGATTACACCGTTTTACAGGTGTCTCAAAACACGTTCTACTAATGTTTTTATTTGTTTATCTCACATGTTAGACTTTACCTGTGATGGTAAACAATTTTTAGAAATTTATTTTTATTACCTGTTATTAAGGAGAAGCAGATATTATCAGCAGCCATGTTGAAAAGTTGGTGGATCTTGGTTTGAAACAAGAGGATATTGCTGTGATTGCCCCATACAACCTTCAGGTACTGTATTGTCAGTTTTAAGGCAACTCATTTTTGTTTTATCGGTGTTTTACACCATGCTTAGCAATTTTTCCATTATTTGTTAGAGGAGAGAACCAGTATTCAATGTACTCAGGAAGAAACCACCAGCCAACAAGTAAACTGACAAACTTTCTCACTAAATCAGCTCAAGATCCAACAGGCTCAAACCTTTGCTGACCAGAAGTGAGAGACCTCACGGTTTAAAGTGCAATGTTATAACCCCTCAGCCATGGTGGCCCCCTTTAGGTAACTTTTTTTCCATGTGAAATCAATGTTTATTTCAAGTAATTGTTGATAAGAATATAATTTAGATTTTATATGTAATAAGCATTTTGATTGGTGTAGACATAAAGTTCATGTGAAATTGATCTCTATGTCAATTGCTACATTCACTGATTAATTGTTTTCATTTAGTTCCTTCGTGGAACAGTATTCTAACAATGTTCCTTCCATAGCATTTATGATATTTGAATTTGCAGTTATTATTCTGAAATACTTTTTATAGTGTGTCTGGTCAAATGTTTTGAAAATTATATTCCCACTTGTATAACAAAATAAATTTCACACCTATGGCTAATGAGTTGTAATCACACACAACTCAGGTAAAGTTCTGCTTTACCTGTTCAAAAGTTTTGTCAAAGGTTCCATTCTTCAATATTTTAAAGAATTTTTTACAATTTATATAGTTTCTAAATGATATTTTCTCCTGTGTCTCTGTGACAATTCATTCATTGTGTACAATCTACTTATTTTATTGAAATTTCAAAATGTTGTACAAGTGGGGAGACATCATAAAGAATTGTCCTGTGCTTAATTGTACATCTATAGCACCGATTTGTTTAAAGACATAGTATCTACGATTTCCTCAAATATTTCAATCTCAATTGTTTGGGTCAAATATGTTTATATTTGGAGATAAAAAACGAAAAATTGTTGAATTAAAACACATAGAAGTATAGTTTTATTGTATTTCACAACTTTCCACGTTTTTTTTATTTTTTGTCGGACGACAAAAATTCGTTTGCAAGCCCGCCCATATTCATATAACCTTAGCGTGACCTGTATTTGCGCATGCGCATTTCCATTGTTGATAGTGAAAAGCATGGCGTCCAAAGCAAAAAACAAATCGTGGCCGACCTGTTTAAATTGACAGATTCAGCTAGAAAAAGAAATCGGAAAAGAAGTTCTGGCGAAATACAACAAGACCAAGATAAATATTGGAAAGGAGCATGATCGATGGATAAGCCTCAAGGACCGTCTAAATGTAGGTCCTCACGCCGAAGTCGCTAAAATCCTGATCGATTGATCTAGGTCATTGCGTGTGCTTCTGGGATTGTTTCTGTGCATAATTAATGAGTTTGATTCTTACAGACGATCGACAACAAATCAGCATTTATCCGTTAATTACGCTAATTATACAAAAAGTGTCGACGTGGAAGATCATTATTCAGTCATATCTTCGATATTTCCGCAAAATTGCCGACTAAAAAAATAACCATTTTCGTAGATACTATGTCTTTAAGGAGGACAACATTGCTTTTTCCAATTCAGAATTTGTTGTAGTTGTCCATTCATAATTCAGCAACACTCTATGGTTCCTGGATAAAATTTTTGTCCTTGTTTGTATACATGATCGTCTTCATTCTCAAAAAAAAAAAAAAAAAAAAAAAAAAAAAATAAGTTCATGAGAGCAACTGATTTTAATGATGAAGTTTGTTGATGTTGAAGTTATCCCAGGGACTTTCTTTGGCCCATTTTGGGTCCAGATACAGGATCCATTCCCAATGCAAAAATGGCTTGTATTTTCCATAAAATATGCAAAAATTCCTAATTTAGAATTTCAAAATGAAAAATGAAGTATTTTCAAGCAAATGTCTCAAAATAAGTTTTTCTGTTTTAGAAGAAATGTTGAATATTTTCCCAATTTTCTGGACCCTAGACCCAGAATTTTGGAGGTAGGATAATCTCTGTATCAACTGATAAAGACAGAAAGCATTACACATCTAAGGTGAATCACATGATGCAGCTTTACATCCTTGTAGCGACAACAACCTCGTCAATGATTAATTATCAGATTTATTCTTTGATCAATGTTTTTCAAATTTTTTAAACTTGTGTGGAAATTGTTATATATGTTCTTGTTTGAAATTGATTTGACATTTTCGGGGGCCTCCATGGCCGAGTGGTTAGAGCATCACGCTTTCAACCATGAAGTTTCTCAGCTGTAGGCAGGGCGAGTTCAAGTCCCACAGGACCCTCAGTTGATTTTGTGAACAAAATTGGCCAGTTTGCTCGCAGAAGGCCAGTGGTCTCTTTCCGGGTACATTGAAAACTGGTTCTCTCCTCCACCATTAGATACTGGCCGCCACCGTTAACTGAAAATTTGTTGAATGTTGCATAAAACACTATTCAAACAAAAATGTGACTTTTCATGTTATTTTTGTGACATGAATTTCTTGAGAACATTGTATAATATTTACAATGATTAATTAACATTTTTAAGGTTAAAAATGTTGAATAATTATGAGTTTCTGGAAATTCAAATGTACAAAATTTGCCAGCATAGATATTCATTGTAAAACAAAGAATCAGATGAAGTATTCGTGATTGTAAGTCTTGTTCTAGTTCTAGAGAGAATCTATTTACTAACACACTTCTTTTTTAAAAGGTGGAATTATTGAGGTTAAGGTTGTCAACCAACTTTCCTAAAGTAGAGATCAAGTCAGTGGATGGATTCCAGGGGCGTGAAAAAGAGGCAGTGCTTATATCTCTTGTCAGAAGTAACCCAAAAGGTAAAAATTTCAAATAATTTTATCTTTAATATAGAACAGATCAAGAAACTAGAAATTTGATTTAAGTCCAAAAGAGTTATTTCCCTTTTGCTGCAATAGTAAGTTAAAGAAACATTTTTAATGTAGATGCAGTCATTTTGAAAATACATTTTTTGGGATAAATAAAAAATATAAAATAAATTCATTATTGATCTATTTTTTTTTTTTGGTTTCAGGGGAAGTTGGATTTCTAGCAGAAAAAAGAAGAATCAATGTAGCTATTACAAGAGCTAGACGCCACCTAATGGTTGTCTGTGACAGTGAGACAGTCGGCCATGATGAATTCCTCAGATCATTGATTGATTACATGTCTGAAAATGGAGACGTCAAAACTGCTCAAGAGTATATTGAAGGTACTGGGTATTTCCAAGTGAAATTTGCTGGAAAAGATCAGAAAGTTCTTGCAAATTACAACAAGGAATGGCCATGTTAACTAGTAGTTGGGATATTATATTTCTCCAGTAATATTTTCTCCTGATTTTTTTGTCTTTATTCTGGAAAAATCTTTGCCCCATGTTAGATATGCTGTAGTTACATTTCTTACAGCTCTTACATATATTAAATTAATTGGTTTACATTTTGACTTTGCCTCACAAATGAGGATGAAAAAGGTAATAGTCATACTGTTAAACATACAGTAGAACTTCTGTTATCTCGAAGATGTCGGGACCAAGGTAAAATTTCGAGATAAACAGGTCCTCAAGTTGAAGGTTTGTCACTAAAATAGAATCCTGATTCCTCTCATGAGCATCTTGGTAATTGCCAAAGTATATAAACAAGCATTTTTTTTATACATGTATATTGTATATAAACCAGTATTTTTGTGAAGATTTTTATCCATTGTATGTTATCATAAAACGATACAGAAGGCATACTTTTTCAGCACTAATCATATCGTTACATAATAATTCAATGAAGATGTAAAAAAAATAACCTCAAGATAACTGGTCAATTTCACTCTGAAATTAAGCATCAGAACCATATTTTAACATCGACAGTAACATTTTTATAGACTTTCCTGATCTCGAGTTATCAGGTCTTTTTTTATTAAGCTATAGAAGGAAAATTGCCGGGACCAGCAGTTGATCTCGACTTTACCGGATAAATCAAGATTACCGATCTCGACATAACGAGTTTTGACTGTATTTATGCTGTATGTTAACTCTGGAACTACAGGGGTAGCATCACATGTGGCAAGGGCTTTAAATAGTACTGCCACACATTAAATTCCCACTTAGAATTGTAAGCTGCTTGTAAATTCTTTGATTTTTGTTACTCCTTTGTACTCCATGTATAGTCCATCATCAAAATGCACTGAAACCTTGATGATTCGAAGTTCAAGGATCCATCTAGAAAAGTGTGAAACATTGGGACTTTGACTCACGGATGGTAACAGAGAATTGTGCGTTTTTAGTTTCAGAGGTGTATATGACTTTTTTAAATCCATTTAAGACATGTACAGTCATACAGTCATAATAAGTGCTAAAATTATCATAGTTTTCATGATATTAAACATTGAGTGTTTATGAGAAGGACAAGAATTACTATGGAACGATTTCCTACACATGTAAATTTTGACTTTGAATTATTTGTTGGATTTTTCGTTGTCTTTATAGAAATGGGCCCCTAAATTTATTTGAAACATCGAGGAACCTGACTCATAAAAGTTTGAATTATAAAATGTTTATAAGTACATGTAGCATTAAATAACAAAATTATTCGGGACTTTTTCAGTTGTTCAATGGACCATTATTTGTAAATTGGACAAAATTTCAGATTTTTTTATAAGAAAAAAACCTAGACAAAACAGTATTGAAAAATTTGGGTTGCTTTTTTATTAGGTGAGTCAGTCGGGTCACTTCAAACAATTTTTTTTATTTTGTGGCTTCAGTCTACCATTAATTAATGTTCGATAATCATACTGCAAGTGCAAGGACATACATTTGAATTCAGTCCAGGTTTTGACCGGTAACATTTGCTGCCATCGTATAGTTGAAAAATAGTTGAATGTGATAGAAAGCACTTTATAGAGCAAACCCACATTTGATTTAAAGGTAGATCTACTTGTTTACAGTTTTTACAAATTAATATTTGTCTTGGCATACTGATACTAAAGAATATTTCTATCAACAGAAAAATTATTATTCTTTCCATTGTTTTATAAAAATTTGCTTCCCCAATTAATAAGTAAAGGGTGTGAAAAGAGTGGGTCATCCGAGACCACTCAGATTTTTTTTATAGAAATGTGAAATCTTAAATTTTAAGTTTTCTGTTAATCATTTTTATTTTTTGAAATGAATGTAGTTATATGCCTTTCATCAAGTATAATACTTTAAACATAATCATATACAAAAACAAAGTCATGACCTGACCATTGTCTGATTCATATAACTTTGCGGGGTGGAGAAACCTTTTGATTGGCATATCAATGATTCCTCTCACTTTGGTTAAACTGGACATCATATAAAATGTGTTTTATTCCCAACTGTCTACCATTGGAACGATTTCTCTGTTGGTTTAATTTTAGTGTTATTGTGGCGCATTACCTAAACTCTAATAAACTCGTCCAGGTCAAGAAAGGGTTCGCGTAAGACCCCACCCGGGCAGGTTATATGTGTATGACTGTCCCTGATTGGATTTCAAATGATTTCTATAACACTTACAGATGGACTTGTGAACAACAAGATAGTGAGACCAGAACATCTAAATGATTTGATAAGTATACCTTCAACTGTCAAAAGACAAGCTACAAAACCAAAGACGACAGATAAAGCGAGCAACAACAAGAAAAAGGGGAGAGAACCCATACAGGAAGGAACAGAAAATAAGTCCTTAAAACCAGAGAGTCGTCCAAAGTAAGTTTTTTTAAGCCAGAGGGTTGTCCAAGTAAGTCTTTAAAACCAATATCGTAAGTCATTGAAGTAAGTTCTTTACACCAGAGAGCCATCCATTTAAGTCCTTTAAACCTATAAGTCATCTATGGCAAGTCCTTTAAACCAGAGTCGTCCAAAGTAAGTCATTTAAACCAGAGAGTTGTCCAAAGTTAGTCATTTAAAACAGAGTCATCCATTTAAGTCCTTTAAACCAGAGAGTCATCCATGTAAGTCTTTTAAACCAGAGGGTTGTCCAAAGTAAGTCCTTGAAACCAGAGACTCGTCCGAAGTAAGATTTTAAACCAGAGAGTCGTCCAGAGTAAGTCCTTAAAACCAGAGAGTCGTCCAGAGTAAGTCCTTTAAACCAGAGAGTCGTCCAGAGTAAATCCTTTAAACCAGAGAGTCGTCAGAAGTAAATCTTCTAAACCAGAGTGTTGTCCAAAGTAAGTCCTTTAAACCAGAGAGTCGTCCAGAGTAAATCCTTTAAACCAGAGAGTCGTTGAAGTAAGTCCTTTAAACCAGAGAGGTGCCCAATGTAAGTCTTTTGTAGTCATAAAACTTCAATTGTGGGCTAATACTTTAAACAGTAATGTGATCTTTCCATGATGATTTGACTACCTGTTTAAATGTCAGTCTGTTTCATGATATGTATGTCTATATATACATGTCACCATACATATTTCTTTTCATGTGTATACAACTCTTCATGTGTAGGTCTTTACCATGTAAATGTCTGTTGATGTGTAGGTCTTCACTATGTAAATATCTGTTCATATGTAGGTCTGTATCATATAAATGTCTGTTCATGTGTAGGTCTGTATCATGTAAATGTCTGTTCATGTGTAGGTCTGTATCATGTAAATGTCTGTTCATGTGTAGGTCTGTATCGTGTAAATGTCTGGTCATGTGTAGGTCTGTATCATGTAAATGTCTGTTCATGTGTAGGTCTGTATCATGTAAATGTCTGGTCATGTGTAGGTCTGTATCATGTAAATGTCTGTTCATGTGTAGGTCTGTATCATGTAAATGTCTGTTCATGTGTAGGTCTGTATCATGTAAATGTCTGGTCATGTGTAGGTCTGTATCTTATAAATGTCTGTTCATGTGTAGGTCTGTATCATGTAAATGTCTGGTCATGTGTAGGTCTGTATCATGTAAATGTCTGTTCATGTGTAGGTCTGTATCATGTAAATGTCTGTCCATGCATAGGTATGTATCATATAAATGTCTGTTGATATGCGGGCCTGTATCATGTAAATGTCTGTTCATGTGTAGGTCTGTATCATGTAAATGTCTGTCCATGTGTAGGTCTGTATCATGTAAATGTCTGTCCATGCGTAGGTACAATGTATGTATTATGTAAATGTCTGTTCATGTGTAGGTCTTCACTATCTAAATGTCTGTTTATGTGTAGTTCTGTATCATGTAAATGTCTGTTCATGTGTAGGTCTGTATCATGTAAATGTCTGTTCATGTGTAGGTCTGTATCAGGTAAATGTATGTTAAGGTGTAGGTTTGTATCATGTAAATGTCTGGTCATGTGTAGGTCTGTATCATGTAAATGTCTGGTCATGTGTAGGTCTGTATCATGTAAATGTCTGGTCATGTGTAGGTCTGTATCATGTAAATGTCTGGTCATGTGTAGGTCTGCACAATACTATACTAATGCTTCACAGATTGGGTACATGTATTGATTCATCAGTACCCTCAGAATGTTTTTTTTTTTCTGCACTCATTTTTGTAAAGTTTGTAAGTTTAAAACAAACTGTTATCTTCACCAGTATACATAGAGATATGTGTCTTTCTTAAACTAATTTTGAGTCATCTGATATTCATTTTCAAGGACTGAAGAAGAGACAAATGAAAAAATAAAGGAATATCAGGAGTATCTAGAATCGTTCATGGCAAAGCCTGATCAGAACATTTTAGAATTTCCATCCACGCTGAACTCACATGACAGACTACTTGTTCATGAGGTATGATATCGTTCGTACACAGGTATACCGAGGTAAAGTGGCACATCGCAGTTCTGTCCAAAACCCCCAAAAAAATATTTTTCAAAAATAGGTTGTTCAGATAAACCATATTGCCTTGCATTGATTCTATGCATTACTGAAGATCTGGGCCCGAAGTCACCAAATTTACTCAGTACTCAAGCTTAACTAACTTTTCATGATTTTAAGTTAAAAACACGCAAAATTTATCCTGTAACTGGACATGTTTATATATTGACGGCATATAATTATAAATAATGATCAAAATCATTGCTCATTTGAAAAAAAAACTAAAGAAATATTAAAATATTGTTTGAGTACGTACTCAAATTTTGAGTACCGTACTCAACATACTTATTCAATTTTACAGGAAAATCTTGAGCATGACGCAAAAATTTATATGTGAATGATAAGAAATGATAAAATGCTGCCTAAAAATTCAAACCCAAACATTCTACAAATGATTCTATAGTCAAAATAATGAAATAAAAGTTGAGCTTGAGTATTGAGTAAATTTGGTGACTTCGGGCCCTGATATTTTTATGATAACAAGTAGCTTATCAGCCCTGTATTCAGACTTGTGTTTGTAAACATGTTGCCAATGTACCTTAGTAGATCTATATGGTGTAAAACATCAATTTGAGACTTTTGAATATTACTATGTTTCATTATCGGCTGTGATGAATTAATTACTTACTAATTACTTGTTAATTACATCTTAATTGAAGTAAAGATGCTTTTTCAAAGAATTTAAGATTAATTTTTTAAATGTTTCCATTTACAGAAAAAAATATATTCTCTGCATTTTTTCTGAAATCACTTTTGTATTTGTGACATCTAGGACTGAAAAAAGTTAGAGCTTCCGAAACATTTGAAATATAAATACATGTAGGAAATGTCAGGGGCTTGCGTTTTCCCCTGTCCGTCCCTTCTTCTGTCCGTCATGCTTAGGGTATGTTTAATAAAATCTTATATGGGTGTGTTGAGTGGATAAGGAAGTCTCCACCTGAGTGACAGAATTTCTTTGTCCACACTGCGGGTTTCCTGAGGATTGGACTTAAAGATTCTTACCACAAGGGCAGAGATTTTCTTTTTTTCTCCATGTTGTTTTTTTTAAATACATTTTAATGTAGATATAAGCAAATAAAGTCAGCCATAACAATGCATTGTATTATAGAAGCCACAGAAATTCATTGTAACAAAAATAAGATGTAGTGTGTCTGTAATATCATAGTGCGTGTGAACTGTCTTTCCATTAGCTCTGTTTACCCAAAAATGATATTTCGACTTTTTCTAATTTTCCTACTTATGCTTGATGTAGAATATCAAGTAAGAACTTTACACAAGCATAAAAAATCTGATATTTTCTATATATTTTGTGAAAATAAGGTCAAGCCCAGTGTAGTATTTATACATGTATACTAATAGAAAGGTTGAGTTAATCATTTGCAAGTGAAAAAGTACCAAACCTGGGTTTCTCAAGCAATTTTCATAAAACAAATAGGTATTTAAGAAATTTTATGCCTATGTATATCTCTTTTGTGTTATTGTATATCAATCTAAGTTAAAAAAAAAAAAAGACAAAACAAATTTTGGAAAAAAAACACAGCTAGTGCCCCTTTAAAAATGGACCGTGAATAGAATCATTCCTATGAAAATCAGTAAGGCACCACACGTCGTCCACTTATATGAATCAGACAGTATTCCATTTGTGTGACAATAATTACATGTAGTTTAATAGTTATCAAAATTTGATGTGATTGGTAATTTTTAAACGTTTTACACACCTCCACAATGCCCCACCCCCTCTACCAGAAAAGCTAGGGAAGAGTACAGGTTATGTCTAGGTCCAGCCTGTCTTGTCAAGGCCAAAGTTTTGTAATTAAGTGATTAACAGGAATTTCCCACACTCTTTTGGGAAAAGGCCCCAGGCATTTTCAATTGAGATTTTATTTACATTTTTATGATTTTATTGAAATCTAATAATATGCAAAACTATTTGAAAATACAAGGATCTTTTCAAATCCACAGTCTTCATTTAACTTCAGTTGGAAAATTTTGACTGCAAATTGGTAAAAATGCATATTTCTTTTTGCATTGGAAATGGGGCCTTATTTCAACCCCCTACGATAGGGCGGAAAATCCTTGTTATAGCTCACCATTCACTTTGGTAGAGTTTCATATGTACGAGACATGTATCAATTCATCACTGTCAAGTTTATTTATTTTTATAATTCCAGTTATCAGAGAAGATGGGATTATGTCACGTAAGCAAAGGGACTGGCAAGGAAAGACACATCTTGGTATCCAAACAGGGGGCAACATCTAAGGACTCTGCCGATACAAACAAGGGTTCAGATAATCAAGAAACTGAATGTGTGGAAAATGTTTATAAAAGTAAAAGTTTTGAAGATGTTACAGAGAAGTCTAACCTCAGCATAGAAGAAAAAGAACCTACTAAAAGTGATAAGCTTGTTTGCAGACATTGTAGTAAATCTGTGATTAAAGCAAATTTTAATCTGCATGAAACACATTGTGCACGAATGCAGAGAGAAAAGTCCAAGTTGGCAAATGAGTCAAAAACAGAACAAACAAATCATCACAAAAGTGCTAAAGGAAGTCACAAACCTGTACCAAATGCTCATTCTGCTGCCGTAGCTAGACTGGATAAAGTTGACGTGGATGACTTTGATGCTCTGATAGCTGCAGCACAGAGTATGGACAAAGGCTGTAGCTTTAAAAAATGTAAAGAAAAAACATCAACTCTTGGTCAAGTTTGTAAGTTTTGTGAACGAAGGTTTTGTTTGGGCCACTACATACCTGAGGTTCATGGATGTGGGGACATTGCCAAAGCCCAAGCCAGAGCGGCGATAGTGCGGGAAGGAGTTCTGTACAGGGGAAGTGGCATTCCAGACAAATTACCCGATCCACAGAGAAAAGCACAATTACAAAAGAAAATGGACAAAAAGATGGCCGATTTATCATCAAAGCGACAGGGGAAAAAATCCAAAAAGAAATGATAAAAATAACTAGTTCATCATGATATAAATTACATATATAAGTAATTACGATTGAGAGACATGGTATGCATCTTCTGTATTTCTGTATTTGAATACATTTTTATTTATGTGTGAAATTTGGTGTGTAATAAAAAAAAAAACTTGTTTAAGAATGAAATCCATAGAATTAATGTTTACGTAGAAATTTTTGCTCCTGTTTAGTTTTTTGTCATTTCCACCCTTAGAAAAGAATTTAAAATGAAAGCAAATTTTACAAGTTGAAAAGTGGTCTGATTAGTGAGGTGTTACTGTAGAACCTCGCTATTAAGACCACCTTACTGACTGACTCAAATTGTTCTGTTAGTAGGTGTTACAGTAGAACCTCGCTATTAAGACCACCTAACTGACAGACTCAAATTGTTCTGTTAGTAGGTGTTACAGTAGAACCTCGCTATCAAGACCACCTAACTGACTGACTCAAATTGTTCTGTTAGTAGGTGTTACAGTAGAACCTCGCTATCAAGACCACCTAACTGACTGACTCAAATTGTTCTGTTAGTAGGTGTTACAGTAGAACCTCGCTATCAAGACCACCTAACTGACTGACTCAGTGTTCTGATTAGTGAGGTGGTAAAGTGGAACCTTGCAATTAAGACCACCTAACTGACCGACTCAAAGTGGTCGGATTAGTGAGGTGGTCTCTTGAGTAAGGTTCTGTACTTAATAAATATTTATCTAGAGACTGAAAACTTGTGGTCTGAAATGCGAAGTGGTCTCCGAAGCGTTGTGTTCTTTAGGCAAGGTTCCACTGCATGTACCCAAACAAATTTTAATATATCTGATGTTTTCTTCAAAGAATCAATAATTTTTATCATTATCTAGAATTGTATACCATCAATATACAAACATGTCCAGTTACAGAATAAATTTTGTATGTCTTTAACTTAAAATCATGAAAAGTTAGTTGAGCATGAGTACTGAGTTAATTTGGTGACTTACATGAATATGTCACCATCTGTAGAATACAAGTTCCAGAGGAGGTATGTCTGTACATTGAGGTTGACTGGCAGGTGACCCCAAAAAATAACTTTTTCTTTGCCTTCAGACAAAGCCAATAGTGTTTTGTGAAATAATTACCACATCACATATAATTGTAAATTTGCCAAATTTTTAATAAAAAATAATGTAAAGATACATGTACATCAGAACAAAGGTGACATTGTTATCGATTTAAATTTGCCATCTTGTTCTGAGGCCTTGCTTATCTAGCCAACTGCTGAGCTAGAATTTCTCTGTCAACACTTAAGTTGATATTTGTAGCTTGGGAAAAAATAACCAAACATGGATGAGTTGAGTGGAAAAAGAAATTTCAACCCTCGCAAGAATCTGAAACGGTTGGATTGGACAACCAGATTATGGAGATTTCCTTTTGTTTTGCCTCGGACTGCAATGTCGCCATTTCATTGGATGTAAATGTCACGTGATTGCCGTCCATGGTTCTATGGATAGTCAGTAGCAAAAAAAAACTGGACGGCAATGGGGAAAAAAAAGTTATTACATTAATTAGTGAAGCTGAGCCTTCCGTGGACTTGATCATCCGGACATATTTCCGTGGACAGTCTGCAACAAATCTAATAACTGATTAATCTATGCAACAATCCATTGAAAGATTTTATTGGTCCTTATTAACCATGTGATATATTTAACTTGCAACTTGGCCAATAGCACGATATGAAAGATAATTTTAATTGAAAACAAGATAAAACTACATTTGTGTAAGATGTATAATTAGCGGGTGATCCTAAATGAAGAACTCGAGATTTTTTGGGAGGATTACTGGGTGTTATTAAGTTTTATTTACTTAAAATCAATTAATTTAATACAAACAACTTAATTATATGCACCTTTATTGACAAAAAAACTTAAATTTTATAGATTTATGAAGAAATAATATAACATGAATTACGCTATTTATAGATACACTCCTTTTGCGTTTTCATTGTTTTGATCAAACTCTTGTTCCGAATTATTTTTAAACTTTCATCTAATCGTTGAATTTTGTTGAATTGATTCTTTTTCATTGTTCATTTTATATCGGCCTTTTTTATACCTGTTGTTTACTATATATACGGCCGAGTCGTCGTTCCAAGATGGCGCCTGCTACTGTGATTCTAGTAGATCGTAAATATGAAAAAACCTCTATAATTCGATTGTTATACACGCTATTCTTGTAAAACTTATAATATTTGGATTGTCTGTGATCTAAAAATTACGATTCTGCTATTTTCGCATTGACAAAATTACGAATAGTTAAAATAAAGGTAGAGTTCTTCATAGTTCTTCATTTAGTGTCGCTGATAATTTAGGCAATTACATTATTTATGGTAAAAGGTCATACCAGGTCAATAACAAAACTTTATTAGCCAATCATAGTTTGAGTATCATTTACAAACTTGTCAGAGGTTAGACAAAAAAAAATGTTCTATTTTCGATTAAACTTGAATGCCACAATCAATAAATTTTCTCTTGGTTCCCTCCCTTGAATTTAATTTCAAATATCTACAAAAGATGAATTTATTTTTAGGATTGCACAATAATAAAAAGATATGATTTATGGATCTTAAAGTATGTTATATAGTTAAAATATTAAAATGTTTCATCGAATACAAAGAATACAACGAGAGGTAAAAGTTACAAGAACGAGTAGGCTATATACAACAGCAGCGGACCATGAACGGTACTCTAGTGAATTGCACCTTATACTTTTTATACGTTTAGATATGAAGGAATTCAATTCGGTCCTCTGACCATACCACTGTTACAGCTAATAATTCATCAGTATCAGGAAACCTTATTCCAAGATAAACTGTATATAGCTAATCATCTGGCCGGGATTAAATTGTAAAATTGGTTGAATTTGGAATCTGTTTTACGTCACACAGCAATTTTTCAGTCATATTGTGGCGGACAATTTTAGTGGTGGAGAAAAGAACTCGGTTACAATGTATCCGGGAAGAGACCACCAACCGTCCGGTGGAGAAAATAACTCGGTTACAATGTATCCGGGAAGAGATCACCAACCATCCGGTGGAGAAAAGAACTCGGTTACAATGTATCCGGGAAGAGACCACCAACCATCCGGTGGAGAAAAGAACTCGGTTACAATGTATCCGGGAAGAGACCACCAACCATCCGTAAGTTAACTGGCAAACTTTCACACAAATTAGACTAGGTTCCAGTTGGACTTAGACCCGCGTTCACTTGAGGTGAAGTACGCCATTTTTTTATAGATTGATGTTCTAACTACTTGTACACACAGTAGAATTGGTAATCAACTTACATTTTGTTAAAGCTTACATTCTTATATTGCAAGTGGCGGGACTCAGGTTGAGTTCCAGTTAACGAGTGACACCTAAGACCAACGATATATAAAGCTATATAAAGACTTTAAAAAGGTAATGGTTGTTTTTCTCTATATGCTCTTTACAAGAAGGGGAAGTCGCATGTTTGAGCACGAGACATGAAACTGTGGTAATGATTGTTTTTCTCTACGTGCTCTTTACAAGAAGGGGAAGTCGCATGTTTGAGCACGAGACATGAAACTGTGGTCCCATGTCGCGGCATTTGTTGTGCTTTAAAATTGTTATATGCCAAATTGGAAGTTTTTCACTTCTAGCTGGTAACGTCTCCATTTAATTAAAATGATTATGGGATATAAAACAAACAAACAAAAAACCCCAAAACACACAAAAGAATTTTGAATGTCGGTATTAGTTTTGTTATATATATATATATATATATATATATATATATATATATATATATATATATATATATATATATATATATATATATTTATTTGTTGTGTTTATACCAAAGTCTCATTAGTCTGGCTATGGTCCAGCTCCAAACTGCCCAGTTTTGTTTTATTACAGGATCGCTGTGCTTCATTGCGTACTCGCATGGGGTGCTTACCATTCACAACGGAATATGCAAGTACTGGCCAGGTTTTTAGCCTAGGATCCTGGCTAACTGATGCCAAAGCTGACAGTATATCGACGAAGGAGGATTGGGCCAGGAACCTAGGCTAGCCAGGCTTTGCCAATGCTCCAGATGTCGAACAACATCGTACAGACAAGTTCATAAATCAAATATAAATTTTTTATTTTGAAAATTCAATTTATTTTTTGTTACTGCTTAGTTTTAGAGCCAGTGTCTGTAACGAAAATACTGTTGAATCATGGGAAGGAACCCCGCTTAGAGCAGGTGCCAGTGTGTTCTCAATCGGACACCTTCATATCATTCACTAACTGATACTCGCCAGTCTGATCCAGTAAATCGTGAGGACCTATAGCACTGAACAACGCGTGTTAATGATTGGTAATCGCTAATGTCGATTTCACAAATCTGTTGTTCTGTGAATCATCAATACAGTACTGTTATATCTTATGTCTATAACGCGGGACTTGCAAGAGATTCTTTGTACGTTACAGGTACTACATTCCGGCAACGTAGCATTCCAATTTATCATACAAACAAGCAGTTTGTTATTTCTATGCCCGACTTATGTAAGCACTCCACTGAGTGCCAGAGTGTTACTAACCTTATCGGTATTTGTGGAGAACACTTTTATAATAAAGATCAGCTATGAATGGTATTCCGTATCGAGACAGACTGACTAAGAGAATCGGAAGCACCTGGGCAATAAATGTATATATATGATGTAAGTTCTGAAACATGACATAACATACGGTGGAATTAGTATGATTATTAGTTGTACTAATTACTTATACAAAATTTAATCTAAGTCTAAGTGCGCGCAGTTTTACATCTCTTCCGACCGATAATGAAAACTTTTCTTCTTTGAAACAAAAACTAATATTATCGGAAGAATTTTTAGTATATATATCATTCCCGAAGAGAAAAGTAGGTCAACCGAGAAAATAAACTTGCCTAATCTGTATTGGTAGTTAGATATTCTTACATTATTTCTCTGGGTAAAGCAGTTACATTACACAGAGGGAAATGTATGATATAAAGATGCACTTATTCTGTAATACATTTCAAAAATTGTAATATATGTCGACATACGACTGATATTTGTAGGCTACTTCTGCACTGGCCGAGTGGTTAGAGCATCGCGCTTTGAACCATCAAGTCTCTCGCCTCTGATCAGCGTAGGTTTGAGTCCCGCTGGAACCTAAGCTGTTTTTTTTAATGAGAAAGTTTGCCAGTTTACATGCGGAAGGTCTCTTCCCGTGTGCAATGTAACCGGGCTCTCTCCTCCACCATTACATACTGGTTGCCACCATATGACTGAAAATTGTTGAATGGCGTAAAACACCATTTTAAAATTTAGAAAAGTCCTCTGCGAACTACAAACAGCTGTTTTTCGTATGCTGAACAGTTCTGTACCCATCCCCAAACTACAAAAAATTCTTATTTCTGGTTATTTTGTATAGTTATATACTCTTCCGCGATCGGAGTATTCGGATCTGCTGATTCTCTACTTTCTACTGCTGATCGCTTCCTTTGCCCGAAACAATTCCTGACGCACAATAAGTATGAACTGTCTTCAGGTTTCTGTATTTTCGACGATATCTTAGGGATGACACGTGCAAAACACCTTCTTTTCTTCTTGGTGTTTGAAACAAAATTCTAATAGTTATGTAAGTTGATCATATTCGAATGCACAGGGCACTTCACTGAACGTTTGCTCGTTCTAGTAACTTGAATGTGTAACAAAGAGTTTTGGCATTGATGTACCTTATTGTGTTTAATGGATGGGTTTATATCTCAGTATACAACTTGCACATTTGTTATAAATGAAATATTTCTATAGATCAAAGAAATGGAAGGCACATTCATAAGAGATTGCAATAATTATTATGCAATACTTTATAATTCCTCATGTAAATATCTGAAACATACATTTACATTGATAAGTTAAATATATATATATATATATATATTCATCTGTTGCTAGGAGATATGGTATATATTGTTTTAATACCGTCTGTGAGAATGGCTGTTTTTATCTTTTTGTTTTTGGAATAATCTGTCTACATATACTTCTGATTGGTATTTTCATCGTTCTGTCGGTCTGATTTTTGAGTTATGTAATATCATGTTTCCACTTTTTGATTTACCAGGGATTTTGCCAAAAAGTGGGTAACATTATCATGTTACCAATTTTTTGGTAAAACCACTGATAAATCAAAAAGTGGTAACATGACAGTAATGATGAAGTGGTACTGGAGGCAGACATATCATGTCATGATTTTTCTTTCTACGCGGATTAATATGATCATAGTTCATCAAATCCGGCCTCCAAGACCGAGTGGTTAGAGCATCACGCTTGAAACCATGAAGTCTCTTGTCTCTATTCAATCCCCATTGGAATCTAAGCTGATTTTGTGCGAGAGGCAACTTTGCAAGGTTTACTTGCAGCATCCAGTGGTCTCTTCTTGGATACATTGTAACCGGGTTCTTTTCCCCACCACTAAAAACTGGCCGGCACCGTATAACTGGAAACTTGTTGATTGTGGCGTAAAACACCATTCAAATTCATGGTTCAAAGTCATGTCTTATGACAGGTGGGTGGGGGGGGGTCTCCGTGGTCTAGTGGTTAGAGTACTGTGCGCTTTAAATCATGAAGTCTCAATTCCTGTCAGCGCAGGTTCGAGTCTCTCTGGAACTTAAGCTGATTTTGTGAGAAATTTTGCCAGTTTACTTCTTGCGGAATGCCGGTGGTCTCTTCCCGGGTGTATTGTAACCGGATGCTCTCCTCCGCCATTAAAAACGGACCGCCACCATGTAACTGAAAAATGTTGAGTATGGCGTAAAGTAACATTTAAAATTCAAAAGTATGACAGGTGTAACTGTATGGATATGGAATCTTTATGATTCGAACGTTTGTGTAGATTAGTTGTCTGATAATTGTTTTTATTTCATGTGCATCCCTGCATTATCTTACATTTATTTCGTATGCATTTCTGTGCTTTAAACAACATGTATGTGATAACATACGATACTGACTTTTATACAAGACAAAGGTGTGTGTGTCCATTCAGAAAAGTGCAACAGATGTGCAATATCAGGGAAATTAGATTATGGCGAGATAATTGTCATTATGTGTACCATATGTGTACCAATGAAGAAAGTGGTCGTTCACATACAGTTGCACGGAGTACACACCGGTTAATTATATTGTTCTGTATCGTCCGTCGGTAAAACATGTTGTTATGACAAAAGTAAGCCAGCGCGTGCAGACAATTGTTTTGAGAATAGTCGTATTGTCATTCTCATAACATTGATTAGGTGCATATGTACTGACTGTATCTATCAACAGATGTATTCTGTTAAACCTGAACATTGTTTACCCTTGCACTGATCTTAGTAAGTATATATATCACATTTACAGATATCTCCCAGTAATCAGTGTAATAGGCAAATACACAATCTGTTTTAACTTTTCAACCCTTGTAGCCATGTTAAGATTAACCCATTCCACAGAAAAGTAAAATCCACTGTTAGAATTCTGGAATGTATGATTCAGTGTAAAACTTTTACAATAATTTTACATGCAATATCAAATTGATCATTTCTGAATTGTAACAGTAGGCCATACTATTTATTGTTTTAGGTGACTACAGCGATTGATAAATAAACAATATAGAAATGCGTTTGAAAAAAATAACAGTCTAAGTTGATACAAGCTGGTCCAGTGGTAGTCTCTCCACTAGAGGTTGTTTCCATTTCTGCTGCGAGATCATTGTTTCGTAATCTGGCGTGCGATCGTATACACTACCAGTCAGGGTCCGATGACCGGCCAGCAATAACACGGACACCATTAATACTCAAATAACCTCGAAGCTAGTCATACACATGCTAGTCTGCCTCGTCTAATTTTTTGCAGCCAGAACAATTATCGCCATGTTTTTTTTTCTTCTACATGATTCAGTTATACAGTAATTGACTGTCTGTGCAGTGTTACGTGAGTTTTGTTAAAATTAGTCCACGTTTGTTTAAAGCGATGACAAGCACTAGCGATGTTGTATCTATTCACCATCTGCCTGATGTACCTGGTTTATACGTTTTCTTAGTATGGTTGTAGTTGTTGTCTTTTATCCTTTTCAACTGTACATTAGACATGTACCACAATTCGGTCAACTTTCGTTATCTTTTCCTTCACAAATTGATCTTGATTTTTCTGACTTCTAGGTGAGAAAGAAGTTCTTTAGAAATATTTACTTTTGGTAAAAGAAAATAGCTAATTTGATCATTTGAAATCGCTGTGAAGCACTCAATTTACATTGAAATCATATTCAACGGATTATCCTTATAGCAGGCCTTTTTCTATTCAGAAAGCAGAACAAATATGTTCATCAATGGAAGCCAAACACTGGGGATTTTTTAAACCTTTAATTTTTGTTTTCATTTATTTAATTTGTTTAAAAGATGATATGATAACTTTAAGGTCTATCTGAGACATTTTGTGCAGTAATTGTTTTGTCTATGTGCTAAATACTGCTATTGCTTCAGAGGAAGGTAAATCAGTTTCTGATATGACTAATACTATTGTGTTTTATATGTCGGGGTCCAGTAGCCGGCTATGTTGTGATTTCGTATTTACTAAAACTTCAGTGTATACCTCGATAATATCTTTTTTCCTTCTGTTTAAGAAAAGTGTTCATCAGCAGATGATTGATCTAAACAAAATCTCACAAAACCGTGTTCTATATAGCCGAAATCTTGTCATAGCTGGCTACCGTTCACTGACCAGTATGGTTTAATTCTACAAGTCATTTGAAAAAGATTTATATTTAAGTGTTGAATTAGTTTAGAGTTTGACCATTATGTTTATCTTCATTTGATAATAAACATTTTTCAACCGACATCGATCTAGTGTATTACTGATATGCATTATTTGAGAACACTTCGATTTCTGTGAGATATATTGAATCATCCTTTTTTATGATTCTATATCAAACAAACAGTGAAGACGCGACTTTTGGTGCAATATCAAAGCAATTGATTGGTTATAGTGTTTAATTTCTAAATATCTCTCTTATCAGATGAGATACAAGCATGTATCTCTATAAGAAATGAACGAACAACACGAGATATTGAAGAGATACAATATAATTCAGCTTTTATGTATAAATACATCAAAATGCTTCCTTTTCTGTCCACAGACCAACCTGGAACCTCATTTTCAGCGAAAACACCGAAAATGTAGCAAAATAACTAAGGCTGTGAGATATCAAATGTATCAATAAGCAGCCAATGAGGTTCCAGAACGGTCTTTTCTAAATGTCCATTGAAAACAAATTCTTATTACAAGCAACAGTGACGGAATTTATTGTTAGCAAAGGGAAACATACAACGATTTATTTATACGTTCGAGGCACTTCTGGAATTGAAGTTGTTGACTGTAAATAATGAACTGTACATAAACCCAAACGTAACCAGTAAATGTTTAACTATAATGAAAGACATATATCTCATAGTTGAACAGTCCTAACCTCGTTTATTTCTTTCTTTGTACAAGAATTTACACTGTCTTCGTATAAAATAATCAACATTAAAAAGTACTATTTGTAAATATATTGTAGTACTTAAACATATCACATTGATAAAAAGTAACTATTGCACGTATCGTTTGTAATCCCGTTTAATAAAAGCCCAATTTTCATCTCTGAGCGCTTCAGTTTAAAAAGTCATAATATATGATAACTCATCATATGATGGCAGTGGATTCCGTTATTACGTATACACATAATTTGATTATGTATGCGGAAAGACGATGGAAATGATGTCTACCTGGCCTACGAGCGCCATCTGTCGTCGATGTCAACCGTGCCGAGCAATGGCTGTTCTGACCCTCCTTGCACTTAATCATTTATACACAATAATAATCCTTCATGCAGCAAACACGCTTGGCTATATACACCAGCACATGAATAAAATAACAAAAATAAAAATACTTTGTACAATAAATTAAGGGAAATTTCGGAATTTAGTCTTTTTCTTTATCAACATTTACACAGCGTTGCGCGAATTACAATGTCTGTTGAGTATTGATGATGTCAACTCTAAAATAATGTCTGAAACAAGAAAAAAAAATATATAAGAATTCTGATAAAACATAAAAGCTACATGTTTGTAATCATATACATGTATATTGTTTGTTTGTTTATATTGTTGTTAACTTCCCGCTCAAGAATCTTTCACTTATGTGCATGCGTCACACCAAATGCCGGTGAAGGGCTTCAAATTTTGGCCTATGCTCGGCACTTATGGCCATTGAGCGGTGAGGGTTCTTTAACGTGCCGTCACCTACTGTAACACGGGACCTCGGTTTTTACTGTCTCATCTGAAGGAAGGAAACGAACCTGCCGCCTATACCTGGAATGCTACATTTGTGTTTAATTCGAGTTCAACTGATGTAGTCTTACTGACAAAACATCGTCTTGAGTATTCGTTTTGATTTCCTTTTTAGCTAAACTGTAACTCTGACATTATGTTAGTTTCATAATCATAGTATTCCTTTAAGTAAATGTCTTATCTCTCTTTCAAAATATTCTGAAATTACTGTTACATTTCTTTTTTTTTTTTTTAAAAACTCATATTTCTAACAACAATTGGCCTCTTTTGATTATTGCAGTGTATTAACAGTATGTAACCCCCACATGATAACCCTTTTAATTCCATCGTATAGTACAATCTGTATACTTACACTTAAATTTAAAGCTTAATGATTTTGGTCATCTCCCGGGTAACCGACATTGATCTCGTCCTACGAACAGCGGCAAGATTTTTCTCAGCACTGTCGGCACGGTGTTCAGCTTCTTCTATCAATTGTTGAGCCTTTCTGTACTTATTCATTGTAAGGTTAGCTACATCCTCCTATAATAAAAGAAATAAGTGCATAGTATTTTCGTTTAAAGAATTTTAATTGTGAATGTGTATAGATCTATATATATTGAATTAAGTTTTTTTTTTTCTGATTTCAATTGAGCTGTCACTCTTTCAAATATCGAAATAAGAAATGCATACCTGGGTTCTAGAAAGTTACAATTTCCATTATTCTGGTCATGTGTTATTTCGCTTTTACGTAAACTATTGAACTTAAACATGTTATTTCAAAGTCCAAAATTTACATTCTGATGATACATATTTAAATAGTTCTTAAAACTTTTACTTTCGGCACTCGTGCAAAACGTGCTTTAAACCACAATTATAATGATAGATAAAATTGATCAAGAATGAAGTTGGATCACACCAGTACATCAGTCATGGACTGTGTGACCGGTCGACAGGGGATGCTTACTCCTCCATGGCACCTGATCCCACCTCTTGATTTCCAGTGGTCCGTGTTTGTCCAGTTTTACTAGATTTGTATCTATATCCTGGACAACCTAAAGATTTATACTTTGATATCTGATATTTTTCATATCGTATTACGGAAACGCATGTATAAATTACCAGACTAAATGAACTAGACAAAACGAGATCACTTACTGCCTCATCAATCTGTCTTTTGTATGTTTTGACTTTGATTGTGAGTTGGTCTACAAGACTTGTTAATTCTGCGCATTGACGACGATCATCATCAGCTTGGGTCAGAACCTCTTTGTATTGACGTTCGTATTTACGCATATTAGCTGCTGTTTCTCTGAGGCGTCTCTGTTCACCTTCCAACTCGGCTTCCAAATCACGGATCTGTGGTGGATATAAATTAAATATATAAAAAATTCAGGGGAAAAAATCATGATACCAATTGCTAAACATGACAATGTGTATAATATACAATATACTATATATCTGGAAATCCCTCTACGGATTATTTTCGCCCTTTTTTCTAAAGAGAAGTCTCATAGATAACATTCACCGTTTCATCTACGGGCTAAAATTAAACGAGAGCGAACATTTCCGGGTATACATTATTACTTGTTAAATAGATAAGTAAATATGATATCATTCCTTGTAAGAAATGGGAGTGTAATTAAATGTTAATAGGTTATTTACTCTTTGTTTACTATCATATTTTCAATTCTTTCTTTTTGTTATGTATTGATCTATTGGTTTTTACTTTGAATTTATATTTTCGAACAAATCACAATGAACTCACTCTGGCTTGAAGTTTGGCAATCTGTCTCTTTCCTTCTCTCTGGGCAAATGCTTCAGCCTCTTCTAATCTTACGGTGATTTCACGGATTTCAATTTCGAGTTGTTTGCGGAGGCTTTCAGCATTCTTGTAGTTTTCTTGCTCTTGACGGAGTTCTTCAGCCAGTCTGTTGACTTCGGATTGAAGGCGGTCGGCACGTTCCTCAGCGGCTCTCTGAGCGTTAAGGGCTTCATCCAAATCGCTCTGCATTGCGCTGATGTCGGCTTCCATACGGCGTTTGTCGTTTGTGAGGACGGTGACCTGGAGCTGGACTTCGGTAAGACGGGCAGATGTTTCTCCCAATTCGTTTTCGGCATTCTTGCGTGCTCTTTCGGCCTGCAATTATTTGCATATAATATGTGAAATGAAATAAAAGGGGAATAAATCAAGTTTAACTAGATAATCGGATTATATTTACATATGAATTGTCTCTATCCGGAGATATACATATCTACTTACGGAATCCAAAAGGGATCTGCAGTCGTCGAGTTCCTGTTGGAGGGCAATGCGTTTCCTCTCTGAAAGTGAAAGTTGGGAGCGGGCATCATCCAGTTGGCGTTGAGTATCTTCCAGGGCGGATTCCAAGTCCTATTATAAAGAAAGATATGATTTAAAAAGTAACCCAAACCATCATAAGGCATTTCATGGCAGTAAAATTAAGTACTAAATTACCTTTAATTTGTCATCTACAAACAAATATTTCATTTCATATTCTAATCTTAATCATTTTTGTTTCTGTACTTCTTTATAGATAAGTAAATGACGGCATACCAAAATCTTATTTCGGTTTAATCTTAAAAAATGTCTAAATAATCATAAATCTGTTGGCTCCTTTTTGCATGCAGATTTTAAAAGAATTCTGTACTTTATAATATAAATCTTTGTATTCATTATCGGCCCACTCCTTTCCGAAGAACGCAGCGTTGAAAGATTACTGGCATCAGGCATCAAAAGTTCTACAGAAGCTGAATTCTTGCACTATATATAGATATTCATGAAAAACGAGTGGAATGTATGACGTCAGTGTATGTGAGTGTTCCGTTATACCTAAACACCAAGCGGTTATCAGAACTGAGCTATCACTAACATTTCTTATTTATATCGTTGCCTAAGGTAATACTAAAACTTTGTTTTAAAGATCCATTCCATCCAGCTATTGTACATTCGTAACCAAAGTAACCACTTCATTTAATTTATTTTCCTTGATGAATAAAATTGTTAACGGAAGTTAGATCACATGAAGTTATATTGAACTATTAATACATAGTCTTCAAACTTGCATTGATTGGTAATTCTATTTAGAAATTTAATACTTCTACAAATTTTGCGGGGGGGGGGGGCTAGGTGGGCATTTATTTCAATCAATATCTATTTATCTTGTTTGTATGAAACCAAATGAGTTAGTGTTTATTTGATACGAAA
This sequence comes from Atrina japonica, assembly GCA_030159075.1. Lineage (NCBI taxonomy): Eukaryota > Metazoa > Mollusca > Bivalvia > Pterioida > Pinnidae > Atrina > Atrina japonica. The sequence continues at coordinate 424,301 of BROG01000047.1, read as the reverse complement.
ACAATTGATTCAAACGTATTATACTAATTTTTTAATAAAAAGAATGTACACAATTTGTTAGAACATCAATAATTCGTACAGATATAAAAATGAATATGAAATGTAACCACAAAATAGATTTTCTTTTCACTACAAATTTACTGTCTGGATGGAGAAAATTGACTCACCTTGACTCTGTGTTGCAGGGATTTGATTTGTTTAAGGTATTCTGCATTAGCCCTGTTGGCGTTGTCAAGGGCAGCTTCGAGTTCACGGATGTCTGTTTCATATTTCTTCTTGATACGAGTGATCTCAGTCTTGTAACGGGTCTCAACTTCAACCAATGTACGCTGGAGTTCTTCAATTGCACGTGCGCTGCTCTTTCTGGAAAATTGTATGAGACATTAAAGTTAATAATTACAAATACAAACAATAATAAAGAATCAAATTAATTTAGCCAAGATCTAGACATTTACTCTTTTTGCAACTGTGATAAATGCTTTAACGGTATCTTTAGGCGTTTCGGATGTATGCCCAACACATATATTATTTCAAACGGCTAAAGCAATTAAATACGGTATTTGAATGATAAACATAATGCGTTTTGAATACTAGAATATCTACAATATAATTCCAAAACAAAGTAAACAAACACTACTTACGATCCAGCCACAGCAAAAACGGGGCTACTCGAATATCGCCGACTGTAAGCCATTTTGACAACTCACTATGTCTAGAGTAACAGTAGTAATGCAAATTTCGAAGATTCGTCTGAGTTTAAGTTCTTATTTTAAACATAATTCTTCAAAATTAAGAGGATGTTGTTTGGCAGGGTGTAGACAGGATAAGCGTTAGTTTAAATGTTTATTTAAGTAAAAAGATCAGGATAACGAGATACTATGTATGTAAAGATCTGATAGGACATGATAAAAGAGACAACTATCATATCGTTCGTAAGATAAGTAACGTGTACTTCAAGGTTTTAATGTATATTCATGTCATAGAACTATTCAAAGTTGAAAACTGTAATTCGAGAATGACACCTTCAACACGTGACTTCTATTTTGGCCCCATAGGTAAATGGAATATTGTTAATTTTCAGAAGCGTTTCAGATAACTTAAATGAGTATTGTATTTTCTAATGTTATAGTTATTTGTAATTAATGTTTAACTTCCTTTTCTATTAGCTGTGTAACTCAGAAGGTAGTTAGAAATATGACTTGTAATGATTCATCTAAATCACATTCGCGCATGCGTTACCTGATGCTGTCAATTTCTTCATCTTTTTCACGGAGTCTCTGTTCCATCTCGGCTCTGAGTTGGTTGAGGGCAGCTTGTGCAGCTGCAAGTTTGGCTTCAGCATCTCTAAGAGCATCTTCTGTGTCACGGAGAGATGCGGCAAGAGCATCACGCTCTGCTTCAAGGGCAGCCTTGGCAGCGCTCAGTTCATTGATCAATCTGTTGGCATCCTTGAGGGCTAGGTTAGCTTCACGAAGTTGATCTAGAAAAAATGTGATTTCAGTTTAGTATTGTATTTTAAACTATGTTATCATATCAAATTATGTATGATACAAATGCTGGCTTGGGTAATTTTGTTACGCTAAATCTTTTTTAATGCTCTAAAACAGATAATGGACAGGAAACGTGCGATTTATTTACATTTTCTAATCACGAGCAAAACAAGAGATGAGAAAAGAGATTCAATGGCAGAATATTACGGCAATGAAGTTGTAAATACCTTGAAACCAGATAATAACATACTTTTGACATATGTATCTTAAATTTACTACAAAACTGATGACCAAGCAGTTTAAACTATCCAGTGGTTTAGATGACATCCCGGAATGTTACCGGAAGAAAATCCTTTTTATTTTGAAAGACAATTAAACGTAAGTTCCTCACCAGAAAGATTCTTGTTTTCTCTCATGAGATTGTCGTTCTTCTCATGAAGCTCAGCATTGGAAACCTTGAGTCTGTAGACCTCCTGTTCTAGATTATGTTTGTCAGCACGAAGACCAGCATTCTCGGCGCTCAATTCATCAACTCTCTTCTGTAAGCTGGCATTGTCGTTCTCAAGTTGTCTGTTCCTCTTTGTCAAGTCTTGGACAATGATTTGGGTCTGCAGACAAAACGGTAGATAAGTAACTGTGGTACGACTAAAACAACTCTATATAATTATCGAAGATTTTTTTTCAAAGAAAAAGATGATCTCATTATGAATCATATCAATTAAAGTTTATTGCACGTGAGAAATAAAAGGCTATATGAGAATGTTCGAAACTAAGCCTTTTCCGATTTCAGAATAAGAAAAGGTTCAGTAGAATTATCAGACTTAAACTCAAGTTTTTTTTAGCAAAGGGCCCTGTTATGTATGCAAACCTACGTTTTCAAGTTCAATGGTGATTTCCTTGATCTCAGCGACAAGTTTGGATTTTGTCTTTTCCAAGTTGGAACATCTCATTCTAGACTGTTCAAGGAGGTCTTCAAGTTCTTGGATCCTTACGCTCAATTTACGTCTAAAAATCAAAGTAAGAATTTTAATGTTTAAAATGTGCATGATTTTCCTATGATCATGTTTACGGTTTGAGGTCGACAGCTTTGAGTGTCGTATTTTTGTGACGCATCCATATAAACTGAATCAGAGTTGATACCAAAAATGATACATAATATGTTTTAATGAATTATTTGTGAATAGTTAATAATTTTCATTCATATTTTACTAAACCCGTACCTCATTTCTTCCATTTCTTCAGTCTTGGCAAGGATTTCTTTGTCATATTTGGTCTTAAGGGCGGCGTAATCAGCATTAAGTCTGCTGAGTGAGTTACGGAGGGTAGATGCGGCCTCAGATTCTTCCTCATAACGGGCGTTCAAGTTGTCGTAGTCACTCTGCAAGGCAGTGAGTTGCACCTGGAGGTTCTGGCGTTGCTGTAAATAGATACGAATTCTCTCGTTGATTTTATATTGACAGTTATTTGTTACGTTTAAATGAATTCATTAATGACATTCGATATATAACATAAGACATACAGATACTGTATACATTGAAATTTTCGCTCCCGTTTAATTTTCGCCATTTTCGTCCTTAGTTGAGAGGACAAAAATAACCAGGGTCGAAAAATTCTAAGCATATTTTGAACATATTATTACAAATAATATTGCAGATATTCATTACAGTATCCTTTTTTGAATATCCGAAAAGATGCCATCTGATAGCTCATAATTCAGTAAACCTACACGAAGGTAATAGGCAAATAACGTGACAGATAAACACGTGAAAACATTGCCATACGTAACAGCTGAAACATACCCTGCTCTCGTCATCCAAGTTTCTCTTCAGATCGTCGACCTGGACCTGAAGTTGAGATTTGGCTTTGGCGAGGCCAGCATTGGCGCTGTCTAACTCCTGAACTTGATGTTGAAGGTCGAAATTTTCCTGGGTGAGCCTAGCTTTAAGACCATTAAGGTCGTTGCATTGGCGGGAGAGGTCATCGACTTGAACCTTCAGTCTGGCTACAGATCCATCCAGTGCATCAACCTTAGCCTCAGCGGATGCCTAGAGAAAATTGAATATAAAAAAGTGAGTGCATCATCAGGTGTAGAAATGCCTATTAGACTGTTACCAATAAGTCACCTAAATATCATGTCAAAGCAGTAGGGTCATGCACAAAACTATTTTGGATGTTTCGTTTTTGTTTTTCGTGCAAATTATGAGATTTTACATGTCTTTTGGGGAACTGCTGGGTACAATTACTTTTCAGGGAGGAATTAAAATGCTTTGTTGATTTTCTCATCAAGAGAGGAACGCAGGTCAATTTAGATTTTTTCCTGTTTGGTAAAAAATAAAAGGGTACAAACATCTTATAGGATTGGCTAGAATTATATAGAGTGCTTTATTTATTTTTATATGACAACAGGAACGCAGGGAATCACACTCTATACGAACCTTGGCCTTGGAAAGAGATTCATTGTCTGTTTGCAATATATCGATCTCAATTATGAGTTGGCTCTTCTCCTTTTCGACCCTAAAATGTAAAGATTAATACTGCAGCTACATGATTACATGGTAACTAACCTTAGCTTTCTGAAGAACGTCATTGCTGGATTGGAGTCCATCAATTTCTACTATAAGATGACTTTTTTCTTTCTCGGCTCTGAAAGCGTGAAAGTAATAAAACATAAGCAACACACCAAAGCAAAACTGAGCACGCCCTTCTTTAGCCTGTTTCTTTGCGGGAGAGTATACACCATCCAGACGTCCGCATCACTAATGCTAGTCAGTTTCCTTTTCATATTGTTAAGTCAAACGAATGAGGAATCTGTTCTATAGGATTTTAGACTGTAGCAAATGCAAAAAAGCCAAACCGCTTCGTAGCGCTTGTTAAAATTTTATAGATATCTTAAAACTTCTTATATGCGTAGACAACGGTAAGATTGGCCTAAAGTCATTTAGAATTATAAAATTTTCTCGGCGTTTTGGCCTAAAGTCATATAGAATTATAAAATTTTCTCGGCGTTATTTACATGTATAAATAGTTATTGAGTCAAAATATTTCAGAAGTAAATGAATTTTATATTTAGTTTACAAATTAGCAATTTCTTTTACTATGGTACATTATCAACTTCAATGAAATAAACAATGGGTTTGATATTACAAACTATGTATTCCATTGTTAACATTTTTCATTTTAATCTGACATATTGTATCATTGCTATCATGGATTATCGCATGCCCTGCGCAGAAGCCAATTTCCGGTCCAGTTAGTGCATCATCAAGTGTAGAAATGCCGATTATCGTGTCTTACCTTCCCTTAGCTTTAGTCATGTACTCAAGTTGGTCTGCAAGATCGTTCAGTGCCTCTTGGTGTCTCTTTCTCATGCTAGACTCTGAGCTCTCAAACTGAGCGTTGACGAGTTCCAAGTCTTTGCGGAGTTTTACAACCTCAGACTCTTTCTTTCTGTTGAGATCGAGCTGCCGAGGAACAAAGAATGTACGTTAATGAAAGTGAGTGACATTTTTCAATTCTTATTTTGAATTGAGCGTTATACTGTTATTTCTTTTTAGGACACATGATACAATTCCGTTTGGAGTTTGCAATTGTTTTTCGTGTTAAGACCGTTGTTGTATCTAATTTTTCATATTCTAATGAACTTTGAGTTTCAAAATTCCATTGGTAGTTCTTTATTATGCTTGGATATAATATGACACAATGTGAAACTCTTTTAAAAAGTAAGAATAAGTGAATATTTCATATGCATACTTGGGTAGATGACATTCCTGTAGCCTCCTCAAGTCTGTCTGACATCTGGTCCAACTGGAAAGTCAGCTCTGCGCATTGTTTCTCGAACTATTATGATAAAACGAAAAGTGAAAAGTATAATAATATCTGAATATTCGTAGCGAAATGTAGCATGAATCATTAGGATAGAAAAAAACATTAAAACATTGATTTATCGCAAATAAGTAGAATTTTGAAAGGTGAATCCAACATATGACTACGTGGAAAGTATCATTGTTTGGTGCGTCAATAAGTGTTATAGAAGCATTTGCGCATTCCGATGTGCACGAACAAAAGATCAGATATGCTTAAAAGTAGCACATCATATTTTATTTGTTTTATATATATTTTGTTGGTTGGCAGTGTCAATATGATTTCCCCGTTTATCTGTATATATTGGAGTACATTTTATTGTAAAAAATGATTTGTTTTATTCTAATCAGATTTACATTTATTATGCATTTGATATATACATTGAAGTCAATGAAGACAATCCAATATGATATGGATTTGGTTTGAGGTTTGAATTGTTGGATTCGTTTGCTGTATTTTAGAAACGAAAAAAAAATGAATGATCAAAAGTATGTATGAAATATAAATAAAGAAGGAAGTTACAATAAAAGTGAACAGATCATTACTAGAGAAGAAAATATTGACTAAGGATAAAATATGTACAAGCATATAACATTACACGGTCTGCAAAAAAATCATAATTATAATCGTTCCTCCTCTCTGGTATTTCATAACGGCTGTTTCTTAATATTTATAGATAAGTTAGTAAGCTGTTTATGTGTATATCACTTTCGTTCAACTCGGGCTAAGATGTTTTTCTAACACTGAATTAATCTATTCTATCTTACATAATAATAACATATCATTGGAGGGGAGTGTTACTAATTTTCTGTTTTTTATTTATTCTTTCAATTCTTTACCAGTATTTGAATTAAGTGTTGGCAATCTTTTTATCTGTTCATGTTATCAAGTCAATGTTTCATTTGTTATGAAATGCAGCAAATATTAATAACTGCCAAACATCATTGAAGAGATTTAATTAATCTGTTAAACATATGTCGAAGAGGAAGAATATATATTGTTGGTAGATATCAAAAGCAGAGAATAGATCAGACAGAAATGCATTGGAATGTGGATCGACAGTATTGAATTACCTGCTGTACATATATAGGAAGTCGACAGCGCACGCAGGCTTTGTACATATCACTCATCTTCATCTAATGTTCGCATGCGTTGCTAAGGTAATTTTGCTTCCGTGCCAGAAATAGATTTCACTTCTTCAGCGTTTTCTATTTCTTATTCCTGTCTATACGCGCTCTACATCGGTATTTCTCTAATCTAGATATTTACCTGTCAGTTTGCCAACAAATGGCAAATAACTGTATACAAAATACGGGAGATGCCACGTGCGGCCACCGATTAAATGTGTTCCACACAGGAGGGGTCCTGTTTTATGACGTGTATATATCAAATGCATAAGCGAGTATGTGTTTAAGTTAGTTCATCTACAAACAAATCAATTGCTTAGCTTGTTGTATGATATACAGATGCCTTCGTTACGAAATCTAACATTCTTAACATTATCTAGGCAGGTAAAAGTCCATTTATTATGCAAGGAACTCATAAAAGCTTGTTTTTATCGGTATATATTCATTAATCTATCTTTTCTTGTATATAACATAATTTCCTGTTACTTAATCTGAATTCTAACAGCCACAAGAACAGAATAAGAGAGAAAGAGAGAGAGAGAGAGAGAGAGAGAGAGAGAGAGAGAGAGAGAGAGAGAGAGAGAGAGAGAGAGAGAGAGAGAGAGAGAGAGAGAGAGAGAGAAAAAATCAAGAAGTTGTTGAATTGTCCCCAACATGATATACGTACCCTTAACCTGACGTCCCTTTCGCCGTCGACGGCATCTTCCAATTCTCGGATACGTGCCTAGAAAAATGACATGGATAGAAGCTCATATAGAATTTTCAAAAAGGAAATTTCAATATATAAAATCTAAAATAAAGATATTTGTGTATAGATTTATCTTTTTACGAACAGTATTTGTATATTAAACATTTGTATTTAACAATGTTACAATATGCTTTTGTTCTTTATCTAAATATTTTGCTATATTATATTTCAATTTATTTTCTTTGTCAGTGTTTCACTACTTAAGATGACAAAACTAGGATGGGATTTTTCAGGGAAATACTCGTGGTCATGGAGTTATAATGCTTAATAAAAAGAGAAAAGAGAGGTTACTGGGAATTAGGAATTGTATAGTTACATATTTCAGTTGAATGAACGAATTTAAAGGAATAGGAAGGTAAAAAAGAAAATATATATGAATTTCCAAAAGCTGAAATGGATGAAATAATGTGATTATTGAGAGTTATATAGCCAAAAATTCATGATTTTTTGTTATGTTTTAAAGATTATTTAGTACTAGTCTTAAAATACAAGTTAAAACATGTTCACAAGATAAAGTAAAATTTCTGATAAGAAAATATACGCCAAAAAATTCAAATTCTATATCGCATGTTTCCATTGTAAATCTGAATCATTTAGTTTTAGAAAAGTAGAATTTTTTAACAAAGACAACAACAACAACAACAACAACAACAACAACAACAACAACAATACATTAGACTTGTTAATTCACGTCACAGGTGATATAGGAGAAGACATTGTACATTCTCAATGTCGTTTAGAAATGAAGTGTAAATAAAAAAAAAATGAACGACGTGATAACTCCGTGACAATATTTGTAACTGAAATAGAAAACGGGATGACGAAAGGTTATTAAAGTCTGGATAAATTTTGGTACATTTGGTATTCCAATTGGGCAACGGACATTCCCATTTCACGGGTTGTCTCCCCATGCTTTCAGGATTTATCAGTCATTAATACTATACCACTAAGCGATTCTCTTCTGTTTGGTGGATTTTTTTCTCTGCTTCAAGAAGCTTTTTCTCTTGGTTGAGGACATGTGTTTCCCTCTTTACAACTGTCTAGTAAAATCACAGATTGTAAAAATATCCCTCCGCTAATTATATACAAAACATTTTTAACAGCAAAAGGGGACAAGATTTTCAGTTTTGAATAATATTCACTGATCCTAATTCCTGTCTACTGACGAGAACATGAAATAAAACATCTGCTCTAAATGAAAGTTTGCAAAATACAACTCGTTTGAATTTATATTTGACTATACAGAATCTAACAAAGTACAAAAAATGTTGAAGTTACATGTACAATGATTCGCATGCTACCATTATTATCTATATCAAAGGGTAGAATATATCATATACAAATGTCCGCGACAATAAACTATATTTAATAGATTAATATTACATAGTTGTTGAATAAATGTCACATTGCTTTGATCCTTTTCTATCATTTTCATATATTTCAGCTGAAGAAAAATTGATTGTGAAAAAATTTGCGATCTTTCCATTAGAATGGAACCTGATCCCTCCTCTTGGTTTCCAGAGGTCCGTGTTAGTCTATTTTTAACAGTTTTGTATCTATATCCTGGACATCCTAAAGATTTATACTTTGGTGTCTGAGATTTTTATATAAGATAAAAATAATTGAATTTGTGAAAGAAGAAAACAATATTCGAAAATAACATTTGTCATTTATAAATACTTCCATTTGTTTGGGTATTTTTAAACATATTTCTACTGCTGCTGAGTTTTAGTCGTGTTTTATATTTATAAAAGAAAATCACGGAATATTTGTCTGATCTGTTCAGATTCAAGCACTTTAAAATATCATTAAGATTTAATCTTAAATTATATCATTGTAACTTGTGTAAGTAATGTTTATAGTTCTAAGAGGTCTGCTATAGAATAATGTCATCCAGCACTTCAGCTCAATGGGCTCTGCATGACGTAAATTGTACTTTTAAAAAGTCACGTGTCGGTCAGAGAGCACTTGCCAGGCAAAGTATGTGCTGCATATGCTGATAGATTAACGAATCATGACCAGAAATTAAGTCAAGTGACGTACACGTTATTTATATATATATATATATATATATATATATATATATATATATATATATATATATATATATATATATATATATATATATATAACATGTGATTTTTACCATATTTCGTGAAAATTAAGAGTAGTAAATGGAATGGATCACTTATTAAACATATTGCTATTAATCTGATATTTCATTTAGAAGCATTTCTATATGTGTGACAGCTATATGGTGTAAATGTAACTTTACTCTTTGCAGATTTTAATGTTGTAGGATCACGATGCTACATGGCTTGCGCTTCTAGCTTGTATCCATACTTGGGGATTCTAAAAATAACATTTCAACGCGTAATAAATGGAGAATGTGTAGGTTTCATATTTTATCTGTGTAATCTGTGGTATTCTGATAAAATCAGAATCATCGAGGTTGGAAATGTAAACATGCTCGCAGACACTGACCAAATGTTATATAGCATTAATCAGATCTTATCTGTTTCATTGCAGTGTGCTCAAAGCGGCGTGCATGTTTTGCACGGGTTTTTAAACATCCTGAATATTTTAGTTTAAGAAGCATCGTTTAAAAATCAAAAGAGCTTAATAAACAGACTACTTCATTTGACTTTTATATTTGCCGTGATATCCCTCAATCGTCTCCTTGATATTATGAACATATTTTATTACGTTTTTTATTTTATCGATGGATTTGCATACCTTTTTTTATTTATTCGTGTAATATTTCATTCATCTTATAAACGATATCTTCTGACAATAATAGCTGGATAATGTTAATTACTTTTCATGTTAAGTCAAAGACAAATTCTGATTTTAAATTCATTAATTAATCAATTAATTAATTCCGTATCCATTCTAGAATATTTTAATTCATATCATTCAAGGTAACAAATTAAGTAAGTTATTGTATCTAATAGCAATTGTATTGCAATGTCTGAATTGAATGAAAAGTCTAAGTTACTTTTTATATCTATCATAATTTTATTAATTATAATTAATTAAACTTTTGTCATCTAAAATATTAATTTAAAATACTGTGATAACAATTCGAAATTAAAAAATGATAATGTTCAATCACCGTATCGATAAATTTGGTAACGTGATCCCCGAAATAGCTTTACTTTGAAAGTGGCAATTCCTCATGCCCAAAAGAGGCAAAACATGCCTCTACGGAAAAACCCGATGATATCCGACTGTAAAAATAATATGGCGCCGAAACAAAGTTTAAGAAATGATAGGAATAATACATAATTTCGATCTCCGAAGATCGATGAAAATTGTAGCGGCAAAACATATTTATCACAAGAGATACCTGTACAGCAAAAAAAAAGATAAGAAACTTCAGATAGACAGAATATAAAGTGGTTTAGGTAGAGGTTCGAATTATCTATGGAATGTTGACGTATAAAGCTTAAGGTTTCTACTAACGGACTCTTATCTTTCCCGCTGTGTGTTATCTATTTTATCGCGTAATAGAGACAAATGGGCTAGAAGAAGTCTATCGCAGGTCACACACAATACTACTACACTGTTACTAAGGTTACAGTGCTGTTTTGTTTCAGTTCCTTGATGACTACCAATGTCATCAAAGAAAAAAAGCATTTCCAAAGTTTCGTATTTACACGCTTATTTCCAGAACGGTTAAATCCAAAATGCCAACTTCAGTGGTAACTGTGTATTGAATGTTGATCTAGAATCCAAACGAAGCAAAATAGAACCACACAAGCAAGCGGATATGTAATGTTCGGCAATAGCACATATAATCCAATTATGTAAACATACTTTCCAAATTAGCTTTCTCAGTCAATAATCCAAACGTATAAGCAATGCATATCCATTTTTTCAATATCTTATCAAGCATTTGTAGCAAGTGATTTTGAAATCGAGTTTTGCTTTATATTTTTTCCCGACAGAAATGTAGAAAGCAGGAACTGAATGCGCTATATGATGTGAAGAATAAGAACAGAATAAGAAATAGCAACAATCATGAAAAAGACAAATATTAAACACATTTTAAAGCGCAGAAACACCTAAAGCTTCAATATATAGATACAGAAATAACAGAGGGGCATAAACAGAAGACAATGCACACTTCAGTCACAACTCACCTCTAGTCTGTTCTGTGTGGAGGGTGAAGTTCCCCTGTACACGTTGTAAGTACGGTTAACCCTCACGACTTTGGTGGACACATCGGATTCGTAATCCATTTTGATTTTTTGTTCACAAAACTAGAAAAATTGTAAGCGAAAAAGAGCTTTCCTTTCCAATGCTCGGCACTAACTTCGACTTGAGGCAGACTAACTTGAACGCCCGAATGAATGCTTAAATACTGCCCTTGAATATATGTTATATACAACCGGTGCACCGCTAGGTGGCGCTTGTCTTCAAGAATGCACGAGAGTAAGAAATATGATCGGAAGAAGAGTCATAGATGGCTTGATCAAATGGAAAGTCTGGAAAGTATACACATGATGTCATGGGCCTACGCAAATAGAAAACTCTTGTATAGCAACCCGTCAGCGTTAATTAGAATCTTAATATAACTCTTAGAATAAGCGAGGAAGTGAAGAGAGAAAGTAGAGATGCGACTTCCCATCACCAATGTTTGTGTACACCTCCCGCCATATATGGGTAGTGCGCGTGTTGTGTATTGTAGTTGTTGTAATTAGTTTTGAGTGAATAACAACTCGAAGCAAAAACGAACCTCGCATCCCTCCGTTGTTTCTTGTGCGTGCAGAAAAGAAGTATGCGAAACCAAATATGTAGCACACTACTTGTACACATAACACAGACATAGAGAATAAATATTTCTCTCCTTCTTTCCTCTTCCGCATTTTTTCATAGAAAACAAAAAAAGAAATAAAAGATATAAACACAAATGTCTATGTTCTCACATAATTTCGTTTGGCAATTAATCTGCAAGCATGTGCATTTTTTGGTCTGGGAATACATTTGAGTACGAGACTGGTCAGATAGTTTGTGGACTATAGTGTTAGTCTGTCATCAAACGCGCGTGTGTCTGTACTACTGTATAACACGATGGTGAGTGTGCTGTGTCTAAATGGTATAATTGATCTAGTAATTTTTATCAAAAACAGATGTTCAGAAACTCAGAATCAACAAGTACTATTAGTAAACATAAGATATGTGTTTACAGGTCGTCCATTAGTGTCGTAACAATCAAAATAAGTGATTTTTGCGACCGTTTCTTTGCATTGTCAGTAGGTATTCTTCTATGCGATTTACCGAATCTATCAATACCGTATAGTTTGTGTTATGACTAAGAGTATGTGCATTCCTTTTGTATTACCACACAACGATACCACAATTATGCCCAGGTGTATTAAAAGGTAACACACCTTCATCTGTTACAAATGCATGGTTTTCAGATGTTCCTTCGGTTATTTATTTCGTTTTATATAAACTATTTAAGTAATTGAAAACAAATTTACTGCCATTACAGTATATTCTTTTTCATATGTTGCGTGAAATGTGAAGATGAATTATTTTCTCTAGGCATTTAAAACATGCGGATCATGTATATGTTTTGATAGTGAATTTGCTTACGTCAGAAATCAGTATCCCAAACAACGGGATGCATGTATATATTTCGGTATATGTTGTTGTTTTTTTCTTCACCGTAGCAGAGAATGTAAAATCACTACGAGATAAGAGTAATGAATGTTTATTCTGGAAAACCGCAGAATGTTAAAATATGATCAATTTCGATCGTAGGCGTAATTTTGAAGTATCATTTGAACAAAAATGAATTTTGTTAGTCTAAAATGGTTTACCAATTAGTTGAACAACAATTAAAATTACCGTTTAATATATAAACAATATTTACTGTGGATGATGGTTTTGAGACCAGAACTAGAAAATGAAATTATGTATTTCGAGTTAAGTAGCAAAATAATTTTTATTCTTGCATTTTGTTTTTTCTGTAATAGCCATATCTGATTAAAAGTATTGCCGATTCATTTTTTGGCTTAGGGGCTTAACTTACTGAAAATAAACTAATCATCTGATTGGATGGCAGAAATACTGAGAAATGTGATATGAAATGTAATTACGGGGAAAATCGATAGATTACTGTTTTGAAATAAGATAAATAGTCATTTTGATAAATAGATGGTGTATCGTTGAAAATAGCTTCATTACTGAGATATGAGTTTATTCGGTTCATGTCCGCAAGAATACATAGCTACAACCCCGTACACAGAGGTCCACGCCAGAATTCTCATTCTAAACTACTTATTGAAATATAAACAGCTATACATTTATCTAAATAATAAATTAATTAATTTATTTATTCATATTTTCATATTTCGATTTACCGGGGTTTCTATCAGGCAAAATGTGAATACATGCTGATTATAACGATTTCAGTTTTTGGTTAAAACCCTGATAAAAAACAATAATTATAATAAATAAAAAAACATTAAATTTAATTTAGTTAAAAACATAGAAATAAAATGGTTGATAAAGTCTTGAATGTAGGATGATGATAATCACATTTAGCACGATCAATGTTCATTGGTCTCGCTTGTTATGTATGAAGACATTTTAAACCACGAAGCTTTGGGTTTTACAAAATGTAGTCTAGGACCAGGCTCTTTTGAATGGGCCCTTTTGGACTAACTTCTGAACCTTTCTGGTTGATATTTTCTATATACATGTAGGCCTATACTTGCTAGCAACTGGATTATTTTCTCACACCTGTCTAGAAAACTAATGATATGCACAATGCAGTACTAATTAGCCGTAGATATATACCATAAAATGTAAACAAACATATACGGAGAGAGGGAACGTATACAAAGCAAGGCAGTTAATATATATTTTTCCGCTCCTCTAAACCCAGCAGGTTACCAAAGGGTACGGTACGGGTGTAAGTACAGATTCATGTAGGCCTACTATACTAGTTTGTAAATTGACTTTATATTCGGCTTACGTATGAAGGTATTACTACAGAAATATTTCATACAAGTTTTCACTAAATGAACTAAAAGATAAGAAATGAGTAGCTGTCAATCAAAATTGAATTTTTAAATATTCATGAGCTGAGTCTGTTGAAGTGGCGGGTTAAATTGTCGGACAACCTCCTTCGGAACAAAGTCGCACGTGCAGCCTTGGATGAGATAAATGAAAATAAAATAAACAAAGTGAACAATCTCTGCATCCCCTTCAAATTCAATTTAATTCATTTTATTTCCTTATGCCAACTAGTACACCAGATATGTAAATACAATGCACATGGAAATATTGAAACTTCCGAATGGAAATGTTGACACTCAATTTTCACTTTGTAACTCGATAAATATTTTTCATTAGAAGCGAGATTTGTTGTTCATTAACATCGTGTCACGAAATACAAGTCATACATGTATTAGATAGTTCTACTGACTAATGAACATATAAAGAGAAACTTCACAAAAAGATGGCGACATCTCTATGGATACAAGAGATTCTTGACAAGACAAAATATTAAGTAGATCATGCATTTTGTTAAAATCAAATAGAAAGCCTTTTTATGACAAATGTAGTAAACGACACAGTATAAAAGTCAAAGATAATACCAGCTGAAAAGAACACTGATTATGTGAGAAAGTTTTCCAGTTCATTTGTGGTATGTCTGTCTGTCTTTTCCTGGGTACCATGTAACCGGGGTTTACCTTTAATTAGCCTATCATAAACAATGTCAGGCGGTTGGTGCCATAGGTTTAGAGTTCGAACCCCAGCCAGGGTCATGGTGGGTTTGTAGGTGTCATGTTAATTCTGTGTGTATATATATATATATAGATATAGATATATATATATATATATATATAGAGATATATATATATATATATAGATATATATATATATAGATAGATATATAGGAGAGAGAGAGAGAGAGAGAGAGAGAGAGAGAGAGAGAGAGAGAGAGAGAGAGAGAGAGAGAGATTGTAGTTAACGTGCAGAATTCTTATCTTATTTCTTTTATAATATTATCTAAAGACAATAAACATAGTATCGCGTTGCTTTTTATTTTCAGGTATCACATGTTGACATGTATATAAGCACTGAAAGTAAACTATCTGATCGATCCATTCTGCAAAATTCGCGTGATCGGTTTTACATTCCTTCCGATCAGCGATTTTTTTTTTCGGATGTTGATATTAATTTCAACTACTTTTTGCTGAATCGACGTGGTTTTTTTTCCCAGAGCGATGATTAACGGCTTTTCCAAAATTTATGTCGAACAGAATTCCAAAATTAATGTGGAACAGAATTCATTTTAAAATAATGTTTACAGTATCTTTATGGATATGATCATGATTCCTGGGAAACTCGCCAAAATTTGAGTTTATATTTATGTCATAGTAAAGTATAGTTTAAGATTTTAAAATTTTAAAACAAAATTAGCTTACTAGTATCAAATTTTACATTTAACATTTCATTGATGCCTGTGATTGATTAGATTGATAATTAGGCAAACAGATATGTAGATAGATAGACAAACATACATATAGATAGATACAAAGATGACGTCCAATTAGGAAAAATAATTCACTTAACATAGACATAGGAACCGGACTGCCAGGGGTAGGTAAATCCCACCCCTCTTTTTCATATCAGAAGTTGCCTCATCGGATTTTTTGCCTATTCTTATTTTTACTCAGTTAATGCATGGAAATCTTTGGAAACTTCTACTTTTATCTAAATGTCCAATTTTTTTCCGCGAGAGGTAGGGGAGGCAAACAAACCCCTGCCTCATATGTTTTCGGGCCCTTTTTTTTTTTTTTTGTAAAATTATCGGTTTTTCTTTTTACTTTCTATTTAACTTGAAAAGTTGTACATAAAGCGACCGTGTCCGTCTTTCTATTATAGACACGTGTTCCGAGTACGAACTATTCCAACAAAACGGAACGGAATGGAACAACTCGGGAAAAAAGTCTATTGCTAGAGTGTCACTTAACACTTCTAATTCAAATGTCTAAATGGTATGCTTTTTTCTATAGTTAAGACCAGTCTATTATGACCTGCAGGGTTTAAAGGGTTAAAAAATAAAATAGATAACGTTTTAAGTCACATACTCAACTGCATTATCCAAAGAATAATGTAATTAAACGATGTGAATTATGGTGTATTCTATACCTCCCTTGGCCTATTTTTTTCTTGTCAGTTCATCCAAATATCGAATCAGACACAACGCCTATAGGAACGTAAGAACATGAATACTGACCGACAAAATCGAACACAATTTGATCAAAATGAATGAAAATGTTGTGAAAATATCTTTAATCAACTGCCTAATTACCGATGTCAGGTCACATTCTGGCGACCTTTATCACATAGATGAAAATATTCTGAGAATCTAAAATTATATATATATATATATATATATATATATATATATATATATATATATATATATATATATAATGATAGACCTACTCCGTTCTCTTGACATTCATATGAGTATCTGCTGAAGTAAGCCCGATCTGTTATCAGTGCAAATATATGTATTCTGTTAACAATATACAGTCGCCAAATATTGGCACATCGATATGTAAAATTCTCTAGAATGTTCATAAGTCAGATGTATCCCGAATTTTATTCCAATCCGTCAACTTGGTCTGTGACTACAACGTTCTCTATGCATTCCATATATATTTTTTCCCGCTCACAATTCACCGTTGAGCATATAGGGGGTATGTGATGCGATTTTTTTCTGCATGTATAACAAGCCAGTGCTATGTCGAATATGTATGCCTCAGCACCGCGTTGATTTAATATCAGCATTGTTTCGGGTTGACTCCAGAAACATTGCCTACATACCTGACCTTGAGATGATAATCGCGCCCGCGCGCGACAGAGGTTTTTGATAGTTTGTTAAAACGTTATCTACACGCCAGATTAGTTTTATACATTTAGTGCATTCCCTTCTTCCTTGAGCAAACGCACTTGGGCATGCCTTTATGAAAACAACACTGTTACAGTGAAAGCGTATGGATCTGTATCCCGACAGCAGCATCAGGTACTTATCTATATATCTACATTCCTACAGGAAACACAGTAGGGTTCGTATCAAGCTCTTCCTTTCTAACACACCTGACTACCATTAGGATATAATGTAATCGCTCATTTTTCTCTTCGATAAGAATGAGGACTTCACTGGAACAATTTTGAGTTTCAGGAGAGTGTTTGTTTAGACATCGCAATTTATTGGTGGTTTAAAGAATTGGTTATATGTTAGACAAGTGATTGAAATATTAAGCGTCAATCAAGAGTAATTCAAAGAAGCGTAAAATATCAATATTGATGCGCTTGTTTCAGTTTAGTCATTTCTGATTTAGGACATCGTGATGCACAATTCACCATAATATATTTTAAATTGTGTTAGCTTGATTCAAACACGTTTTAAAGACTCTGGCCGCCACAGTGTAAACACCCACAATCACAAAGTGAGAAAAAATGTCAGAACTGTAAAGAAATATCTGTAGTTCATGGCTTAGCTGGAAATCACGTTGAGCATTACATGGATGGGGACCCGACTGCACTTTATTCAAGCACAGTTATTACGTTTTGGCTTACATGAATTCTTTATTTTGTCGCAACGTCACCTGAATGGAATAGTTTGTTTGCTTGTTTATTGTTGTTTAACGTCCCACTCAAGAATATTTCACTCATATGGAAACGTCACCGGTGATGCCGGTGAAGAGCTTCAAATTTTGGCCTATGCTCGGCACTTACGGCCTTTGAGCAGTGAGGGTTCTTGAACGTGCCGACACCTACTGTGACACGGGACCTCGGTTTTTACTGCCTCATCCGAAGGACAGGAAACCAACCTGCCGCCTGCTGAACTCGAACTCAAGACCTTACGATCAAGAGTCGAGCGCGCTACCGACTGAGCTCACTGAAATAGCAAGACAGCCAGCGGACTACAAATTAATCATTGACGAGTAGTGTATACTGTTTGTCACTAGCCTGTCCTTGTCTCTTGTTTCTCTATCTGTCTCTTTGTGAAAAGAGCATGTTTTATCAAAATCAAACACAGCTCTTTAAAATTCAATTAAATTTTTCATTTCGGAGATTTTGATAATTACTAAGAATGTTATGATAATGATTTTTGAGACTGCCTACAAACAACTACCTACAAAATGACAATTATACTGGTTAGACTGGTTCGTAAGCTAAAATACTTTGATGTAGAGACAGGGTACTAAACTAAATATTGTACTTACTTATATCAACTTTTTCATTAATATCCTATATTGTTAGAGCTTTTATTATTGAGACCATTGTAACGTTGATAAGAAAGATATAAAAATCCACAGAAATTATACAAATATCGAATACTGGTACATGTAGGTTAAAGTTCAACTGAATTTTGAGTTGTAATTTTTTTAAATGTCTGATAATGATGTTTCATCACAAACGGTGATATCTTATTTTATCAGGTTTCATATCGACAATTAATATCTGTAATGACAACGAGTGATTTGTAAGTGCGTCATTTCTAAAATATCCAATTAAAGGTAAATGGGTTCTTCAAAAGTAAAGTTGTTTTTTCACATACCTTTCTCATAGTTCACATTTATTTTTCTTTCAATCATTAAATGTCTACTTGTACGGACATTGTGTCATTCATTGCATTGTTTAAAATGTATTTCCCCGTAATGTTAAAATAGTCAAAAAGCGTTATATTTTATAATTTCCTGGCAAAGATTATATAATCGTTGTGCAGAAAAGAAGTCGACGTACAGATCTTCTTTATCATGTTTATTAATCTATTTACAGTTGGTGCTCTTGGATGGATTTGAGAATGTATTAAGCTTAAACGTTGGCCTTGTATGACACCACTTTCTGCTTCGAAACTCTGTGCCTATTTTAGATTCAAGCTCAGCTGAGGAAGTCTGATTGACAGAAGTGATCGTTTTAAAAATTGTATTATACATAGTATAATTTATATATATATATATATATATATATATATATATATATATATATATATATATATATAAATATGTGTGTGTGTGTGTGTGCTTTATACTATTTGCAAATCAAGCTATTTATTATTCAACCTTGTTATTATGTAACTCATATAGATACTGTCGTCTTTCATTTGATAAAAGTCAAGGGGCTAAACATTTGCGAATATTCAGTGTGTTTACTGTTTTTTTTTTTTTTTTTTTTTTGGTGTCTTTTTTTGTATAACGATACAAAATGTTCATGTAAATTTTACCAAACAAAATTACCATCAACTTTATTATGCTGTTATAACTATTGTAACAATAGACAATGATATACCAATTTCCCATTTTAATGTATAAATGTGAAAAAAACAACAACAGCGCAATGTGATTCTCTTAACCTGTACAAAAACAGACACCGTTGTGCGTAGGGTGACCCGAGAATACACAAAATATACAACTTGTGGTAGTGAAATAGTAATTAAATGAAACCAAAAACTGAACCGAGATTGATAATACAAAATGATAAAACTGGATTTTACTACACATTCTTTGTATATTTAGAGCTATTTGAAAAACCCATTTTGGCAATTATTAACTTGTAAAATATTAACTTTGCAAAGTAGTTTTCACTTTGTAAGGTGAAAACTACTTGTACTATTGTTTTTTTTACACTGCAGTCGTGAAATAGTAATATCCAAAAGTGGGAAGCAAAAGTTGAATCGACAGTTTAATGGGACATTAGCTGTGTGTGTGTTTTTTAAATTCTTCCCCCTTTTACTGCTTAGATTGATAATACAATAATGAAAAAGAGATAAGTTACACGGGCATAAAAATTCTGAAATTCCAATATATTTTGCGAAAATTGGGTGAGAAACCCATCTTGGCAATTATTAACTTGTAATTGATTAATTCAAACTTAATATCTGTATAAGCATACCAATTCTGGACCTGACCTTTTTATTTAAAAATCATATAGGAGTTTATAAGGTTTTTATAAAATCTATGCAAAGCTCTTATCAATCAGGTATTGTATTAGCTGCCTGATTTGATTTTTTGAGTTTTTACGCTGCACACTCAACATTTATTTTTTCAGTCACTTATGATGGCGTCCAGTTTTTTTGGTGGAGGGGATTTCTTTTTAGGTTACCCGGGTAAAGACCAACGACCTTGCGCAAGAAAAACTGGCAAACTTTCCCATTCTTAATCATCGAAAAGTGACCCTAAACATTTATACAACAAATACATTTTCAATTTATTTTGAAAAATGAAATCAAACGCAAGTAGTAAAAGTAGAAAAAAATTGAAATAATTTTGGTGGTAAACATAGTTAATGTCCCTTTAACTAATCTGCATATTGCAACAGCACAAGAATGGTGAAACTATAAATTTTATCAAGGTTGCACAACGTGAAAACTAATTGAAAAGTTACATTTGAAAACAAGTTGGGAACATTTTTAAAGGACATCATTGTACGGCAGATATATCGGTAAGTTCTCTATAACTATGTTTTTAAGTGGATTGATAATCTTTCTGAAGTTTTATACTCAAATATTTACATAATAAAGTGTGATTTGAAAATTTTAATTCTGATGCTGATTTTTTTTTTAATTCATTGATGGCAAACAAATCGGAGTTTTTAATAGATTTCATTTTAGGCCTTAATTTCTTTTTACTTTTGGATTACGCAGAGCTAATTACAGTTACATAAACCTCAGGTATATGGAGACATACTTAGCTGCCTGAGTCGTTTATTTAATTACACGAGTTCATTTCAAGACTGCTGTGGTCGATTTATTTTACAAATTACATTTCATTATAGATCTAAATCTTTTGTTAGCCAGTTAATCGGCAACAGGACAAAACACAAATATTTTCTGCTTCATGATGAAGGTTATACAACCTTAAATTCAAATATAGAGCTTTCTTCATAGTTACATTGACAAAACAGCTTTTGCTTCCCTGAAGATTATACAACCGTTATTAGATTTCTTGTGTATGTGATTTAGAACATATTTAGATGTGTTTATTGGAATTGTTTTACTAGTTGTCATTATTCGCCGCCAGGAGGCGGCGAATATATTTCAAATTAAGTTAGGAAGTAGTATATGGAAGGAGCTGTTAGTTTCTTTGAACGCGGAAGTAATGACGTAGTAATTTTATTTGAGGCAAAAACGCTATTAAATTTCAGATATGAAAGTGATGTTGGTTTGTTTCATAAATAATCAGCATCTAAAATTTTTTTAATGCAATTAAGGTATAATACCGCGATTCGTATTTTTTGAAATAACGATAAGTGGGAGACATTAGTCGAAATGATGGAGCAATCATTACGTGATTGCTTTTGATTTTGATAAGAGCATGATATCCTATTATATAAGTTTAGTGGACGACGGAAATTTGGAACAAAATGTTTTTTATCATTTAAAATGATTTCGTTTGTGCAAAACGGAATAAATATAACACCGAAAACGAAATGTGTCGTATGAAATATTGATGATTTGGAGAACAACAGAGTGAAAACGGGTCGGACGATTTACCGAAACAGACCTTAATTACCGAAGCACACCATTTTTACTTTTATTTCGACATAAAAACTGTAGTACATGTAGTACATGTTAAAGTCTACATATAATAAAATGTTACTTTTAACACGAGTTTTGTGTAATAATGGATAAAGTCAGAATTATCATGTTAAACAAGATCGAACCACTCTAGCCGGCTAGGCCAACAATGAACGAAACAGACTGGAATATGGACTTGTTTTAAAAAAAATAATTCTGAATTATTCCATAAATGTTTTTCTAAATTACGTTTTATATTCTTGATATATACTAATATTTAATACATTTTCTTAAAAACAATCCAAGTTCTTCACCATTGTTGACAACCATTATGCAGAACAGTGAAAATTACTGCAACTGTCATTTTGTAAACTTTTACATATATAGACATTGCTACATCGCTGATGTCAATTGCTATATAAACACTACTAAAATGAATGATTACACTGGATGAATTTGACCAGGAACATGATGACCACTCCATTTCTCACTACTGTCTGTGAACTTGGTGTTAGTTGACGGGAAATCGCCGTTAAATTAGTTCTGTTGACTATATTTTCACAAAAATGTTATCTGGTGGGACTTTTTGTCGTAAGTATTAAGTAACTGAAAGCTTGCATTCATTTATTCCCAAACTTCCTTTGAAATACCTTTGGCGGCGAATTGATGCTTTGCATCAAATTTTTCTTGTAATCATTTAGGTCAAAGTAAAAATGAAAAAAGTACCGATGAATATTCGAAACTCCAAGTTCATTAGAATACGACAACTTGGGTATAATAACGGTCTCAACATGAAGAAGTTTTGCGAATCCCAAACAGAATGGGATCAGGTGTCCGGAAGGAGTCAGCGTCACCTGTTACATGTTCCATGGGAACCTCTCGACTTAAGTGACGAGGTCAAGATCAAATAATAGTTTTCCTCCCAGTGTTTAGCATAGGAAAACGAGTATTACCTGACTATTTGGAGTATAGTTATCATCTAACGAGTATACATTTGTATCTCGAATGGATAGCGAAAGCACCGTTTAAATTCTAAACTACCCCTAATCTAAGAAAGTCATCTTTTACAGTCGGTACTCTTAAACGGGTTTGGGAATACGTTTAGATTATTTCTGTTTCGGAAGTTCAAAATTCGAGCTCGACAGGTGAAGTGTTATTCATGGAAACGATCGTCTTGAGTATTTATTTTGTTCTCTCTCTCTCTCTCTCTCTCTCTTTCTCTCTCTCTCTCTCTCTCTCTCTCTCTCTCTCTCTCTCTCTCTCTCTCTCTCTCTCTCTCTCTCTCTTGCAAAGCTATAATTTTGGTATCATGTTTAATTTATAATATTTAATTGATAAAGCATAGACTGTCACCTTTTTACCGTGGAAACAAAATGTTCTTGTTTGTTGGGCAAAGAATAATTATTCTTCAGAAATGAAATTTACTGAGTGCAGTGCCACGGTTAATTTTAACGTGCGAGTCAAAATTTGTAGCACTTTTTTAGTCGCCTCGCGGACTGCGATGTCACCGTGGAAGTGAAACATTTACTGGAATGTGGTGGCGTAAAACAAATAAGTAAACAAACAAAGCTAAATTCTATGACTGATGCTACAAGTAGGAGTTGAAACAAGATGACTATGACAGATTGACCGATGATCGAACCCAAGACTACCATGTTGCCATAGCTCTGAACTGCGTTTCTGGCAAGTATTAGATTATGCTATAGTCACCTTACTGTCACTAACAAAATGTAACGAAATATCACCACAATACCATTATCAGATAACGAAATAATATGATGCGAACTTCCGACTCTTTGGTGTCTAGATGACATTGAATACACACATCTATAGTTTCGCAGATGTAAAGCACACAATTTTTGTAATGTTATGTAACAATTTATAACAACATATATATATATATATATATCTGTGTGTGTGTGATGTGCCCAGATAAATTCAAATGAAACTTTAGATTGTATGGTTTACAATTTTTTTAATCAGTTCACAGAGAATTAATTATGCTAAATACAACATGTTTTTGCAATGATATATATCCTCTTGCACGACAGTTTGTCAATTATGATGTGGGTAACATCCGGTTACAATATTCCCGGAAGAAAAAGACCACCAGACTTCCGCAAAACAATTGTTTACATAGAGACAACAAGAAGCTTCCTTGTCCGTAGAATTAGGGCAGTGAGTTGTCAAAGACACAACCAGCTGTTGAGAATCAATAAATAACGGTACATGTTATAGTGAATACTAATATCAATATATCACATGGTTGTTTGGCAACGTGCTTCCATCACACGTGTATTCTAGCACGGGCGAAGGGAAACGGCTTAACTTGATGTAATCGGGGGAAAAGTCGGCAACATTTTCAGCCATGCTCTGTACTTGAGCGAATAGAAAATTCTATAAATACATATTGTATGTATTGCATGATTGTTTGTTGTGGAACAAATGATCAAGCAGCTGGAAAACATATATGAATTTTGGAAGCAGCACATAAAGAATTCTAAAAAACGTGTGGAAATATTAGTTCGTTGAACGCAGGTCAGTTTTGTAAGTGACCTTGACCGTAATCATGATCTCAATAGGGATCAGCCGTTATTGGTAAAGGGTTTATGTCATATACGTTTTGTGAGTTCCCCCTAATTTCTTGTCTTTGATATATATATCCTTCTACGCAAACATTGTCGGACATTGTCCGAACGAATTGTTATACTTGAAGTATCTTGAATTAAAGTCAAATGCAAAATACCGTTTTGAATTGTAAGATGGTTCTAACAGAATAAACATTTCATTATGTTTTAGTCAGTAAATAAGTAAGACTACCTCAAAGGACCTCAGTAATTTAAGATAATAAATGAGGGAAAGGAAAACAATCCACAGGTTTTCAAAACATATGGAAGATTATGTTGGTGTTCAGTTAGCCATATTGGTTTTAAACAAATGGAACTTATGTAAGCTAACATTCGAATCAAGAAGATCGACTGATTCATCAGATTGGTTATGAGTACTAGTAAATAATTCAGTTTTACATGACATCAAAACACGGTAAAGTGGTTTAATGGAAGTTGCACGATATCTCGAAAAGAAAGAGAAGGAGAATAATTTGTTTAAGTATGAGGTCATGAACCCCTGCTACTGACTATGTTGGACAGTATAAGCTTTGCATGCATATAATTAGATTAGAAAATTATGACAGAATAATCAAACAGCTATATTGACTAAATCTAAGAAATATATCATCTTTAACACGGACCTCTTGGTTTCCAGAGGTCCGTGTTTGTCCATTTTTGCCGGATTTGTATCTGTGTCCTGGACGTCCGAAAGATTTATACTTTGGTATCTGAGATGTTTTATATTTTAACTCAATGCACCAATCCATTCATTTTTGACCGAATGCGAATATTCCCTTAATTGTCGACAGCGTGAGATGAAACGATGACTTTATTGCAATAGACCTTTTTACGATAACTGCGGTCCTGTAACTTTGAGTGGCAAAATAATACAGATTCCCGGAAAATGACGTTACTATAACAACGTCTGTGTTTTTGCGGGTATCTGCATCATGTTGCCACTCAAAGACATAGGACTGCAGTTAACCTGAATTGGTCTATACATAATTGAGACAGCTCAATTCATACCTTTAAATGTAACTTTTTTCAACATTGCCCACTAAATTGCAGGTGTGTCTTATTTACTTCCATTTCCGGGTCAATGTTAAGGATCACGCATGTCAAGAGTCGAAGTTCCGTTTCCTGCTACTTATATCAAAATGGCAG
This sequence comes from Atrina japonica, assembly GCA_030159075.1. Lineage (NCBI taxonomy): Eukaryota > Metazoa > Mollusca > Bivalvia > Pterioida > Pinnidae > Atrina > Atrina japonica. Next base: position 398,742 of record BROG01000047.1, on the reverse strand, counting down.
TTGAACCAATTAACAGATGCTCGTTTGTTAACTGATATTTATTTTGCATTCAACCCAAATATCTTCTATCGCTGACTTTTCTTATTTTCAATATGAGACTGATAATGTAATTTTATACGCGTAACGTTATACCCCGAAATTTACACTTTCTACTGTCATTCAGAGAGAGAGAGAAAGAGAGAGAGAGATGATATCATTTTATTTCACAATGCCACATCTGTTTGAATATTTCAACATTACACACAAAGTCGCTTCTGTCGCTTTGGAATAGTCCATGGCCAGCTGCAATGCAGTTCTCAGGTACTACTACCGTTGACTGTGGATTCATGGGCGGATGTGACTGGTCAACAATGGTATGCTTACTCCGCCATGGGACCTAGTCCCTCCTCTGAATTTTCAGAGATCCATGTTTCTCCAATGTTCACCAGTTGTGTATGTTGTCTCCTGAACTATCAGATATCTGAATTTTAAATATAATTAGCAGGTTTTATAAGCAATAATCTACACTTTTAGTTGTACATATGTTTTGTGTTAAACATAGGGGTTCAGACTGAAACATGGATCAAATGGCATTAGGAATTAGTGGTTTATCTTCAGATATAATATGAACTGTCATTCATTGCAGTGCTACCTCTAATTTCAAATACAAGTACAAAGATTACACGCTGTTAATGGTAAAATATGTGTATGATCTTCCCTACGTGATTGTTCGAAGTGATTACTACCGCGGAACACTACTGAAACCATCAAGAAGTATGTGGCTGACTGATATCAGTCAAATGCACGTGTTTACGGAAATACCAAACACATAATTAGGTCATGCCCTAGGAACCTGTAAATTAATAACATGTTGTTTATCGATGAACCTGTATTACAATGATACAGATTGATCAGCAAGATATAAACAGGGGCCATCAAGACTGATTATGTAGTAAATATCCTGCACACACAGACACACACACACACACACACACACACACACACACACACAGACACACACACACACACACACACACACACACACACACACACACACATATATATATATATATATATATATATATATATATCAATATATATATATATATATATATATATATATCAAAGCATTTTGGATTGGGACAAAGACACAGAGATCAGGAGTAAGCATCCTCTGTTGATCGGTCACAAAGTTGGTAAATCAACAATTCAGTTCAAATAAAAATGTGAGAAATTAATCCTGGTCATAATTGTTGCAATTAAACGGGAGCAAAATATCCAAGTATACAGTTTATATATCCTGGAATACTGGCATTGATGCGTGTCAACTCAGATCTATCATCCTGGACATCTAGCACTGGTTTTCATACAATTAAACACATACACAATATTCTTCAGTAGGATAACGTTTTAGAAATCATTCATATACAGGTATTTACAATTTAGTTACTTGCAATCTGTAAAATTACAAGATAAAACAACACGAATTATTGAGGTGGCTTTTTTTTCAAGTACGGGTGCCACACGTCCACGGAGACTGTTATAAGATAAAATTTGTATGGACAGGTCTTTATAACATTTTTTCATTTCGGGAGTTTGGCCTCGCCCTGCATGTATCGTGTCGAGTCATCATCGTCTCTAACAGCCGATGACTTAGTCCCCAGTAGATTATCACAGGGTTTCCATCCACCATTTAAAGATGGCTTCTTGCGTATAACTGATCAACCGTTGTTTACTGAAGAAAACAACTGAACAGACAGACATACAGCTGCTGTCACAGGGGAAACCAATGTTCTTTCGGTTCTACTTTTTTGATCAAATGGTATCATTTATTTACACATGAGAAATGCACAGAACAAATTATTCTTGTCTGAAATATCTCTATTCTGTTTCTATATTGCCAAGCCAAAGACTCCAGCGTACAACTTTGCCAGAAAAATATTTTTGTTTGATAAAATAATCGAATGAATCATTTTGTCCCTTTCGTTGCATCGGATACGTGTATCCTTCTTTCATTTTGTTTTACTATAAGATAGAATACAATGGGATTTGATTTGATCTCCGTATTCAAATCAATGACTGATGTTTAACGAACAAACACATACATGTATTTGTTTTAACATTTTCTTTTTGTGCTGCAAACGTTGTTATTTCTGTTCTGTTTTGTTGTTTTGACAAGATGTGTTAATTCATCTGCAAATTTACATGTACAAGTCATGTGATCGTTGTTAAGCAACGGTATTTATTTAAACCGTCACAATTAGAAAACCGAAAAACAGTCTTCACGTTGTATGAATAATCAGTGCACACATACTCACACAAAAAGATAAACTCACATATGCACACAAATAAACACACAAATTTGACGTTTCAGCAAGACTGGATATCCTTTATTTGTTTACAACATAATCACCAGCCTCTAACATCATCCTAAAATCTTTATACATCATCAGCGTAACTATGATGTCAAAATTAGTTTCATCATCATCATCGTCGTCGTCGTCGTCATCATCATCGTCGTCGTAATCATAATCATCACCATCATCATCGTCGTCATGATCATGATCATCATCGTCATCATCATCATCATCATCATCATCATCATCATTTTTTAATGATATTTATGCACTAGTTTTTTTCTAAATCAATTTTTATTTATATTTATATACAATACCTTGCATTTAGACTTTACATTTTAATAAATGAAGGTCAGAATATCATTTAGAAAATCTCTTTCGTTTTTTTTTTGTTTTTTTTTTGTTTTGTTTTGTTTTGTTTTGGGTTTTTTTGTAGTAAAAACCTACTAAAGTCGTAAAACAAAAATACTCATGTTTGTTATTTGTTTGTCAGTATCCATCACCATTGTTATACTACCATTTTTTACCAACTTCATTTTTTAAATAGGAATATTTCATGTTCTTGGCTTTTGACATTTGGAAGAAGAAATATACACAGCACGTTGGCACAAACATTGAAATGTTGAAATGATATTAGATTATGCCATTAGTGGAGAAAAAAACGGGTCAGTAGGTACACCATTATTCTGTTTACTTCATAAGCCAGGAGAATTATATTGACACTCTATGTGTAGGTAGAATACCATCTTGTTGAAAGGTTAATACAGTTTTTAAAGGGGTATTAGCTGTGTTATTTTTACCCAAAAAATATCTTTACCCATTTTACTACTCATGTTGATATACATAAACAAAAAAGAGATAGAATTTCTAAAATTCCCATATATTTTGTGAAAATTGCTTGATAAACACAGTGTGGCAATTGATTAATTCAACCTTACTATTTGTATATGCATACCACACTGGACCTGACCTTATTTTAATAAAATACAATATGTATAGATAAATGATAAAAGTTTAAATGCCTGTGTATATCCCCTGTTTGTTATTGTACGACAAAGACAGGAAGTAAATAATATTAAAAAGATCGAAATATTTTGGGGGTAAAGACAACTAATGACCCTATAAGGGATTAAAACTCACAGAAATCATAAAGTATAAAACATATGATTTATCCTGATCAAAGACGTATATAACACATATGAGTTATATACGTCTAAGCCCTGATAGACAAGACTGTGCACCATCTGTGTGTGAAAGACAGATTATTTGTAGTAGATATTTTGCAATTTTTATCAGGTAAATTTCAAGCTTTAGACAGATTAAAACAGCATAAAAATATAACATCGTCAGACAACATACTTAAGCCAGAAACTGATCTGCAAACGCACAAGTTACAAATTGAAATAATAATTCTGGTAATTTCTATCAAAACGGCACCTGATCCCACCTCTGGATTTCCAAAAGACCGTGTTTGTCCAGTATTCACCTGATATGAATAATGTATTCGGTCATCCTGAATATTTATACCTTGGTATCTGTGATTTTATAGACTTGAAGATTAACTACGAATAAATTTAATATACAAGCTAAATCCGCCATGCAGTTACTGGTATTTTTATTTTAAAACTGTTTTAACACGTTAATTTGGAAATGAAAAATAGACACACATGTGATAAAAAATCTAATTCATAATTCGGTTGCACTTCCTAACAAAATGTTGTAATGAACTATAGTTTACTATAGGATTAAAGTTAACTATTGTAATTTTAATCTTTTCAAAAACTTTCAAAATCACAAATAAAACGACATTGATCTTTTTTTCTCGTCCGATTTTAACGCATTTTTGTTTTGATTCTAAACAATTTTTGTAAATCTAATTTGTCGATAAATCCGCCTATAGTAAGCTAAATTATCACGTTTAGTTTTTTTCTTTTACATCTGATTATGGAATACTGAAGATTAAAATTTTGAAGTGTTTTAGGTCGGACTCATCAATTTCTCAGTTATATGGCGGCGGTCAGTTTTTAATGATGAAGGAGAGAGAGAACCGGTTAACTATGTCCCCGGGAAGAGACCAATGACCTTCCCGACGTAAACTAACAAACTTTCCAAAAAAAAAATCAGCTTAGGTTCCAGCGCGGTTCGATTCTGCGCTAACCAGAAGTGAGAGATTTCATAGTTCAAAGTGCGATGCTCTAACCACGAAGGCTCCTCGTATATTTATCAAGGTATATATCAGAAAGAAAGTTGTTGAAGGTAATAACCGAAAAATTTTCTTTGTCAAATACACATGGTATTCCGTTTCGTTATGAAAAATGAAGAATAATTAAAGTTATGGAAAGAATGGTTAACAAGCACAAGCTACAGCGGTCGTCGATAGGCGTAATTAAACAGACGTTGGGTTGAGGTAAACACATAAAGATGAAATGTTACCTGGCGTTTTCTCTATAAGGTTGTAGATTAGAGTCACTATAATGCATTTGAAAGTGATATGAGTCGGTCTACAATATCAATGATTTTATGTATCTGAACTGATATAAGAGGACATGTTTGAGTTTCAATCAAAGTTGTACTTTAAGTAACCTGAGCCCATTTTTGTCAGATCATCTGATTGTTCTATGTTTATCAAATGTCAACGAATGACATTAACAGTCGCATTGGTAGGATGATCAAAAGTGCTGATTAAGCGAAATATTTCTATGACTTTTATGTACACAAATTTGCTATTTTAATTTGTTTTTCAAACATAACCTTCCAGGAACTGTCAACTTTAATGACGAAGACACAACGCTGTATCATCGGCATGTTATGTATTAAATTACAATTATAGCTAAATATGGCAAAGTCAGTGTTTTCACAATAAAACATAGTATTGATTCCGTCCATCAGTATGAACCTGAGAATCCGACAGTTGATCCAATTTCAAAGTTCTATCACCTGTTGTACATGACCCTTGTACAACTTTTTACGAAAACACGCAAAGTCACTAACATCAAGTATTATGCCATCATTTATATTTCAAACTGCTACCAGCTTTTATATTTTGTTACAAAACTGTCAGCAAACATTTGCACTACGCTCTATCCATATATAAAGAACGTTGCAGTAGTGATATCGCCGTAGAGAGGATATCTTACATTTTCAAAACCTGAAATTCGATTACAAACGCAGTCATATATTGTCACGTGATTAGCTGTCATCTAACGTGTTTCGATATCCAGTTTTACACTTCGACTGGCAATGCAAGAAATAAATTCCTGAAATACTAGAGATTTTCAGTGACAATAGATATGATTGATCTTGATACATTATGCCAGTTGATAATTGTTATGTTTGTTTTAAATCCAGGGCCCGAAGTCACCAAATTTACTCAGTACTCAGACTCAACTAACTTTTCTTGACTTAAAGGAAAAAAATATATTCTGGACTGGACATGTTTGTTTATTAATGGCATACAATTGTAAATAATGGTGGAAGTTACTGCTCATATGAAGGAAACTTCAGAAATATCAAAAAAAGTTTGAGTACGTACTGAAATTTTGAGTACCGTACTCAACGTATTTATGTTTTTATATGAATATCATAAGTGTGATTTATAACATGTTTCCTATTCACTCAAATTCGAAGTTTTATAAGCGATTCTGTAGTTGAGCTTAAGTATTGAGTGAATTTGATGACTTCGGGCCCTGAGAATTTAATTTAAAGGCATACACGCCGTCAAAATGGTTATCAACTATACAAGCTTTCATGTTACAATGTTTTTTTAACCTCGATGTCGGACAAAATCTGCTAATACGTTTGTTCCAAGTACACATCCATCATGTCATACATTCCACATACAAATAGATTATTGTTAGTTTTATACATATATATCTGTTACACATCTCTGCATTCTTTAAATTGATAAGGCTACACAAAATTTAAATCAAAGCTCTTGCAGTGCCCTTGATAGAAATCTACATTTTATAATTACAAAAAGTTACATAGTCAACGATTGGTTTATGTCGATGGAAATATTTTAAATGCTAGTCTGAGTTTTACAATAATCAGTAAAATTCATTTCATATTCTGTACGAAGACTCTGAAACTCGAAGAAATACTAAACTAAAACATGAAATGTAAATTTACGTTAATGGGGTAAAGGTTTGTAGAACAACATAATGTGCAACAGTGTTAAAGTATCATTGACACACACCCACACGTCAATGACACGCCCAAATAACAAAGACACACCAATGACACATGTTATTACTAATGACTGACCATCCCTTCTAATTAAGAACTTTTATAGCATCTAAGAGGCTTTGCGAGTTACAGCCCTTTATACATTTTTAGGTTGATCTTGTTGTTCTTCGCTCATCAAATAATCATGGAAAACTATTTCACAGTTTTGACATCACACACAATATGTGAGAGTGTTCCAAGTAATGCTACAACCTCTAAACTGTGATTATATTTTCGCTGTTCAGGCATTTAGCTCATGATGTCTTTAAGTACTGTACAGTGTTCCATTGATGTCTTTGCGATCAAGTGTTAGAATTGAGTTTATGATGGAAAGAAAAATGAATGATTTGGTTTGACTGTACAATATAATTATATATAATTATCTATAGTCTGCCACAACCAGAGCTATTTCATCATGCCACCTTTATTTATTTATTTATTTATTTGTTTTTTTTTATGTTTTTATTATAAATAAACAAAATAACTTGGCTAAAATCTGAATACTACTTTAGAGACAGAGGGGCTAAAAATTAAAATGAAAGGATATTATATTTGAAAAACAACAGGTGATGCAAGGTAACGACCTGCAGAAAAATGTACTTAGATTGGCGATGATAAATCGGAAGCATCAATATCTTGCCAATAACTATATCGTCGATATAATCTTATCCATTTTTCTTCGTCTTGTTTAGATACCCTCCACGAAGCTTAGACAGTGACCATCTTTCTCTATTGATATGCCATCCTGCCTACATACATACAGCTGTTATATAAAATAGTTGTGTTTACAGATACATTACGTCAAATGTGAGAAGTCATCACTGTTTGATTATTGAGCAGTCAGTCACTCATGTTAATAAATGAATTTCAATGCCAAACTTGAATGTATATTTTGAAACCAACATAATGGTAGATAATAAATAATTGTTTTCGGTAGTTATTTTGCAATAAATTGTTTGCATGCAATTGAATAAATACATGTAATTGGCGATGGAGTGTAAAAGATCCATGCATCAATTTGATGTAAGTAATCTATACTTCGAACAGCATAACTTGACGGGACTGAGTTACCTTTTTATTATTATACGGACGATTCTACCCACTTTTTGGTCATGACAACCGTCACGCGAAAAATGTTTTATTACTGAATATTCGTAGGTTGACGACCATGTCGTCGTGCTGCATCACCTCAAACTGAAACTCGTCCAGGTCAAGAAAGAGTATACAACACTCCACCTCGCTAGGTTATATGAGTTTAATTACTGAAAACATCATATGGGCGTTGTACCCTTCACTGGAATCTCAAATGATTCGTATTCATCGATGATCTAGAGGTTTATGACACATTGCTGTCTAATAGGATTAGATAATTTCGACATTGTCAGAATGTGTTAAATGATCCCAGCTTGAGTTAAGAAGTTGAAAACTTCAGCTGGATATATTTATTGATAGATACATTATTTGTAACACGTACATGTACACATGAATATACATGCATATGTGTATATGTTATTAATGTACGTTTATTGCAGAAAGATAATCAAGGACCGAACAGCCTATAGGTACAAATCAAACATATGAAACATATGGAGGAAAGATACACCATAGTACAGATATGAAATATATACATTCAAATTTCAACAGACAAGCGAAATATGGTTTCATTACAACTGAACATTTCGTATTTATTTTATTTGCGTAATGTAAAAAGTAATTCATGCACAACTTTTTTGAATAGTCGAATTTTGATTCCCGAAAGGGAAAGGAAAAACAAACATTCAAAGCATCAGAAGAGGAAATGCCAGCAGAGATGATGACTGACAATGACGATGAGAGAGGGCGATGATGATGATAAACTGATGATGGATTCGCCTATCGATATACTCTGTAAATGAAAACTGTGACAGAGTTATCTTTCCGTTAATCAGTATATACCGTATGAACCACTTAAAACCATTAGTGTATAATTGGATGATAAGGTGAATTGATCATCGGCTTTAATCTAGCTAGATATCTTGGTGAGCGATATAGATGCAATCATTACTTGTATACTACCTGCACACCATTTGATCTGCATCAAACACAGCATGTCAAATTACTGGCGCATTACGTCACATCCTGTTTTAGATAGCATGATGTAACAGTTGCATTATGATGATAATTTAATTATACGGACATACATATTTGTGATTAGTGAAGATTATGCAATACAGTATGTCTGTTAATTATCTTTCTAAAAGCAACTTGATTTATGTTAACGCTTACAGAGCGATTGCACCTGCCCCGACGCTTATTCAAATTATGTTAACAGGGTGTAAAATTTTACCATACACAAGAAGTTCCTTGCAGTAAGAATTACAAAAAAAAGGTAAACACCTCAAAGGTTTATGGAATATCATTTGTTTAATTCTGTATATTCAGTAGATTTTGTACATGGGTGAAAATCATGTGATGCATGGCATTTTTGTTTTCATAAAATATTTCATCGCTTTTTTCAAAATTCAAATTTATATTTTACAATGTGGTGACACGCTTTTTCATTGTGTTATAGAAGTGCGTATTTCCCAACCAAATTTACAAAAGAGTTACATCCCTTATTTTCTTTGGTATCAATCGTTGATCACAACGGGTGTCTATACTCCTGATATTTCCACTGGATTTCCACCCACTCTTCAGTGCTTATATAATGTCTTTTTAGATACTGCTTTTGGTACCTATGTTTTATACACGTGTACGTAGTATGCAGTCTGTAAATTATATCATTTCAGTCAATAACCCACCATTAAGAAGTGTTGTGAATTTTTCAATATATAGATATCGTTTTGTCAATAAATTTGTCGTTGATGTTTTTGCATGTTTGTTGGGTATTTTGAAACACCTGATACTTTTGTATTTTGTCAGTATACAATTACCTAATCGGACACTGCATCACGACTGATGCCATCATCGTTAATATAAAGACCGTTTTAATACAGTGACTCAATTTCGCCAATCAGATCTAAAATAACTGATAACCTTTTCACCTAGCTCAACTTTTTTTTCACCGAGGTCAAGAGGAGAGGTGTTCGTGGAACATTTGCGACGGGTGTAGCATGTTAAAAGGGGGTGCTGACTCCTTTGGACTTCTGATTTCATTCCGATTTAAATAATAGTTCTCCATTTTAAAACCCATATCATATCTAATTTGTCGTATTCTGTTGGACTAGAAGTTTCGAATATCCATTGGTATTTCTTCATTTTTACTTTAAGAGATAAAAAATTTCAACTGCCGATAAAACGGCAGCACTATGACATTAAAAAGTATGCCATTTAAATGGTGTTTAATGAAAATGAATGTTGAAGAGGAGTGTATGTTGTGATATAAGTTAAAGAAGCATTAGCTGTGACTATTCTTAATTCTTTCAGTTTTTAATACTTAGATTGATACACAATAACAAAAAAGAGATATGCACAGGCCTAAAAATGTAAAATATGCATACCATACTTGATCTGACCTTATTTACAGAACTTATGTAAGAATATAAAATTATGTATGCCTGTGTTTAGCTCTTATTTGTTATTGTACATCAAGTTCAAGTCGTAAGAGTTGACTCATGGGGATCTAGACATGTCAACGGGGCGTCTCGAACTCAGGACAAATTTATTTCAAGTTGAAAACTAAAAGCGCTCATTTTGATATTATTTAAGAGTGGTTTCACAAAATAAAAAAAAAAACTGTAGAGACTGGCTAAATGTCTGTATGAAGCTTTACTTATTCCACTTAATTCTAATTAATTCACCAGTCCACGTGCGATTTATCGCGAAATAGCGGAACGGCAATTATATTATGATTTGCCGAATTTTTGTCAGTGAGAGTTTTGCTTTTGAATGGCCACACGTTGTTAAAAATCTTGAGAAGAGAACAAAAATATAGATAAGAAATGAATATCTCGAGACCAGCGGTCCGTATGACATCAGACAGGATTTATAGCTTTATAGAAAACAAGAACTTTTGGCAGAGTTGTATTGTGACGTCAGTGAGTGATCCAAGGTTGTCCTTAAGCTGTCGGCTTATATAGCTTCAGGGTAACATTGCTAGAATCGTCTGATTGCAACGTATTATGACGAATGGTGAAAATGATGATTTAAAATATAAGTACTTCTTATAGATTCAAGGTATCTGAATGATTTTAAAAAAAGTTATGTATTTCAGATTGGTTCTATTTATAGAACAAAGAAGTTATTAGTACATATCATACCAAGAACCATTCGAAGTATCGATAATTGAAATTGTGTAGCTTCAAGTACTGTATCCTCTGTATCAAACACAGATTGAGTATCAATGACACGTGGTCATATTTCAACCATGTAGCTGAATTTAGAATACCTACTCTTCAAGATAATCACAAGGATTATCCTTCAGATATCTGTAACGGAATTAGGGATATGCAGAACTATTCGTAATATATTTGATAAATAAATAACCAAAATGTCAAAAATCGAATAATGATCATCGGACAGACATATTTAAAATATCTTTATTGTAGTGGTGAAGATTACGATGAATAATCATAGATCAAGACTGATGATTGAGATGATAACAGAATATATATATATATATATATATATATATATATATATATATATATATATATATATATATATATATATATATATATATATGTAATACCACGTTATATCCTCAAAGTCCGATTCTTGGAAATAAGTGTGAAACAAATTCATACATTTACCGACATTTGGTGCTTTAACATCTCTCATGTTTATTTTAGCTCATTTTCTGACAAGATAATTAAAGTTAGGAAGCATAAGATACATAAAAGTTAAAGACTATTAATCCATGCATCGACAGAAAAACCGAAATTGTTATTTTTGCAATAGTATGGTTAATATAATGTGAATAACTTATTCTCTTTTAAACATTTACACCTGCCCATTTGCATCATAGCTTTCAAGTATTTTGCGTTATGTTAACGAAAACTATAATATTGTTGGCACGTAAACGAGATTCACAGTGCAAAAACGAGAAAGCGATATCGTTATAAGACGTTGATATTTTGATGGAGAAAATAATGGATATTACAGGGATGAGAAAGTCAATCCGTTTGAAATAATTTTGATGAAATTCATAAAAAGTTCAAAGATGCTTTGACAGGCAAACGTGAGTAGTCTAAACTAATGAGGTATTATAAAATATTGACATTTCACAAAGGGCTCTACGCGACACCTTTTGGAAGACTTATGACATCACAATGAATTGTCTCATAACAAAATTGTGATAATGACGTCATAACGGAATAGCGTCAAAAAGCGCACATGGGGAACAACGAGTAAGACATTTTACGATAGGTCAATTGACCATTATGACGTCACAATTAAATAACCTGTCAAATATATACGTGAATATGAAGTCACAAACGAATGACGTAAAATGCACACTGAAAGTCACAAGTCAGACATTTGGCGATAGGTCATTTTAAGGTGAGCTGTTTAGATTTGTTAACCATTTTCGTGGTAAATATGTTTTTTATATATATTGCTTCCCCTTGTATATTCCCATTACTGTACAGTATTCTGTAAACCTTCTATATTCTCAACACCTGATTAAGTGTAAAAATATCTGGTTTTATCCTTGCAGCAATTGAATGCAGTTAATTCCACTAAGAAAGCCCACACTCGCTTTCGTCTAATTGTACACAGCAAGATGATTTAGCTTATAAAGTATATTTCCATGTTGTTGAAGGAATCTTTAAAGTTATATGATATATAACATATATGATACGTCATGAATAGGTTTCGTGATACGCTTTGAATTCCTGCAAGTGCACCATTGCAGTCTTACAACCAACATCCAAAATGCAAGGAATATGTTTGCAAAATACACTTTTAAAAATTGATTTCCCTGGCAGATACCTTTGGAAAAAAGTCTGTATGATGTCTGTAGCACAGCTTGTGTATCTGTTTACAGGTTTTAGATCTGTATGTTACCATCTTATGTTCTGTATGTAGCCATAATTTATTTTTCCAGTCATGCTTGTAGTCTCATTTGAAATATGACAAGATACAAATTTTCACAGAATTTCAAGTAATTTATTGCAGACATTATAAGTGCAAGCTGCTGTGAATTTAATGATACCTACTTGTTTCAGGCGCGTGTGTGCATTCCTCTTTTACACTTTTTTGGTCTATCCGACTAAACCTTTGTCAGACAGTTGTGAATTCGTTCACGCTAAATTACATTCCATATATTTTAAGTTAAACATTTGTATGAGTATATCACTGAAAATAGTGTCTAAAGTGTAAAACAGATCATTGATAAATATTCATATTTCCCTTAGCTGTCTCCCATTGACTCATTGATTATTCAGACAACGTTTATAACATTCGGGATAAAGGGTGATCGATATGTGATTGTGTGTGGTTCTGTGGTTTTCGGTTAGGCACATTAAGTTTTATACGGTGTTGAACGCTTTAAATCGTCGTTTAAGAAGTTTTATGGTCGATACGGGGATCTTGTTAAATATTATGAAGTCCACCTCTCAGTAATACATGTATTAGATAGTATTCTGAAGCACGACCACAGATACTGACTCCCTTTCGCCAATCGTGCTTTTCACCGAACTTGACATTTTCACCGAATTTAACCCGTTCATCGAACTAGAAAGGTTTCTATGGAACATTTGCGACGGGTGTGGCATGCCAGCAGAGGACGCTGACTCCTTCCGGACACCTGGTCCTATCTCGTTTGCGATTCACAATTGTTCTTCATGTTGAAACCATTTGCAAATCTAATTCGTCGTGTTCTGATGGACTTGAGTTTCGATTAATAAATGGCACTTCTTCATTTTTACTTTGCACACTACCAAATATTCATTGACGTCATATAATCGTAACGTTTTCAACAAAAGCACAGAAAAACATCATTGAGTACATTGCTGTCAGCAGCAATTACGTTATCCCTCTACCCTGAACTTGGCGGTTCCCGGTGACACTGAATATACATACAGTGAATGTTAAAAACTCTGTTGTCTTAAAACCAATCCGACTTCATAATTCTTTAAAGCACAGTAATAAAACTTTTATTCAATAATGTAAACATCTTAAATTTACTAGTTACTTAATGTAATCTATTATAATTTTTGCAGTACATGATAGAAGTTATAGTTAATATAAATGTCTTGTTAAGGGTGAACGACATGTTAGGTTACCATTTCACATTTCAAGCCAAATGCACCCGGCTTTGAATCATGTACCCAGCAGGGAAGTGTGTGAGATGGACATTTCTCGGACATAGGACTAATGATCTCATTTTTCATTAGTCCTGCAAAAGTATATCCAGAAAAGCTTATCCTGAACACTTAGTATCCATACAAACGTCGTCTGCATTGTTTGTAAACATGACGGATCGGGGCATCTTTGTGTTGGTAGTTAACATTGTTAAAATTTGTTATCAATTATTTATAAATCTTACCAACTTTGTTTGAATGGAAATAAATATGTGTGTATAAGACTGGTTTATATTTATATTGAATAAAAGGAGTAAGTGATGTGGCTACTAAAATAGGTCAGATTGATTTGTACATGTATGTAAACAAATGAAATTTCAAGCTTTCCATGTGCGAGAAAAATAAACAAGCATCACATGTGAATTCCAGATAGAAAAAAAAAATCAGTCTCGGGAGGGATGGATCAATAAGTCCCAACCGAGGCGTTAGCCGACTGATATATTTCTACCTGGAACACCAAAACCAGTGAGATATATCTATATTAGCTATAAACCTTGTTTGTTAATGTTATGACGATGTTTAAATTCCATTTAAACAGTTTTCCTTACAGACCGTCGTTGAATGTCACTTACACGTAAATGTATGCATTTGTTAATTATTGAATTAATGACCAAATCTACATCAACAAAACAATATTAATAGCGAAACAAAAACAAAAACGGAATACTTCAGTCAAAATAGATTTATATATCTTTCTTTATATTTTTATATCTACACCTGCTTCTGGAAATGGAATGCTACTTTAAAACAATGTAATGATTGGTATTTCCAATACAATGGGACCACCTAACTGACTAACTCAAAGTGTTTTTATTAGCGAGGTGATCTTAGTGTGTCTGGACACATTTTGTATACATTGAGACATTATCAAGAGACTGAATGGGTATGGTCTTAAAAGGTTGCCTCTTAAGGGAGGGGCATTTAGGCGAGGCTCCACTGTATAAAGAACAATTTTAAGATAGAGAAAGTAATAAGAATTTATTAAATTAAAGAGGAAATAATACGATTAAAAGGACCCCTGACTGAGTAAAAGTGACTACTACCTTGTGTAACATCATGAAGTGCATGAGTCTGAAACTAAAATATCGTAGTTTCCATGGAACATTAGCGACAGGTGTGGCATGCCAGCAGAGGACGCTGATTCCTTCCGGACACCTGGTCCTATCCCGTTTGGGATTCGCAATTGTTCTTCACGTTGAGACCATTTGCACATCTAATTCGTCGTGTTCTAATGGACTTGAGCTTCGATTTTTAATTGTTGACTATATCTGCAATTTGCATAATTTTGCTTAGGATAAAACCTTTTATTTGCAGCAATATATAAAAGTATAAATAATTAGGATGTCCAGGACACGTTTTTGTGAGAACATATGCCACTTTACTTGAGGAAGGCCCGTGTACTCTTTCAGGGTGCATTGTTATCCGGTTATCTCCTCCTCCTACACCATTATAATCTTTTCGCTGAAAACTTTAAAATGATTTTGATGTAAAACGATCAATATAAAAAATGCAGCAAAAGCATTCATGTTTAGGGAACATTACGAAAAACAAATAAACAAACAAATTCTAGATTACTATTGCTTCGATTTTCATCAGAAATCGAAGGCGGAAGAATAAAATGTTACTGCTGGGTTTGTTTATTTATTTATTTTGTTGGACTTGCTATTGAACTGAAATATTTCTTTCATGAAGATAAGAACTTCTCTTAAGATTCGCAATACCCTTCAATGCATTTTCAAAATGTGTTTTTCGGTTCGTTTTTAAAGTGATAGTATTGAAGCAGTTAAGAACAAGCCCGCAGCGTACGAAGATTGTTTCAGATATCCAGCTGACACAATAAATATTTGATAACGGAGTTTTCATTCCTTCCTTCAACATTTCATGATAACGGACTCTCTTTCTCTCTCTCTCTCTCTCTCTTTCTTCTCTCTCTCTCTCTCTCTCTCTCTCCTCTCTCTCTCATCTCTCTCTCTCTCTCTCTCTCTCTCTCTCTCTCTCTCTCTCTCATATATATATAATATGTTTTCATTCCTTCTTTCAACATTTCATGTATATATGTAGCCGCTTAAATCATATAAACACATACAGACTCTCTTTCTCTCTCTCTCTCTCTCTTTATCTCTCTCTCTCTCTCTCTCTCTCTCTCTCTCTCTCTCTCTCTCTCTCTCTCTCTCTCTCATATATATATATAATATGCTAGTTTAATCATAAACATAATATATTCATGTAGACTGCTCAATCTTGATAGTAGCAAATAATGGCTCTCATCAATTTCATACTATGTGAGAATCCAGTCTTCGTGGCGTACTTATCAACGTATACTGTGGCAATTTCACTTTGCATTTGGGTAAAGGAAAACTAAAGAAAGACAACTCTTGCAAAGTTGTTGTTTATCCTACCCGCAGTATATATATATATATCAGTAGCATTTAGGTTTAATTTTTTAATTTTTTGATTTGATTTTTTGTTTTACGCCATACTCAACAATCTTTCAGTCATATGCTGGCGTCCAGTTTTTATTGGTGGAGGAGAAATCCCGGTTACCCGAATAAAGACCACCGACCTTCCGCAAGAAAACTGGCAAACTTGCATTTAGGTTTACCGTTTTCACCCAGTGCAAACAGAAATTCTTTTGCACTTTATCGATAACGATTTGACATTGTTTGAACTTATGTAAATGCGGCATATGCTAGCAAACTAGAAATTATAGACACAACATAATGAAGCACATATTTAACTTAATAAAACACATACAGGAAATTATAGTCAGTTCTAAATAACCTGGCGGGGTGGAGTCTCGTGAACCTTTTCGTGACCTGAACAAGTTTCCGATTTAGGTAATACATCATAATTACACAGGTAAGAGTAGTCGTTACTGCTTGTCATCATAACCACCACAAGTATCCAGTGCAGAATAAAACGATTTCGTGTGAAACCTGTCTTAACTGAAAAGAGGGTAGAATCATACGTATGATAATCAAAAGGTTACTCCGGCCCGCCATGTTGTGTGGATAGGACAATACCAACAAAATTATATATCAGTCATGATGATTTCCGTTATTCTATCTGTCAACTTTCCACATTTATCTAGTACAGAAACGATCGATTTGAGCATTTGTTTTGACTTTAATTTAACTTTGGTATTGTTAATAATATTTAATACTCCTTTTTCACTTACTTATGGTGTTAATATCTCTTCTCTGATACTATATACCAGGGCTTGCGCAACAAAGCATATATAATTATTGTATATGCAGAGACAAATAACATACTTACAGGCTGTCACACGAATTTTGAGAATTTGCTTTTTTCGTAATTTTTTGCGGTCGGCATTACGACCTTGTTTACCATCTATGTTTCACTATCTGAAATTTGAATTAGATGTGGACAGAAGTTGTCGAGTTGTCTATACCAATTGTGAAAAGGATTTATCCCCTTTTTCTTGTTTGAATTTGACTGTGAACTCACAGTGGGTGTGACCGGGTATACATACCCCTCCATGACACCTGATCCCACCTCTGATTTCTCCAGATGTCCATGTCTGTCCACTGTATTTGTATACTGTCTCTTGTAGCAACTGACGACTTTTTATAATATTTTCACTTTGGTATCTTTACTTTTTTATACGACACTCTTGTTATCATCAATGATTTATGCATTAGAGGACTACGGTCATAACTGTATTGCGATATTATTCCTGTTAAATGACAATCATCGACAACAACTTTTTACAATGTTCTACAATCGAGCATAAATCTTATGTATCAATCAGAAACAAATGAAAATATGCATTTAACAAAATGGATTTACAAAGATGAAATTCCGTATGATCATTGTTTTTTCACAATATCTGTCAAACTGTTTTAAAATAAAATGATTTAACGGTTGCATAACTGGATACATTGTTATGATATTATTTGGTTTTTGTTTAAATGACAATCATCGACGAACAGCATCAACCACTGTGATAGTGCTAAGTATAAATACAATAATACATAGCGATTTAATGATAATGACACGTGAAGTGACATAGCGAGTATAACTCCCTTATCATTACAACAATGATAAACCCCTTACTCTTACATATATCTGTGATAGTGCAGTATAAACACAAAAGTAACCCCTTACTCAACATATCTCTCTTGTTTCCATCATTTAGGACTCTTTTGATTTGCTAATGTATCGTATGCAGAAACGTCATGCACAGGAATAAAATCCGTATGATCATTGTAGGTCTGGATTTTAGTGATAACCCCTTACCACATAATGTATATGTCATTATTCTTATAATCAAAAATAAACTCTTACATAATTCAAACGATCTGAAAACATAATATAAACACAATGTGATAGTGTGTGATAGTGATTATACATAATATAAAACCAACTTGACTTAGTACATAATATAACACAACTGCGATAGTGATAACCCCCTCTTACATAATTACAGAGTAGTGATAACCCCTTACACAACTGCGATAATGATAACCCCTTACTACATTACATAGTATAAACACAACTGTGATAGTGATAGTGATGATAACCCCTTACTCTTACATAGTATAAACACAACTGTGATAGTGTGATAAACACAACTGTGATAGTGATAACTCCCCTTACTATTACATAGTAATACTCTTACATAATATAACCACAACTGTGATAGTGATAACCAACCTTACTCTTACATAGTATAAACACAACTGTGATAGTGATAACCCCTTACTCTTACATAGTATAAACACAACTGTGATAGTGATAACCCCTTACTCTTACATAGTATAAACACAACTGTGATAGTGATAACCCCTTACTCTTACATAGTATAAACACAACTGTGATAGTGATAACCCCTTACTTAGTATAAACACAACTGTGATAGTGATAACCCCTTACTTAGTATAAACACAACTGTGATAGTGATAACCCCTTACTCTTACATAGTATAAACACAACTGTGATAGTGATAACCCCTTACTTAGTATAAACACAACTGTGATAGTGATAACCCCTTACTTAGTATAAACACAACTGTGATAGTGATAACCCCTTACTTAGTTACATAGTATAAACACAACAAAGATAATGATAACCCCTTACTCTTTAATTGCAATTTTAAATAGGTTTTCTACAGGGAATGTGGTATAATACAAGGCCAAATAATAAATCTAAATGCATAGCCAAATCCGTCTAAGAGTAACCACTGTAAAAAGATGACTATCTTAGCTTTAGAAGAATTCAGAATTTTAAATGGTTTTACATCAATGCGAAATATTACTATAGTATAAGATTATTAACTGGTACCAGGTACTAGGTTTATGTATACCCTTGGGGACTCAAACGGTCAACCAGCATTGACAACGACCTAGTGGTTATAAATATTATAAACATAATACCAATGCTCAATATAATATAATGCTCAAGGCGATCGTTTCTGTGAATTAGACTTCGTCAGTTGAGTTCCAGCATTAAACAGATGTAAGTAGAAAGATAATTACGGAGGGCAACAGCAATATATAGAAATAAACAAAATGATAAAAACGATGTAAAACAAAACAAGCAAACAAAAAACAAAACAAAGAGCCCCCAGAAAAAAAAAAAAATCAGCAACAACAGCATTTACATCGATTAAGCACGTATAAACGTTAAACAAGACGTTTGTAAATTGTTTTAAGTCAGTCTTCAATCTGTACATATTTTGTTATATTGAGTGTTTTTTGTCTACAATCAATTGACGTAATCATGTCTACGCTATATGTTGATGGTAATATGACAGTAGTAGTCACAACTCAAACAGTATTAACATTGACATTATCTATAAACAGTAAAAAGAGCTCCTGACGACGCTGATACAATGTTTCCGCTTCACGTAACTGAAAAATGTATGTTTTTGTCTCTCTAGCGGGGCCTTAGTTTAAAATCTTTTCTATGTATTATTCATTAAATATAGTTTTGATTTTACATGTATCATGATTGTAAGTCATTGTTGTTTCACAATCAGTGTAACAATGCGTTTGGCTTTTTTAATTTCATACTATTGTATCTCTCATTTAGACAAGATTACTAACATCTATAAAACATGCACAGCAATTATTGGATCGATATCAGTTCTATTATCTTGCTGCTGTGTAGTCGGTACATGTTATTTAACAATAGTGTATTGATACTAACTAAATTGATTTTTGTACCTATCCTGTGTCTACAACGCTGTGTCTAGTACGTTTGATATGATTACGAAGCAGCTATCGGTCCATGAATTTAACGATGTCTGTCTATTCGACCGTCTGTCTATCTGTTCGCTCGTCTGTCTGTTCGGCTGTCTGTCTGTCTGTCTGTTCGTCTGTCTGTCTCTGTTCGTCTGTCTGTCTGTCTGTCCATTCGACTGTCTGTCCGTCTATTCGTCTGTATGTTCTCTTCGTCTGTCTGTCTCTTCTTCTGTCTGTCTGCCTGTTCATCTGTCTGTCTGTTCGTCTAAGTCACCTTTTATGTTTAGCTCTGTTGTAAGAAAACCGTTTAGAGTATCACGTTGTAAATTCATATGATAGAACATGAAAACATTAATTCACTATCACCTTCATTTATAACCTTGATCTTGACCCTTGAACTTGAAATTCAAATTACAGATGCATTGCTTCGGAATTTGGCCAGACCGCCATCTGTGGTTTCTTGTCCTTGTCTTTTTGGTGTATCGTTTTTCTCTAAATACGGTTCCTTGGTTTAACGTTTCTTTTTGTTTGATCTGTTGAATTTTGAATTTTAAATAGTTCTTTTATGCCACATTCAATAATCTTTTAGTTATCCTTTATGGTAGCAGCTAGTTTTTATTTGAATAGAGAATACGATTATAATGTACCCGAGAAGAGCGGGGCTCCAACCTTTGCAGACCGGAAGTGAGAGACTTCATGGTTAAAAGTGCGATGCTCTAACCACTCGACTACGACGGCCCCAGATAGATTCGTGATCTCAACTTCCTATGGAGCGCATTAAGTGATGCGACAGTTATGTACTTTCGAATATAATTCTTAGGTATGACGTGGCACAGGGATCAGACCACAGACCCAAGCAAGATTTGCATTTGTTGTAACCTTCCGTCAACAAGCAAAAAAGTATTTGCAAGCTGAAAGGCTAATTCTGTCACTGATATGCTATACTTTGTAGATCAAACTTTGATACACATTAATTTTTGATAGGTTTAAAAATGGGAATATCCTGATTTTCATCAGTTCTTACACATCTCTCTCTCTCTCTCTCTCTCTCTCTCTCTCTCTCTCTCTCTCTCTCTCTCTCTCTCTCTCTCTCTCTCTCTCTCATAATCAATGATTCCATTACGCATATTGTTTCATTATATTTAAGTACTTCATGGAGACTTCGTGATTCTGTGGTAGAAGAACAAATGTCTATGACCATGAAACAGATTATTGAAATATTGTAAAGTGCCATTGTGATAATTAATATACCAGAGTTACTAAAATAATCTGTTCCATTCCATTGTATCTACAGGGCATAAATCTGAGCTATATAAAGTGAAGACACCTGATTCTAATAATAGCGAATAAATACATTCACTTAATGTTTAATCAATCGGGTATTAAGTAAGTTTGCCTAAGGTAACAGTGAGGTCAATATATATATATATATATATATATATATATATATATATATATATATATATATATATATATATATCTCCAATGTCTCTCCCTTGTATACATATAAAATATAATTTCTATAAACACTTTATACGAAGTATTTTGACCAGTCATCCAATATAAATCCAGTGTACAATGACGTCACGACTGAACAACAAAAAGCAAATTTACGTATTTACGGCCGAAATATTTCATATGATGTGTTCATATATATTTTTCTAAGAGTTCAAATAATATCATGTGATAATAATATTACTATTGTTCAATGTTCTTATTCTGAGGTCAAATGGACGTTTTCATTCGGTGAATGCCATAATCCATAACTGAGAGGCGACCTCGATTGGTTTGAAATTATATAATATGACATGCATATTCTTGGTATATGTCGGTTAAAAGTTAAACATCCTTGTATTAATAGAGATCTATTACATACGACATTTTGTTACCATTAGAAACAAACACTTATACAAAATGTTGTATTTGTTGTGAAATAAATATTTCCATCGAATAACATGGTATTGTTTTTATCATCTACCGAGCATAAAAAATACACATAAATATATGCACAGACAGTGGAACCTCGGCAAAAGACCATCTCGCTTAGGAGACCACATCGCTAAAGAGATCACCTCGGATTTCAGACCACAAATATTCAGTCTCTTGTGAATTTCTTAATGAAAAGTAATGAGTCCAGACCCTCACCAAATTTAGCCAATCAGGTGGTGTTTAGCATGTCAATCAGGTGGTGTTTAGCCAGTCAATCAAGTGGTATTTAGCATGTCAATCAGGTGGTGTTTAGCCAGTCAATCAAGTGGTGTTTAGCCAGTCAATCAGGTGGTGTTTAGCCAGTTAATCAGGTAGTGTTTAACCAGTCAATCAGGTGGTGTTTAGCCCAGTCAAGCCAGTCAAGTGGTGTTTTTAGTCAATCAGAGTTTTAATCAATTAGGTGGTATTTAGCATGTTAATCAGGGTAGTGGTTTGCCAGCCAGGTGGGTGGTTTGCCTGTCAATCAGATGGCGGTTTAGCATGTCAATCAGGTGGTGTTTAGCAATCAGGTGGTGTTTAGCATGTCAATCAGGTGGTGTTTAGCATGTCAATCAGGTGGTGTTTAGCCAGTCAATCAGGTGGTGTTTTGCCAGTCAATCAGATGGTGTTTTGCCAGTCAATCAGGTGGTGTTTAGCCAGTCAATCAGGTGATGTTTAGCCAGTCAATCAGGTGGTGTTTAGCCAGTCAATCAGGTGGTGTTGTCATGTCAATCAGGTGGTGTTTAGTGTTTGGTGTTTAGCATGTCAATCAGATGTCAATCAGGTGGTGTTTAGCATGTCAATCAGGTGGTGTTTAGCCAGTCAATCAGGTGGTGTTTAGCATGTCAATCAGGTGGTGTTTAGCATGTCAATCAGGTGGTGTTTTGCCAGTCAATCAGATGGTGTTTTGCCAGTCAATCAGGTGGGTGTTTAGCCAGTCAATTTAGCATGGTGGTGTGTTTAGCATGTCAATCAGTGTTTAGGCAGGTGATGTTTAACATGTAGCATGTTAATCAATCAGTCGTGGTGGTGTTTAGCAGGTGGTGTCAGTTAAATCAGGTGTTCAATCAGGTGGTGTTTAGCATGTCAATCATGGTGTGCCCAGTCAATGTTTTGCCAATCAGTCAATCAGGTGGTGTTTAGCATGTCAATCAGGTGGTGTTTAACATGTCAATCAGGTGGTGTTTAGCATGTCAATCAGGTGGTGTTTAGCATGTCAATCAGGTGGTGTTTAGCCAGGCAATCAGGTGGTGTTTAGCATGTCAATCAGATGGTGTTTAGCCAGTCAATCAGGTGGTGTTAATACTGCGGTTCCACTGCATTCATGTTCAGAAAGACAGTATCCAATAGTTAAAAAAATTATCAACATAATTTATCAGCAATATGGGTACGATGCGACAACCGGAAGTGAATGTCGTTGCTTATTAAAAATAATTGTTTGTCTCAGTAATATTTGAAATATTTACGTATTTATAAACAAGGATCGATAATAAGACAGAGTAACATATATTACTGACATAATTACGATGAGTTATCGTTTGAGTTTTGGAAATATACAATAAAATGATAATATGTCAATTAGATACTTTGAATATACAATATACATGAAAATATACGCTTCCGTTTAATTTGCGCCGTTTTCACCCTTTTACACGAGGGTAAATTTAAAGTGAAAGCGGAAGTTTCAAGATAAATCATTGAAGCACAGATATACATATCATTCATAAGACTATGGTGATTCGGAGTGCATTTGTGACGTTTTGAATATCTTTTCTGCCGAACAAGGGCGAACATGACTGGGGACGAACATTTCAAGTTATACAATGATATTTCTATAAATCTTTACATTACAATACATATAGTAACGCAAATGGTGCATTATACGCCAAAGATGTTTGGGTTTTGGTATTATAACATGCACAGATGAGTGTGTGTAGGCAAATAATAGACCTTTTCACGATAACTGCGTTCTACTAATTTCACCTGCGCACAATTACTTCCGGACGACATCAAGGATTTTCGTACCTGAAACAAATCGTACCTAATATTAGACAAATCATACACAGGGTACGATTTGTCTTTGGTGTGAAACACTTTAGGCACGAAATTCCTTGATGCCGTCCGAAACTGTTTGGTCGCAGGTGCAGTTTGTAGGAACGCAGTTATCGTGAAAATGTTTATTTCTCGATCGAAGTCAAGTTTCAAAAAAGAACATTTGGGCCGGAAATGATACGTTTATTATCATTAGATTAGAAAAATGTTATCTGGACAAGAAAATGGCATCCACACCTCAGCTTACCTTACCATGGGTGATGTGACTTTGAGTCATGCTCATGGCATATCGCCTTCCCATGCCAATTTTATTTTTATTAACAATGATATTGCTGAAATAGGGTATCTAAAAAACTCTTCCCACCCCCCACCCCCCACCCCCAAAAAAACCCAGAAAAGTCCACCCATTTTAGTTCACTATATCATTCATATCAGATGAATGGCTTGAGTCAAAGTTAGTATACACCACTTTACGTCAGGAAAATAAGCGCCAAAATGAAGATGCTAAAAATGAAAAAAAAGAAAGAAAAAGTATGGCCTGGACAAGTTTAACATAATTGTAATTATTTCCAGTCAAAGTCTTGGCATACCGCCTTCCGGAAGTGGACATATATATTAGGAATAAATAAATCTCACGAATATAACATAAGCAAACTATTTCCCGGATATAAGATACATCCAAGGCAACAGTGATCCTGGCAACAGCGCCTTCCCTTAAAGAATAATTTCACCAGTTATAAAGATACTTGTAGAAATTGTAAACCGTTAAAGGTCACGGCAGGAAAGACAGACATTGCTGAACCATAACACGTCCCGGCAAAGGAAGTTTAATGTAAAAAAAAATATTCCACTAATATAATTATAAAAGCAATACAAAACAATATGAAATAACAACATAAAACACGTGTTAGGGCTTACTAAATCAGTAGACCGTTATACATAGCCGTTATACATAGCCAATCCAAATGTACTGTATACTGGTTACCTACATCACTGTTAGATTGTCATTACCATATAGCAGTCAATCATTGCATGGAAAACTATTTCATAATATATATATATATATATATATATATATATATATATATATATATATATATATATATATATATATATATATATATATATATAACGTTAGATAAATAACATGATATATATGATTTTTCACGGATAAGTTGGATAAGCATTACAATCTGTTATATATCCTGGCATTATCCTATATGTGTTGGCAAACATTTGCAGAGAACTTGCGTCGAGTATTTGTCCATTGTCATCAACACTTCGTGGAATGTCAGATGTATGTTGTCGTAGAGAGTGCCTAACAAAAATGTTGATGTCAGTTTCTGCTGGGAAGTTGACATGATTTTGTCTTCGATAAAAAACACTCACAACCTTAGTCGAATTATTACGTTTTCCCCAAATTCGAAAACACACTATTTTAAATTCACTTCTGAAATTCTTGTTTATTAATGCATAAATAAATGGGTTCCAAGATGTATGCAATGCTATCAATAGTATGGAAAACAAAGGGAGGTAATCGTTAGAATTAGAATCTAAATCCACGCTTTGTTTAAAATAAATAGCATCCTTAAGTTCTATGTATACATGTAGTATCCAACATATTATAAAGAATATCATTAGACCCAGTAATCTAAATACTGTTTTACATTGTCTTAGAAGTCGAAAAGGTCTTGAAGCCGATCGCACGTTGGTATTCAAGTCAAAGTTCATCACGTTAACTGGTGGTAAGGTATGTACATTGGGAAATCCGAACAAAGATAGTCTATTGATCGGTTCCATCATGGCGAAAGCTACACATCCGTTAGCCGATATCCGACTGTCATACCTCGGTAAATGTCGGTCTATATGGCTGTTCATGTCCCCGATTCGTCTTGCATGCCTTCTGGCAACTTTTATGATACTGCTGTAGCAAAATATCATTATAACGAGTGGGACAGCAAAACTTACTGCTGTCATATAAACAGCGTACGTAAGGTGATATCTCCATGTTATTATGCATGTATGGTACGCCCTCTCGTAAGAAACTACTCCCCATTTTCCGACGATCGCTGGTACGGAACAAACCGTTGCATCCGTCCATATAACTACTAAAGTAAAGATAACATATTTCCGTTGTGACCATTTGCTATATGTTAGGCAGTGTATGATTGATAAATACCTGTCCAGGGCTAGAACAACTATAGTGGAGACTGATCCAAGGGAGAAAACATTGATGAGGAACCCAACAGCTTCACATGGAATCTGAAATATAAGATTACGAAAACTCTTACCATATCATCATGCCAGCAGATTTTACAATTAAATCAATGTCCTTCTATAGGTTGTGTTTTAAACGTTTTTGTCTCTCATACTTTAACTACAATACAAACTGTTAAAGCAAGATGCATGCATGTATATATATATATATATATATATATATATATATATATATATATATATATATATATATATATATATATATATATATATTCTACATATTCTTATTCTATGAATGACCAACGTTACCTTCTTACGTCACCATTTACCATGCCGTGTTGTTGTTCGCTAGAAAGTAATTTGCAATTAATCGAAAGCAATCACATTTCATGGATATGATATTTTATGACCATTGATATATTTAGATATGAAAGTTACCTACAACGTTTGAACATTCCGTTGAACACTAAAATATGCTATAATTAAATAAATACAAAACGCCATACAAAATGTACTAAAATATACTTACCTGTCCATATGACCATTTTTGATGACGGATCCCATCAACCGTAAGGGGAACCAACGTAAGAGACAAACACGTGTCTGATATTGACATGTTTAGAAGTAGTAAAGAATTGACGTTACGGAGTCTTTTAGAACACACGATGGTCGCAAACACGATGAAGTTAGCAAAAACGGATATAATACCTACAACGCAAAATGCCACAATAATTACAATATCCCACACACATAAACTATCTGAGCTATCCTTATCCATCTTATGACATCATAATACTAAAAACTTCCTAAAACGAATTAAAATCTGTTTTTCGAGTTTTTCCATGCCTGATAATCAGATGTCGGGAAAATATTTTTTCTAACAAAGTCAACGAATATTTTATACACATTTTTCTCATACTTGTGGACATGTCTAAAATATCTCACGAATCTTACATGAAATGTATCTTTATATATTGTATAATTTTCCATTTATATGATACTCATTCGATTGATCCGTGACAGATCGGAATCCGAATCCAGCTTCGTAAATGAAGTATAATTACTTCAGCTCTGATTACTTTGAACGCCACAGGCCTACGTGTGACATGTTGTTATAACTGACTGTCATTGGATATTTGTATATTGCATTCCTATATAAATATATATGATAAGTAAAATTATCTGTAATAAAACGGAAATACAATTTTGGATAAAAAAAACCCACAGCCCATGCCCTTAAAGCTTAAAGCAAATAATGGAAATGATTTGCCATATCTGCAAAAGCCATCAAGATATTTAATTCCCTAAATAATAATATATCACAAAGTCTTTGGTAACATAATATATGTTATTAAGTACTCACGTGATGTTCTATTTATCACAATCAAAATATGTAAAACATTTCCTTTATGAATAGGATCTGATGCTAATGTATTATAATTTCAAAATGAATGGTATAAACCTTACACCTTTACCTAATCATTTTGATCCTGTTAAGTAATACATCTTCCTGACTCTACCCACAACATAGACTAATGATAAATAAAACGTATTTCGAGCCTGAAAATGTTCAATATTCAATCCATTACATGAAAATAAATGGGTAGGTGGGATATAAGTTTTTGGGATAGGGGGTCTGCAGGATTTATGATCTGGGATAATCGTCGTTTTGTCTGTCTCTTGCAACTTTAATTTAAATTGACAAAGCAATGTACATTTAAAGGTATATGGACATCATATCATAGCAATGTACATTTACAAAAATTGAATTTTTAAGTATAATGGATATCATATCGCGAAAGTTAGTAGCAATGTATGCATTTAAAGGTAGGTGTCAAGTATGTGACATCATATGATCAAGGGCCATAAATGGAATGATCAATTAAGGGATACTTTCTATTATAAAACACTAATGTGCCAAGCGTGATTGATATTTTTAATGACTTGTAAAAAAGCTTGCCTTCAAGCACACATGAAACAGACATTTTACTAATAAAACAGACGGAAATAGGCATAAGCTATTCGCGACGATTTCGGTTAGTCGATTTTTTCTTGACGTCACGAAATGCATTTTCAATATCCGATATGACCGGGGTGTACGAGTATTGTGACGTCATATACAAATTTAATCAACAAATTTGCGCATGTATATCGAAAACCGCGAATGTCAATCAAAATTAAGTCTTGTTTGGACTACATATTCACTGAGAATGTTGACGCCTTTTCGTTGGTTGGTCGGGTTGTTGAACGTCTATACCAATTGTACGAGGATACACTCCTCACGTGCCATTGGACCTACTGTGGACTTCACGGATGCTTACTCCTCCATGACATCCCACCTCTTGGTTTCCAGAGGTCCGTGTTTGTCCATTTTTAATGACTATGTGGACAATTGATAAAGTATCTGAATTTTTGTCTTCTTTGTAATAATAATGAAGTTTATGAATAGTTACGTGTTTCGGGAATTATCTTGAAAAGTATAAAAGATAGCGGGAAAGTGAAAGAAAGAAAATATTTGGCACGCACAGATCTAAAAAGAAGTTTACGGTGCGGATATTGTCTAGGAGACCCTTGTTTCACTTTTTGAGTGGATATTTTACAAAATATGTAATCACAGATAGGTATGAAGCATGGCAGAAAAAAATAATCAGACATGGGTGTACTTAGTGGAGACGAAAATCTCAACCCTCGTGACGAAGGTCCAATATTCGGGAATTTCTTGGATTGAACGGCCAGATTGTAACCACTCGGGACGAGATTTTTTATTCACTCAATACACCCAAATATCGGCCACCTAATTTCGTTTCAAGTAAGTTTGCACAAAAAGAATTCAGGTGGCAATGAAGTATCAAATGGGAGACAAAATATTTTATAACATGACAAACATTTGTCAGATGTACTTTTGCATATGACCTTCTGCCGTTGGTTTAAACATATGTTCCCAAGTACAATGTATCTTTAATTAACATTATTTCAATGTTCTCGTCACCGCATTGTTGCATTTATGAAGATTAAGAAAAAAAAACCTTTATCATCTCTTCACTTTGATTTGATTTTGATTTTTTGTTTTACGCCATACTCAACAATTTTTCAGTCATATAATGGCGTCCAGTTTTTATTGGTGGAGGAGAAACCCCGGTTACCCGGGTAAAGACCACCGACCTTCCGCAAGAAAACTGGCAAACTTTCCCACTTAATTCGAAATGACCCTAGCGGGATTCGAACCAGAGGTGAGAGGCCTTGTGATTTAAAGCGCAATGCTCTAACCACTCGGCCACGGAGGCCCCCCTCATCTCTTCACTAAGACATCTGGAATCGCATTTGATCTCTACGTATCGCAAATTTTAGGGTTGGTATAAATACCTTACTCCATCATTACCCTGATCCCACCTGTGTATTTTCCAGACGACCGTGTTTGTCAGATGGTCACCAGACCTTTATATACTGTCGTACTGTCTTTTGGCAATTCTGCCAGTTAGCATTTCATATTTCTACTTATTATAGGACTACTCTTATTAACACTTATGCTAAGTCCTGGGATTGTTATATTAATATATATTATTATATTATTTTATGCTTTTGCATAACTAAATACCACTTTCTTAAAGAAAATATATGAGTCAATAAAAAATAAATTTTGAATGGATGTTATTTGCTCTTTTAAAACAAGGATAATAAAATATAAAAATCACAGATATCAAATTATTAATCTCAAAGATGTTTAGGAGACAAAAATACGATTCGGATGGATATAAGACATATACGGACATCTGGAAATTCTGAAGTGGGATCAGGTGTCATGGAAGAGTAAGCATTCTGTTGATTGTTCAAACTCGGCATGAGTCCACAGTTAAACGAAAACAAAATCACAATTGGTACAGACGACAAAACTACCATGGTATCATATATTTTGATTGGCTAATATTGTTTTAGCAACACGCATTTTATATTATAACATAACTTGGCATAGAGACACGCCCCCTTAACATCCCTCAGCCAATTTCAACCCCCAAACATCCTGCCTTCTCGATAGGTGATTAACTTCAAATTTGACAAATAGTACACTGCGTCATACACAAATCATTTTCCAAGATGGCTGACTCTCCTCGACAAATCTGGGTCATGCGTTGACTGTTGCTATGCGGAAAACCATTGCGCGACTGTTTCGAAATAATTGTTGACATTACGTGAAGAAAAATGATGATACATTTAATGACAGTAAATATTTTAGATACTCCTGTTTTCTTATAGTAAGTTATAAGGAATAAAGCAAATTTGTACCCATGAAATACGTTATAACATAATTTTGGGCAGTGTAAGTTTTTATTAACCATTTCATTTCTATTTCTGATATATATATATATATATATATATATATATATATATATATATATATATAGCCATAACATAGATAATTTATTCCATTGACACGATAAATTAAGTAAACTGATTGTCAAAAGAGACAATCAATATTATAATTCTTTTGATACATGTTCTATAATTTAGTTTTGAAGGTTTTTAATGTCCTTGTACCCGCAACATTAACGTTCAAGGATGTCAAGTATAAATGCATTGATTTTTTCCATGACAAGAATTTAACAAGGTTAATGCTCAATTTAAAGCTCTGTGATGCTGAGAATTAGTTGTCTCATATCTTTACACTCTTATACCTACTTTGTTATTTAACATAACATTTGTTTGAAAGCCGATAAAAATCAAACGCCACTATAACTTTTATTGATGCCCTAGGAATGATGTTCCGGTTAAGGTAATAAAAAAACAATTGATCTTTGTATTTCTGTAATTAAATGTTTATCAACTACAAAAAAGCCAGAGAGAGAGAGAGAGAGAGAGAGAGAGAGAGAGAGAGAGAGAGAGAGAGAGAGAGAGAGAGAGAGAGATTTAACATGAAAGAGGTCATGTGGATGTTGTCTGATCTAAACAAAGTAACACAACCTTTTAATTTATACGACATACTAATGCAAATGCAGTAAAGTTATTTTACGTTTCACTCCTGAAGTGATAATGGAGATTTGAGTGTAGAAATTATGTTTAAAGTATAACTCGGAACGACGGATAATTTTAATCGAACAGTAAACTTCTTAGCTGTGTTTCACCGAACTCGAAAAATTTCCATGGAACATTTGTGACGGTTGTGGCATGCTAATAGGGGATGTTGAGTTCTTCCTGGCGCCTGATCCCATTCTGATTTAGTTTCGTAGTTGTAGTTGTATTGTTGTTTAACGTCCCACTCAAGACTTTTTCACTCATATGGAGATGTCACCAAATGCCGATGAAGAGCTTCAAATTTTGGAATATGCTCGGCACTTACGGCCATTGAGCAATGAGGGTTTTTTAACATGCCGACACCTAATGTGAAACGGGACCTCGGCTTTTACTGTCTCATCCGAAGGACAGGAAAAATCCAGCGGCCCCCGCCGAGGCTCGAACCTGTAACTCTCTGGTTGCGAATCGAGCACTCTAAAGCGGAGCCACGAGAGCTCTGATTTGGATTCGTAAATGACATACATATAGAGAACGTTTTTATATCCAACTTGTCATATTCTAATGGACGTTCCGAATATTCATTGGTACTTCTTCTTTTTTTACCTAAATAATTGTCATTAAAATAAAACTAACAACAATTTTATCAATCTAACCCTAACTGAAATATTAAGACATGTTCTCATATTTTCAAATAAGGTCTTGCTAGTTAACGTATATACATTTGTATTACGCTTACAACAATGACTTAATCAACGCAGTCTCTGAGTAGTCATAAAGACAGGAATTGTTATGGTCATACGCAGCAACTCCTCAACTCTTTGTAGAATAGTCGCAAGTCGTAAGGCTGGACATAATACGAAGTCCAAATCTTATTTGGTCGAACGTCTCAAGACCTAATTCTTAGTGAGTAAAATGAAGAAGTAGCAACGGATAATCGAAAATCAAATGTTTATTATAACACGGCAAGTTTATATATATATATATAGAGAGAGAGAGAGAGAGAGAGAGAGAGAGAGAGAGAGAGAGAGAGAGAGAGAGAGAGAGAGAGAGAGAGAGAGAGAGAGAGAGAGAGATGGTATCAACATGAAGAACAATCGCGAATCCCAAACAGGTTGAGGCCAGAGATCGGGAATACTCACAAGTCGTTATGGTGGACCTAATACCAATTCTAGACTTAGAACTTTCGTAAAAATATTATAAACATAATACCTAAGTTATAATTCTCAAGACGATCGTTTCTGTCAATTAGACTTCATCAACTGAGCTACAATTTTAAATAGTTTTTCTAAAGAGAAAGTGGTATCAGACAAGGACAAATAATATATCTAAACGTATAGCCAAAATCCGTCTAAGAGTAACCACTGTAAAAAGATGGATTATCTTATCTTATCTAAAACGGACACCAAGTATTGGACTCAATACCTCCAGCTTACGAGAAGAACGCTTTTGAGACCTGATTCACCGGGTACCCTCATTCCTTAAAGAATGTGAATTGAAATATATTAGTCATATATTGGCATAATAAAATGTAACTTGAAATATATAGGTCATTGTCATAGTATTGTCATAATAGCACGTCAATAGAAAGTCATATATATTGTCATATCGGTATACGAATTGAAATCTGTTATTTATATCTTGCCGTTCTAAAACTTTAATTGCCGATACACGAATTGAAACGAAACTTGAAATGTGTCAGTCATATGTCATGAATGTCATAATAGAACATGATTTGAAATTTACTAGTCATATCTGAAAACTTTGGAAATATATATATTGTCAGCAGATTTGTCATACTTTGCCTCGAGAAACGCAACTTGAGTTAAAACTAAGTCGAGTTTAAAATTGCGTTTTGAAATAAAATTTAAGTATAAACTTTACCTTAGGTTACGATGGGACTCAAACTTGAAGGCGAGGTATTTCATGACGATGTTCAAATCACTCGTCCACGGGGCGCCTTACATAGTAATGTAGATGAACACGTACATTTAGATACTGAAATACTGCCTAATTATTGTTTCCATATTCTATATTTATCAATATTCTCATTGTAGATTGTACCTTAACAATTTGAATTCCCGGTAGCTCAAATACTACTTCTAGTGCCAATGATTTTTTTATTATATCATAAAGCATACATTTTTATTATTATATAAATACAACATCTTTACTATGGGCAATACCGTAAGACATTTTCCTTTGGTACCGGATGTGGAAGTGTAGTAAAAACGTTTGATTTCATTGCAATGGAAATTTTCAATACGGAAATTTAATTCAATATAGAGGAAATTGTACATGCGTATTTAATCCTTTCAACCCTACAGGCCATAATCAACCTGTCTTAACAATCGAAAAGAGCATACCAACTTAATTTTCAGGGGTGAAAGGGTTAAGTCCTCTGTAAGAATTACAGACAAAAGCGTGGGATTCAATAAATTTTGTCCTGTTTGTAAATGATTTTCGTTATTGAAATTCTATAAATCTGTGTTCAGTTTCCCCATCACAAAAGAATTTAAACTCATATTTGTTGACTTGGCATCGAGGAAAAACAAATGAATTTTTAATAAACCATCTCGATTACGGCTTTCTTGAAATGTAGGAAACTGGGGAGAAAATAAAATTTGGCCTCGATTCAGCTGATTAAATGTATTGATGATAATTGTCCATTTTCCATCAAACAAATGGTACTGCAACCTTTGTTGTCACAATGGTAAAGCATTTTAAAGTGCCATCGTTAGTGTATGCATTACTTATGAATAATATATGCATTATCTGATGACGACAAACCGATTTAACACACATTTTTGAATTTGATTCAATTGGAATAGTCGCTATTCATTTTGAGGAAAAGGTGTATGAATTACTGCAGTGGGTAATTTGTCAGTGACTATTCAGTGACTATTATGTTAATTCATTACATTTGATATGTGTGTGGAATCTATTTATGATGGGATTGGATCTAGGTCTGTCAGCATGCATAGAAGTGACAGGTAAAAGAAAGCATAAATGTTTCATACTTAGTTAAAACTACGGTTTGATATGAAGGAAACTTATCACCACGTAAGTTTTTATCATTTTATTATATATTTCATTTCAAATATTACTAAATATGTGTTTGTATTGCTGTAATTGTTGGGGGTGATAAAACGCGTATGTGTGAAAATGGTGCTTTCATTTTGAAAAAAAGAATTGGAAATCATCAATGGTTAGATTTTAATGATCTTGAGCTGATAATACCTAATGATAAAATCACATCATATTTTAATCCAATGCAAATTTTGTTTCAGATAAGTTTTTATATCCATACCTGCTGAAAAATATGTGAAAACGACAATTTTGTTACTGATGAAGTCTAATTGACAGAAACGATATCGTCTTGAGCATTATAACTTTGGTATTATGTTTATAATAATTATAACCACTAGGTCGTTGCCACTTCTGGTGGACCGTTTGAGTCCCCGAGGGTATACATGAACCTAGTACCTGGTATTTCGGTACCAGCTGTTCATCTTATAATTAAGTAATATTTGGAACTGATTACACCATTTAAATTCGAAAATTTTCTAAAGCAAAGATAGTCACATTTTTTTTTACAGTGGTTACTCTTAGACGGATTTCGGCTTTACTTTTAGAGATATTATTTGGCCTTGTATGATACCACTTTCTCTTTAGAAAATGCACATACTTTTCAAATTGGAGCTCAACTGATGAAGTCTAATTGACAGAAACGATATCGTCTTGAGCATTATAACTTTGGTATTATGTTTATAATATATATATATATATATATATATATATATATATATATATATATATATATATATATATATATATATATATATATATATATGACAAACAATTTAAAGAGAAATTAAAAACAACAAACACACACAAAAAACAAGGTGTAGTCAAAACTCATAAAATACAAAACATACAGACAAAGCTAGGGTGGATTCAGGATTTCAATTTAGAGGAAAGGAAGACTATATTACATGTATCTTCGCTGAGCGCATCGTGGCGTGGAAGTTTTAGTACTTTATTCTTATTAATATTCCAAATTTTTTATCAAATAAATACTCATTTGTACCAACTTCAGATCGCTTACCAATATTTGTATCCGCTCTTCACTTAAAGCCGTGGCAAATACAAAAACAAGATTAGCAATGCGCAAAAGCACAGAAAACCAAAGACCGAATCACCTGGACCCCACTAAAACCCGAGGGTAAATTCAGGTGTTCATTTGAATATATATATGCATCAATATACCTTCAATAAGTTTATTGGTTAAAATCATCTGGGCAAATCTGTACTATTTCTGCGACTAAATTTATTTTAAAAGTTTGATATTTCTCTGCTAAAAATTTAAAATTAGTAAAAGATAATTGTGAAAGTCAAGACCTTTTTGCCCATAATAAGTTCACTTTTTAACATCTTTCCAGACACTGCAGTCCACTGAAAATTGCCAGTAAAACTATTAAAAATCAGAATTTACTGCGCTAAAACAATTCACATTTTTCACTTTAATTTTAGTGAAATAAGGGCATTATGCACTGTTACTAAAATTAAACATGATGCAACAAAGTTTAAGATGTGTTTTGGATCTTAAGTGATATCTCGTAGAAACAGTACTTTTGTTTGAAATCTAAAATCCTCAAAAACTAAGATATTAATAATTTTTAGCACTTATATTTTCGA
The DNA here is from genome assembly GCA_030159075.1 of Atrina japonica. NCBI lineage: Eukaryota > Metazoa > Mollusca > Bivalvia > Pterioida > Pinnidae > Atrina > Atrina japonica. The sequence continues at coordinate 362,754 of BROG01000047.1, read as the reverse complement.
CAGATTTGAAAATACATTTAGGTTTGGCATTGTTTTATCTTTCGGACCTAAACAGCAAACTAATTTCGAGCTCAATTGATGGTCTCACTAAGTACTTATTTTGGTCCTATATTATTATTATTATTATTATTATTATTATTATTATTATTATTATTCTTAATAATAATAATAATATTAATATATACTACTTTTTGTATACCAATCAGTACCTTACAAACAACTTAATTAACTACAATCCTGTTTCTTTTTCTTGATTCACAAGATAAAACATCATTGAACTAACGGCGATATTAGCACAATATGGTAAAATACTCAAACGATGTTGGCATCCGGGATTTACAAGCAAGGATATTGCTGGCCCTGGTATTCGTCTGCGTGCTGTTCGGTAAGCATTTACACAACCGTATGTTATTTTATAAATGATCTGTATATTTATTGTTATATTTTGATATTAGCAGAGTTTTCCAGTTTACTTGTGGAAGGTCCTCTCCGGGTATCTCTTCCACCAATAAATAATGGTCACCACCATATGACTGAAAGGAAGTTGAGTGAGTCTTAAACACAGTCTAACGAATAATTCATTTATTATTCTAAATATCAAGGAGAAACAAAACATGCCGTAGGCAGTATTTCAACGTAAATCTATTATTTGATATTTCTCCCACTTTGGACAGATGTATCCCCCGTTCTAAGCCAGAATTTCTCTGTCCACACCATAGGTTGTAGACAAGCTACATGCACGCGCTTTGACGTCACAATATAGCTTAATAACGTAAAATAATTATGTGCTGAGAATTCAAAAAAGTTTGTGTCAGACTTTGTTTAGGTGCATAAACACGTGTTTGAAGCACAAGATTAGACAAGCAGATTTATATCACCGGGGTTGGCGATTACCTTATCAACTCCACACACCAATGCAATAGTCTATAAATCATTTTTGTACAGATCACATCCGGTTAAACATTTGCAAGTGACTCCTTTATTTCAGGAAAAAAGTCTAAAACTCACTTATATGTTTGAAAATATATTCTGAAATGAAATCATTTCAAAGTTTGCAAATTGAATTTACATATATTTAATTTTGAAAAGGAAAATTGTCTATAGATTTGGCCATACTTACCACCATCGCTAACTGCATTGGATTTTTCGGTGACATATGTTATCACATATGCATTTCAATTTCAAGAATTTGGAAGGTGACAAAATGTCCTGCACCTGATGTTACTGCTGTAACAACTGTACCATTCCACTTTTCACACATCAGTAGTTTCTAATTCATGTTACTGATAGTATCGATTACAGAAAATTAAAAACAAAACCAAAACGAAACATTGGTCAAGGGTAGAATATTCTAGGTTTAATTCCCAGTGCTTGGTAAAAGCAAAGTCTGAAAACAGTGATTATTCCTTCGCCAGACGCTCGGAATAACAATATGAAGTCACGTGTGTTTTGAAATGAGATTTAAAACGGAGATTCTGTATCATGGCAGGTTGCACGGCTGCACGTGAAACACTGGGAGCCACTCCGGAGCTACATTGGTAGCTCCCACGTGTGTCAATGGCTTTGCATAGTGAATCGTGCACGTACGTTTAATAATCACTTATTACAGCACAGATAACAATTTGTGATGTTTCACATTTAGCTTACTACGTATTTATATATGTTAAAATATCTCAAAGAACATAGAACAATAAAATATCCAAGCCATCGTTGATATCATACAAATAAAACAAACAAATGCACGTAATGCAATTTGTGTTTATAATGATATTGCGTTGAATGCGAGTAACTAATATTTTATATATATACAAAGTAGGCACACCTCAGTGTAAATCGTAAGGAATAATATGATACATAGTTGTATACAAAGATTGATCCAGCACAAACCTATGGAAAAACATAGAGGGATCAGTTTTGGGGGTCTGGCGTCATGAAGAATAAAGTTTCTGAAATCATACAAACATTGAGTAAAAAAATCGAATAAATTAATATTCAGAATAATGTTGGTAATAGTTGTCAAAGAAGTAACTATTTACTATTATAGAATAGCTATTTAACATTGCAGTTAATAATACCAGGTTGAAAACGAGATACTTATGTCGACCATAAAATATGAGAAATATTGACTTTTTATCATGAAACATTACCATTCAATTTATTTATGCCTTATTTCGAAAAAAAAGAACTATTAAATTATAATACTTCCACCAAAGAATCCGGTACAATGAATTAACAATGATGAATAATTTTAATGGCTGTAATGTTACTATTTAAATATTTATTCTAGTCAACGTCCTAATTTTCGAATCTGTTCGGAGATATATCTTTTATCAGTTAAACACTGTCTGTCATGAAACTGACATTTATCGGATTATATATCAATTGTTTCTGGTCATCAATTTTTGGATCAAGTTTCAGTATATTCAGTTCTAAGAGCATGGTTTCAAATTGAAATTAACAAGTTACACTGATCAATACATCGAATGGTTTTTCATAGAATATGTATTTTTTGCATCCAATGATTATTATTCAAACAAATTATTTTCATTAAATTTTATTTACACAGTACATGTAAAGGATAAACTGAAAATCATACTGATTAGTTTTAGTTTTTATCAAAGTAACCTATTTAACCAATACGAGATGTTTTGATAACACATTTTGTAAGGAGTATCTAGTTGCGTGTTTCTGCATGGTTACTATAATTACCTATATTCATCAAAATGCATTAAAATTAAAGAAAGCACGAACTGCGAACACAGGATATTAAGACCCTGTATATGTCAAGTATAATCCCTCAAATATAAAAATTTCAGATACCAAAGTATAAATCAATAGAATGTCCAGGACATAGATACAAATCCGGTAAAAATGGACAAACACGGACCTCTGGAAACCAAGAGGTGGGATCAGGTGCCATGGAGGAGTAAGCATCCCCTGTCTCCAAAATGATGTTTTTTGTTTGTTGAATTCTTCATGACGTTCATGTTCCAAAATTCCTTTTTTCAATAGGTTTTTTTCTGAATTCTTTATATATGATATATGGAACCATCTCTGGACTCATCTCTGAAAATATGAAAAACATATTACATAGCAACCAGCCTAGAATATTAATAAAGGTCCTTTTAAAATGTGGCTCTGACATAAAAGATGAAAATTGTTTTAGAAACCCAGGTTTAGCAGTTTTTCAATTCCAGTTGATTAAATCAATCTTATATATATATATATATATATATATATATATATATATATATATATATATATATATATATACATATATATATATATATATATACATACATATATATATATATATATATATATATATATATATACATACATACATACATATATATATATATATATATATATATATATATATATATATATATATATATATATATATATATATATATATATATATATATAGATGTAAATTTATTTAATATCAAATAGCATAAAGTGGAGGTATTACCTTCGCAGAGGCCCTTCGTATACTCTCAACCTGCAGTGCCAGGGGCCTTCTGATTGGGAAAAAAGGATATACATACTAAAGTGCATGTATCAATACACGTGTATAAATCGGAACATTAATTCAATAATGCTATTTGTATATGGATACCACAATGGACCTGACCTTGTTTTCGCAAAATATATATGAATATAAGATTTCTCAGCTATATGTAGCTGTAATTTGTTACTGTACTCCAAGTACAAGTAGCAAAAGTAGAAAAAATTTAGATAATGTTTTGGTAAAATTGCTATTGGCCTTTTAATCATATAGAAACGCAACATAACATCTAATCAATACACAAAAATCACTAGTATTACACATCTAATTGCATTTTTTATATTTTCACAATAAATGTTTTACAACATATGAATATTATATAAACAATTAAATGTTATATTGAAGAATATAAATCACAGATACCAAATTATAATCGTAAGGAGGTTCAGGGGACAAAACACTGATCTAGTGAACATCGAACAAACACGGACTTCTGGAAATACAGAGGTGGGATCAGGTGCCACGGAGGAGTAAGCTTCCCTTGTTTTCTGGTCACACGCACCAGTCCGCAATTAAACTTAAATGAAATACGTGAGAAATAAATCACATAACTGCACATTCAGTCATTCTACTGACCGTAAAATATTTGACTTGCAGACTTTCCTGATATCTTTGCGATAACAACTTAACGGTAACTAGCCTCTAAACAACAAATGTGAAAGGTCAACAGGAAAGCTTACTCCTTTATGATACCTCATCCCTCCTCTGGGTTTCCATAGGTTCCTGTTTGTCCAGTATTCACATCCTGAAGATTTATTCTTTCTTATCCAAGATTATGTTAGATTTTGAACACGCTATGGCATGTCGGATCATCTTTGAGATAAATCTAGAAATACTATAAGCAGACAGCAATGGGATGCATCTATAATTAAAAAGTAGTAACAATCTAACTTTTTAGAGTCAAGTCAAATGTTAAGATAAAATGTATGTGAAATAAGAAAGAACAAAATGCAGACCACAGAACGCCATTATGTTGTATTTGTTTTAGATATGTAACACTATTCAATTTTAAACTTGCAATCATATCAATATATGTGTCCATTTGGTAGGTTTGACAAGTACCCCATGATTTTAAGCGTCCACTTAGCTATTAGTTAGCTACAGGTGCTTTTGTTGACCATCAGCGCGTTTGTACACAAAAAATTACGATTTTGAATTATGGCCGTCATTCTTAACCATTTTCATATTTCAATATTAATATTGAAGTGAAGAATAAGCAGATATAAATCAATTTAAGGTACTCATAGATTACATAAATGTTTTGTGTTCTTATGCAATCCTCTTAATTTGATAAAATAGGGAAAAAACATTGCGCCTCAGATTTTTTCATAGACTAAGAATCATTTTGGCAATAAAGTGTGTGTGTGTGTGTGTGTGTGTGTGTGTGTGTGTGTGTGTGTGTGTGTGTGTGTGAATATCTGGTTGCAAAAGTATGTAGATGTATGACCGATATGTTTAGAACGTGGGGGCTGAATGCTATTAACTTGTGGAAATATTTACATTCTTAATTAATTTATTCATATGTAAAGTATTTTATTACAAGAAAAAACTTCACTCACTTATGCATAAATAATTAAATATATTGTATTTACTTTCTTCTAGAGCCATCTGAATCAGTTACCTATTCCTTGGATCCGACGTATATAAATGTTACAGGTAGGTATGTTTAATTTGGTATTTTAGGTTGAGTGATGTTGTACAAGTAGTGTAAATCCTGCTGTAGCGACCATCTGTGTATAAAGATATTTTTGCTGCCCCCATAGCACCATTTGTGTACAACCTCTATATAGAGAGCACCTCCCTATAAAGACCGGGTTTCACTGTATATAAAAAGAACGGGAGTACAACCAAAGAGTTGCTTTGACGTTATACTCTCTCTCTCTATCTCTATCCTTACTCAAATGAAAATAGGAAGTCTCAAAATGTTTCAAAAAGTCTCGATGGATCTACACAAACTAGAATTGTCAGTCAACGACGGTTATATTTGGATTTTGGAAACCACAAAATACAGAAACATTCCTCTTATTTAGGACTGCAATACTTCCTTCAGCAATCTACTGCGCTTTATATCATGATTTTAATAATCATTTAAATTCATATGCAGTTATTTTTGACACATTAAAAAGAAACAATTATTGCAATCGGAAATAAGATTTGTTATAGAACACGGCGTTTGGTTGAGATCTCCAAAATTCCAATAATTTGCCAAATCATGACAGAATTTCTGGTGACGACATGATGTGATAACTGAAAGTGTAAAGTAACCCGTGTTATGCTATCATTTCGTAAAAGTATGACAATAAAAACTCACACAGACAATATATATATATATATATGCACTCGAACCCACTGTTATACCGAAATCCCACTTTTTAAAAATTAATAAGATTATCGGTCTTCATTGCCATTAAAATCAGTTATTTTGAAAACCCCGTTCGATCCCGTTCGGTTTCAATATAGCTGGTTTGGCTACATATATATATTTATATCTAAGCAATAGCTACAAGTCAGGAAAAGAATTAATAAAGCACTTAAATGACTAACGACACGGTCAAAATGAATGACATTCATTTTGTCCGTGTCGTAAGTAATTTTAGGTTGTGTAATTGTGTAAATTAATAACCACACAAGGGCAAATATCTGAGTACTTCCAAATCTGATATTGGGAATGAGCAATGGTCTGAATTATCAGGAAGTTGTTTAATACCTAGGTATCGTGTCAAATAGCTAGAATATCTACTTACACATGTCAGAAATTCAATCCGTTATCTACAACGTCTCCTTAATTTCACAATGTTGAATTTTGTTTACACTAATTCCAAAATTAGTTGTTTCGGTTTCCGATGTGAAATATAAAACAACAATCTACATTTACATTTGGTAATGCTGCAATATGAGTATGACAATCAAGGCTTAAGTACATACTCAAATTCAATTCTGATATCTCTGGATTGATAATAATTGTTGAAGTGAGCAATACGTGCCATCGGGTTTTGTATTTATGCCATGCATGAAATACAAGATGACCAGTCGCATTATAATGTTTGAATACTTTAAAATCAATTATCTAAATCATGAGTAATCTTCATGAAAATATACAACAATCGTGACACGATGATATAACATAACTCAGACAAAGAAGAATACGATTTACCATCCAGTGTATAGATGACGATAAGCATCGGTATTTTGTTGCTTTCACAGGAACTGAAACAAAACATGGAGTCTAACTACTTACCGATTATCTTCGGAAATGCCTACGAAATGTACCGGAATGTGTGGTTTTTACCAGATTTAAATGAACATGGACGTTATTAGAATGCTTTAGCATATTTTTATGGTTCTTTTGAATAGATAAATAGAGTTGATAAAGTCCGTAGTAGAATCAATTTACTTGAACACACACACACACACACACACACAGATATATATATAATATATATATATATATATAATATATATATATATATATATATATATATCTGTCTGCCTGTGTGTCTGTGTCTCTCTCTCTCTCTCTCTGTGTGTGTGTGTGTGTGTGTGTGTGTGTGTGTGTGTCTGTTATCTGAGGTAGCCATGAATATTACACAAGACTGTCTTACTACTAGTAAGACGCCACGGAACGCTGTTTATTACTTTAAGACGTATTGTTTATTATTTTTCAAACTTTTCAAACATGATGTCAGTTAAATCTCCTCAAAAACTTGGATTGTCACCTTTTACAGTGGTTACTCTTGGGCAGATTTATAATACATTTAAAATATTGTTTAGCTATGAAAGATCTACTTTCGGTTTTGGAACTCTAAACCTATTTTAAATTCGAGTTCAACCAATGAAGTTTAATCGACAGAAACTATCGTCTTGAGCAATTGTTTTGGCGTTTATTTATACAAAACTATAACTTTGGTGTTATATGTAAATATCCATAGCTACTGGGTCGTTGCTGCTGGTGGTGGACCGTTTGAGTCTCCGAGGTTATAGATTAACCCTATACCTGGTATTTCGATACGAGCTGAATGTTTTTTACTAAATCAAATTTTCGACTAAAAACAACACCTTTTTCATTTTAAACTCTTTGTAAACTATGATAGTCAGCTTTTTACAGAGGTTACTCTTAGAACTAATTTTGGAAGACATTTAGATAATGTTTTAGCATTTTATGATACCACTATTTGATTCGGAACTCTACAGCTATTTTATATTCGAACTCGACTGATTGGAGTCTAATTGACAGGAACCGATTGTATTGAGTATTTTTAATTGAAACCGAAACAGAGCATAAACGGGGGGCCATGAGTTAATCACCAACCCCTGAAAAACAATGGACTCTTCTTTTTATCAATGTCTAAGGCCAGTCCAAATGTGTCTTTAGGGGTAAATGAGTTAAATGTAGCGTCATGAAATTGTTGATGAGCCTGAGAAAATTGTATGATGTGAAAAACAATTTTGAAAATATCAAAAAATGAAATACATGTAGATATAATTATGCTTTCGCATTTGCAGCTGGGTATGGTAGAGTAAACTCGACAATCTACACAGTTGTGGATGAAGACATTCCAATCACTGCAGGAACTGAAAGATGTTTAAGTCTTGGGTATGGACATCACGTTGACGAAGTTGCACACTCAAACGTTTACACGTTTATCTTGCGTCATATGACTTTATCTGGATGGTAAGTATAAATTCTACCTGTATATTGAATATATACATATTTTATGAATATCTATTATAAAGTAAAAATGAAAGAAGTACCAATGGATAACCAAAACATACTATAAATCAGATATACAAATAGTCTAAACATGAAGAACAATTGCAAATCCCAAACGGTATGGGTCCAGGTGTCCGGCAGGATACCTGATGGTATGCCACATCCGTCGCAAATGTTCTATTATCAAAAAGAGACACGATTGTCCTCTACGGTCATGTGATGTCACGTTATAATTACTGCGAGAATTTGACCCATTTGTTCTCGAGGAGAAGTAATAATGTAAATATTGCATTAACAATCACGAATATCAAATATCAATTCGTATTATTGGTCTATGAAAGGAAGATTTCTAAAGACCTATTTAAGACACTATGGAAGCCCATATGGGAACTAGCCCCTATATATTAGGCAAACTTTATGCAACATCCCATGGGGATAGCTACTACTAAATTAGAAAATTTGGCTCACTTGTTCTTATAGAAAAAAATAGAAAATATTTTTTTTTATTATTTATCACTTTTCAATTAAACATAATGTGATTAAAGTATGTATTAAGAATATGAGTACAGAAGATTTTGTGAACATTTATAGATACAGCACGCTTTTATACACCATGTGTACTAACATTAAATTGTAAATAAAATGTATATAAATGTACCCTTAGACATGCATGTATATATACCCTAGATGAACATGTATACATGTGTTTGATTTTGCCCATAGATGTACACATGCATATTCACTTACAAATCATACTTACGATATCATTAACGTAAGCATGGAAAACGCTTTGGTCAAATCATGTATGAACGTGTTCATTTATAAATATTTAAATAAAGAAGTGTGCTTTTAGGGGTTGTCATTTATATCTGAATATAATTATATTACTCTAATGCAAATTGAGAGCAAATAAATGTATTGTTGTGTACAACAGTGCTGGGTACTGTTTAGAGATGGGAGATTCTCGTTTAGAGAACATGAAAAAAGATATTTAACTTATATACACATATAAAATAATTAAATTAAGTGTGTTGTTCTGGTTACTTCTTACTCCAGGAATGTTAATAAAAGAGAACTTATTATTATATGTACAGTTTGAATTATCCAATTTGCTATGTTATTGCATAAATTTGGAGCCGGTCAGGCTCAGTCTGTAGCGCACTCGACTCTTGGTCGTGAGTTCGAGTTCAGCCGGCGGCACGTCGGATTTCAGCCCTGCGGATGGGACAATAAAATAGAGGTCCCGTGTCACAGTAGGTGTCGACAGGTTTAAGAATCCTCACTGCTCAATGACCGTAAGTGCCGAACATAGGCCAAACTTTGAAGCTCTTCACCGGCACCTCCATATGTGTGAAAGATTCTTGAGTGGGACGTTCAACATTACAACAACAAAAACATACATAAATTAGAAATTTAAGGACAGTAAAAATATGTAACCAGTGGATTCTTTATTGGATAACCAGAAACTGTAGTTTGGATTGAGTCTGATTCTTCGCTTTATAAGCAGTTATTTTGTCTTCAAAATTCTATATCAAATTCGGTATTGAAACCATATGAGTTTCAAATATCTGGTTCAACTTTATACATATAAGATATTATCAAATAAAATTCTTCCGGTGAGTTAATGAAATATTTAATTTATACTTTATTTGTCAGTCCGAAATTTCTCTTGAAAACAGGATAAATATTTTGAATTTATTTTGTATCATTGGAAATGCTTCTGACAAAATTTAGTTGAAATATATATATATATATATATATATATATATATATATATATATATATATATATATATATATATATATATATATATATATATATATATAGGATGGATGGATGGGTGGGTGGGTGGATGGATGGATAGATAGATAGATAGATAGATAGATAGATAGATAGATAGATAGCAAAAGATTGATATATGGACATGTATAGATATAAATATAGTCTAGTCCGGTAAAATTGCGCGATCGGTAACATTGCGTACACTCAACATTAACAAATTACCGAATGCCGAATTGTGAAATGCAGTGAAGTCGATTAGTATAAATAAACACGTTTACTACTAAGTCGGATGTCCGATAATGTTTTTTTTTTTATCAATAACACGCATAAATCCAGTAAATGAATTTAAACAACAGTTTACGTGAAATTAGAGCAACAAAGAAACATACGTGTTTATTTGCAATCATCGTTTACTGTCGATGTCACTGATGTAAGTCAACCGGTCCACGTCTGGGGTAGATAAACTTACCTGGAAGTAATATAACTAAGTCCAGCTCTCCTAAAACATGAAGAGTAATCGTAAAAAATCCAAGTGATTGTGATCGACCAACAAAAACCCATCTACGTTAATCTATATTCAGAGAACATACATCACACACAAGAAATAAAAGCTCCTTCGCAAACGATATTTGCAGTGTGACTGGTGACGTCATCAAAGCATCTCATTTTCTACGGTGATGCATTCTGTTTGATTTCAAGTATCAAGTATATTGCTATCGTTTTTCTGCAATAGCGAAAGAAAGAGCTTAGGTGTGCGATGTTACCGGACAGCACTGGCGATCACGATGGAATACTAACTTAAAATGAAGGAAACAATTAATGAGAACCATCTTCTTGTAAACATGTTTTATTGTCAGGTCTACTAGTCGACAGCCTGGGGGAAGGTTTATCAAATCAAATATTGAATGGCATCGTTACAAACATGACGGAACTTGTGATGTGATGTCAACGTTTCCCATACGAGATGATACAGAGAATGTCCAACAATGTGCCGCTCTCAACACGACTAACAGTAATGAAAGTCCTGAGTGGTTTGCTTTATCTTGTGATAACTGGAGACCCTTTATATGTATGGCTTTCACAAACAGTAAGTTTTAAGGGGGCATTAGCCTTTTTTATCAAAAACTTTTGTCCTTTTTACTACTTAGATTGATATACGATAACAAATATGCAAAGGCATAAAAAATCTATATTTTGTGAAAATTGCTTCATAATTCCAGTTTGGCATTTATTCGCTTGCTATTGATTAATTGTACCTTATATCCACGCCACACTGAACCTGATCTTATCTTCACAAAATATAGAGAAATATCCATTGTCTCTGTATAGTCCTTGTCTGTTATTTTATATCAATAACAAGTGGTAAAAGTTGAAAAAATTTTACTAAACAATGCTAATGCCCCTTTAAGTTATATTTTAAATACTTTCGTTAGGTGGTACTTTTTCAAACGTTTCCTAGAATGCATTTTCCTTCATTCATGGTGGTCATTCCACATGTTCACTTGTTGATGAAAACTTTTGTACGGCAGCATAAAAGTATCAGCAGGTTCGCGGTTTCATGACGTTTATTTTGTCTCCATCCCACTCTCCCTTTGTTCCTTTATAACAATATATTTAATCGTTTTATTTCTTTTGTAGTTACTATAGAGGTCATTGAATATTCTAACTTGACGTTTATAAGAGAATCTGTGGACGGAATCGAATACTTGCCTCACGAAAACACAACAGATAAATGTCTTGCGGTATTGAGGAATTCCTCCACAGGTGTTGTTGCCGAGTTTGTAAAAATGGATACACCTTCTACTACAAATCAGATTGGTGGTTGCTACATTGGATTTGTTGACGCAACATCACTGCCTACCACATTTCAAATTAAGCCATCGGATATATACAACACAACCCTTTGGGTTAAAGATTTTACCTCAGGTGGCGATAAAGGTAAATGTTAAATGCTTATCTTTTATAAAAGAGTGGGAAAGAATTGTGTTTTAGACAGAGATGGCTAAGATTATGTAAACAAATTTTCTACCAAGAAGCATCGTGTGTTGCAAAGCCAAATGAGGTGCCAGTATGTAATTTTCTGAGTAGATATTATTTCTTGATTTAACGGATCCACGTCTGTATCAGCTTAATTGATTGTCTATTTTGTCTTAATTCCTCACGAATGTTATAAATAATTAGGTTATTTCGGTGTGGAATTAATAGACTCGAGGAAATCCAATATCATATGTCTAAATGACCTGGTGTCGAGGCCTAGGCTTCTAGAACAAATTCGCTGATAAATCCTAGTAATCAGATTGACACTGAAAATCATTTTAAACTCTATTCCAACATTTTATATTTAGATATTCTAATTATTGATAAATACATCATCTCACATGATACGCATCTGCAGAATATACAGAACAATTGAAATTATGTTCATATTTTTAATGTTTTTGGATTTTAAGGTGTATATTTCAATTTATTTTTAAATATCTACCAGCATCATTTTATTTTCATTCTGCATATATTGACAAGATATGTTTGGTACTACAGATTTCAAAATCAAAATAGTTTTTAAATACTACTTTTTCATGATTTTTATGCAAAATGAATATATAATGCATAGAATGTTGTTAACTCTCGATGAACAACATTTCTATTTCATCTTGTAAGGCAGAAGAATATTTAACACAAGTGTGCGATAAAATACAAATGTTATTTATTGAAAATGGCAAATATATATTCACTGGGAAATATTATTCATTGTGATTTGTGTGGTTCCAAAATGATCTGCTTGTATATAAATGTTACACTACACATATCTTCATCTACTGATGTTCTGTACTCAGCAGGGCTAAACACCGACAAACATCAAATAGATTCTTATATTTATCATTTGTATAGAATAAATTTTCAAAATTATCAAATTCTAAATCTAACACAATCAACTGAAGCATTACACTGATGTCCGTGTACTGGCAAAAATGTTAACCCTCAGCCACAGGTTTCAAAAGCCGCTACAGAAAATGGAAGCAATTTAACCCAATCCAGAAAATCTCCTAGAAAACAAGAAATTGAGAACAGAAAATCTCAGAACTCGGTCGAACAAACTAACATTGCAACAGGACAGAGATATATAAACCAAATAAAAAGTTACTGTACATCTAAACATTTACTGAGCAGAGTGTGTAGACACCCTCGGGATCTTTTGTTATATAATTATTGCATTCAAATTACTGCACATCTAAACATTTACTGAGCAGAGTGTGTAGACACCCTCGGGATCTTTTGTTATACAATTATTACATTCAAATTACTGTACATCTTAACATTTACTGAGCAGAGTGTGTACACACCCTCGGGATCTTTTGTTATATAATTATTGCATTCAAATTACTATACATCTAAACATTTACTGAGCTGAGTGTGTAGACACCCTCGGGATCTTTTGTTATATAATTATTGCATTCAAATTTCTGTACATCTAAACATTTACTGAGCAGAATGTGTTGACACCCGCGGGATCTTTTGTTATATAATTATTGCATTCAAATTACTGTACATCTAAACATTTACTGGACAGAGTGTGTAGACACCCTCGGGATCTTTTGTTATACAATTATTTCATTCAGATTACTGTACATCTAAACATTTACTGAGCAGAGTGTGTAGACACCCTCGGGATCTTTTGTTATATAATCATTGCATTCAAATTACTGTACATCTAAACATTTACTGAGCAGAGTGTGTAGACACCCTCGGGATCTTTTGTTATATAATTATTGCATTCAAATTACTGTACATCTAAACATTTACTGAGCAGAGTGTGTAGACACCCTCGGGATCTTTTGTTATACAATTATTTCATTCAAATAACTGTACATCTAAACATTTACTGAGCAGAGTGTGTACACAACCTCGCGGGATCTTTTGTTATATAATTATTGCATTCAAATTACTGTACATCTAAACATTTACTGAGCAGAGTGTGTAAACACCCTCGGGATCTTTTGTTATATAATTATTGCATTCAAATTACTGTACATCTAAACATTTACTGAGCAGAGTGTGTAGACACCATCGGGATCTTTTGTTATATAATTATTGCATTCAAATTACTGTACATCTAAACATTTACTGAGCAGAGTGTGTAGACACCCTCGAGATCTTTTGTTATATAATTATTGCATTCAAATTACTGTACATCTAAACATTTACTGAGCAGAGTGTGAAGACACCCTCGGGATCTTTTGTTATATAATTATTGCATTCAAATTACTGTACATCTAAACATTTACTGAGCAGAGTGTGTAGACACCCTCGGGATCTTTTGTTATATAATTATTGCATTCAAATTACTGTACATCTAAACATTTACTGAGCAGAGTGTTTAGACACCCTCGGGATCTTTTTTTATATAATTATTGCATTTACTGAGCAGAGTGTGTAGACACCCTAAGGATCTTTTGTTATATAATTATTGCATTTACTGAGCAGAGTGTGTAGACACCCTCGGGATCTTTTGTTATATAATTATTGCATTCAAATTACTGTACATCTAAACATTTACTCAGCAGAGTGTGTAGACACCCTCGGGATCTTTTGTTATATAATTATTGCATGTATTGAGCAGAGTGTGTAGACACTCTCAGGATCTTTTGTTATATAATTATTGCATTCAAATTACTGTACATCTTATATGTTTGTTTTTGTTTTCCTAATTACAGTGGAAATTGTTAATACAACTGGTACACAGTTAAACTGGACTCTGCCAACCCTGATGCCATGTAAGCATGAAAAAGATTATTGTCTTCCTAGTTAATGTATTAGATGTAGTAATTTCCCGTCAGTCCTGTTTTTATATTTTGTTTGAATGCAGACGGCAGATGTTTCCACTAAACTAAAATCTTTAATATTCATCAAAGCATTATGTTTCACCCAATGGATAAAAAAATCCCTTTTAAAGTGGCATTAGCTGTGTTTAGCAAATATATATATATATATATATATATATATATATATATATATATATATATATATACATATATATATATCGATTTTTTCTACTTTTATTAATTGTACTTGATGTACAATAACAAATAAGAGCTACACACAGGCTTAAAAGATCTTATATCCCTATATTTTTGGTAAAAATAAGGTCAGGTCCAGTGTGGTATTCATATACAAATAATAAGGCTGGGTTAATCACTTGCAATTGAAAACGTGCAAAACTTACTTTTCCAAGCAATTTTCACTAAATATATAGGAATTTAAGATTTTGTTATGCATGCGTATATTTCCTTTTTTATTATATATCAATTTAAGTAATTAAAAAGATTTTAAAATTAAAACACAGCTAATGCCCCTTCGGAATAGAGGAAAATCATTTCCCTATAGTTTTATCATTTTACTGTAAACTGAGTTCCAAGTTTTCAAGTAGAATGCCAAGTATTTGAATATTGTATACATGGATATTGTCGCTCCTGTTTGATTTTCTATTAAACACAAAATGGCTTATACAAAATGGAAGCGAAATTTTCAATCAAGCTAAATATTTGAATTACGGACATGCATGCCTTCCGGGATACCGTACTTATCAAGAGCATATTTAAGCCGGAATGAATGTTTTCTGTCTTGAGAGGGCGAAAATAATCAGGGGCTAAAATTTCAATGTCAAGGTATGCAGTCTCCTGAACCTTTGATACTTTGACAACTTTGATTTTTGTAGTATACGTCCATGCACTGATAATTGTTGCCAATATTACCGCACCATTACAGTTATTTGACAGTCTAGCATAACATAAAGATTCCAATACTTCATTGGAACATTTTTCAGTATAATTAGATTATCTCTACATGTACTGATACTATTCTAGATTTGATGCAATGATAATAGAAGTCACATATACCAAAGTGTTAATCGTAAATTGATCCAAGAGACAGTATTCATTTAGAGGTGGGTTCAGGTGTCACGGAGGAAGAAGTATCTCCTGATGACAGGTCAAATCACATTATATAAAGTTTCAGATATCAAAGTATAAGTCCAAAATCTGGTGATATTAGACAAACATGGACCTATGGAACTCCAGAGGTGGGATCAGGTGCTATGTTCATACGATAACTTCATCCGCTTATTCCTACACCTAAATTAATGCTAGAATGGTTAAAAAAAAACAGAAAGCATTTCCTATGCAAATAGAACATACATACTCAGTTAACGCTTCTTGCTTCATTTTACATTTTGTTTTTCTTGTTCACATTCTGATTTGTGATATCAAAATTCAAACCCTTTTTTATATTGCAAATGGTAAATCGAAACCATTTACCGTGTTCGTTTGGGAGATTTGTATATTTAATCTTTTAGCACTGTCGTGTGGTAAATAATAGCTTTTTTGAAGTACACTAAACAGTGTAAATCTTATATATATATAGATAAAATGTTTGTTAAACCCTAAACCTAACCTGATTTCTAACAATTTTTTATCATTTGACAGTTCTGAAAACCAATAGATAGACCTTTCAACGGTAGCTGCGGTCCTGCAACTTAGGTCAGCAAAATAATTCAAATTCCCGCACAAATATAGACGTCGTCAAATTAATTGATTTTTTTCTGGCGTCATTTTCCGGGAATCTGTCAGTAGCATTTAACCAAAGTTAGAAGACCGCATTTATCACGAAAAGGTATATTAATGATCATTCTTAAACAGATTTTATATAGTACATCGCTCTCTAGTTACTATTTAGTTACAGTTAATAGGGATAAAAAAAACTCGTAGAGTAAATAAAATCTCAAAAGAATAATGGTTACCAAAGCATTAAAATATTTCATTACTTGAATCAATATAAAAACTTCAGATACCAAAGTATTAATCAATAGAATGTCCAGGACACAGATACAAATCCGGTAAAAATGGACAAACACGGACCTCTGGAAACCGAGAGGTGGGATCAGGTGCCATGGAGGAGTAAGCATCCCCTGTCGACCGGTCACACCCGCCGTGAGTCCACAGTCAAGTCCAATGAAACAAGTGAGGCGTGTGTCCTCGTCACAATTGGTACAGACGTCTCAACAACCGCCAACGAAAAGGCAACTCAACATTTCACTTAGTGAAACAGAGTTGTCGCAAACAAGACTATTATACCGACCGTAAAATTTGCGGAACGTTGACATTAAACGCGGTTTTCGATATCCCTGTGTCAATAATTTGTCAGTGAGTACTTTACCTCTGTATATGAAATCTTCATATGTTGTGCACGCCCTGGCATATCGGATCATTTGTGAAATATAAACTCCATATTCGGGTGACTGAGGGATATTACTACTTAAATGTGGGAAAATTTACGATGGGAAAGCCGAAATCGTCGCGTTTATCGTATAGCTTAGTTGCTAATTTCCCGTCTGTGTTTATATTAAGTAAAATGTCTAAGTATGAAGCGTGTGTGCTTGATTCTGTTGTATCTTTAATTTCTAGTTCGCTGGGATATATCGCATTGACATATGTATGAACATTGTCATTATTAATTGACAAAACGTCGTCTGTCAAATTAAAGGACACCGCTAACTTTTTCTTCTTTTGATTCAGCAGTTTCTGAATGAAGTCTGCTTCGTATGAATAAAGGAACAGGTCGGCCAATAAAGGAGCACAATTGGTCCCCATAGGAATGCCGACAGTTTGTTGAAAGACCACGTCTCCGAACATTACAAATATATTGTCTATTAGAAATTCCAGCATGTTTTTTATATCAACTTCAGTATATTTATGTGTAGAATCAGAGTGGTGTTTGACGAAATAAGTATCCTAATAACCAATCACTAGATATTTAAATTTTCGGGTACCACCTTTAGTGAAAAAGCAGTTGTCTATGATGCTGAAAAGTCTTTCTTTTAATTTTTTATGTGGAATAGTAGTGTAAAGAGTAGAGAAGTCATAAGTTTTGATACTGTGAATTCGAGAAAAATTGTGTGCCTTCAAATTTTCTAAAAGCTGTTTAGAATTTTTAAGTATCCACATCTGATTTACACCGCTTCTGGAATAAGCAACTGTACAGTATTGTTGAAGTTTCTCCTTAATGGCTGTCAATATCTTGGTAAGGAGTAAAGATAAAGGTTTGGTAGAACATTTGCTGGATCCTGCTATGTATCTTTGCTTATATGGGGTTTTATGAAGTTTAGGTATCCAGTATAAGTGTGGTAGCTCGAAATCGGTATCCGTTGTAGGTATATCAAATGAGCGTAATACGGACACGTGATTTTGAAGGATCTCGTCCTTTGAAAGTGAGCTACGTGTGTATGTAGGATTTCCAGAATTCGTATTAAACCCAAGTTCTTCTAATAAACAATTATAGTAATGTGCCTTACAAATAAAAACTATATTATTTGAGGCTTTGTCTGCTGGTACCAGTACATATTGGTCATGTGACCTATCCTGTTCAGTTACTACTTCTGGATCATTAAATACAGAGGGATAACGTGTTTTCATAGTCTCTTTAAGTTTTCGAATACGAGATTTTATCAACCATCGTATGGCTTTCAGCCATTCAGACAAAGTGTCTGGTTCTACGTCTTGATGTTTGGCCCATCGTCTGGCATAATCTTCGACAGAATCCATAACTAAACTGAAATTCTGACGCCAATTAAAGGAACGGGCTTCCCGGTATTTAGGGCCCCTTAAAATAAGATTTTTGAGGCTTTCATTTTCAACAATAGAAACGTCACCGGTAATGACATGCCCGATAGTATTGTATTTGAAAGGAGATGAAGCACATGAACATGTGACAGTGTTGTGTAGAAGATGGTTGATGTCTAGGCACTGCAAAACCTGTTTGTAATTGAATAGCTTGGATGCGATGCTAGGTGTATAGCTGTATGAAATGCAAGGCGTGGTCTTCAGTTTAAAATATGGTGGAATACAGGACTGAACTTTTTTGTGATTTAGAACATTGCCAATGTTTAAAGCGTCTATGCCTTTATTTGTGAATTTAAGTTTAAGGAAAAGACGTTTCTGTTCAGAACAGTCATCGTTTGTGACGCGTGCGGGCTTAAACAGTCTGTGATAAGCGATGTCCATTATAATGGAGTTCAGTATGTATTCTGGGGTTTGAAGAATCCGTGTAGGGGTTCATTCTTGCTTCTTGAAAAAGTTTATTGAGATTTGTAAAAGGAACAGAATAAAGTTTGTTGAGAATGTGATGAAGACCCAATTTGTTATTAACGTAAGGTAAAAGAGATGAAAAAGTGACATCATGTATGTAGGGTCGGTTGTATGAACGATGTCCGTGACTTCGTTTACGTCTTACGTTAGAATTAAAAAGTTCCATCACATTAACACCATTACACAGTGGGCTTGATAGATTGCCTACACTTTGGATATTATCGTTACATCCATAGGGATATGCAGTGCCAAGCTGTTTAATCCAAAATTCTTCACGTTGTCTACGGAAGGGGGTACTCAAGGTGGGATTGTTGGTCCAGTGGTATATTTTTTCAATTATACGCACTCTCATAGACAAGATGGAATGGTCAGGAGAGTTGAAATGTCGATAGAGTATCTGGTTACCCCCATTATTAATCTCGAATCGATGACCAGATACTCTTTTATTTAAGGGCCCCTTAGATTCGCCAACATAAATCAAACCACACAAGGTACACTCAATTCCGTAAACAACGTTAGATGATTTGCAGTCTAGATGATCCCAGCTTCTGGTGTTATAATGCTTATTTGTCAGATTGCTGGTGAACACTTGATCAGTTATAAATATATGACATGTTTTACAATTTTTGACAGAACATTTAGACATTGTTGGTATATTATTTGAAAATGAACTATCAAAAATGTCGTCAAGTGGAATCTGACAATTTTTTATGGGAACATAAGCATTATTATGTTTATACCATAACTGGTCATCTTTTGACTGTACAAATGTTAAATTATTAATGTCCCGAAGGACAACCCGGGGAGCACCAAACAATCTCTGCGAGTCTGTGCTCCCGATAGACTTCACAGAAGGACACCTTTTTATACTGGGCGCCGTGTCATCCAGTATGCAATGTTCTGGTACTTGTTTATCCATTAAATGCATATTACCGAGTGACAAGTATCCTCGGGGACAATATGTCCACCATCAGTGACACATACTCGGTGGTAAAAATATAAAAACTTCAGATACCAAAGTATTAATCAATAGAATGTCCAGGACACAGATACAAATCCGGTAAAAATGGACAAACACGGACCTCTGGAAACCAAGAGGTGGGATCAGGTGCCATGGCACCGTTGTCATAGAAACAAATATTTTAAGGTTGAATTCATGTGTTAACCTATAAGTACATCACGTATGACACAGTAAGAGTTGTTTCCCTTCAGTGTTATTTTTAATTTGTCTGACTTTCAAAGAACATATACCTATGTGATCAGACTTTAGTATAAACTATAGAATCAAACTGTTTTCGAGTTTATACACGATGTCTACCTTTACTCTAGATGTTAAATTACTTGTTCAGTTAGGACCTTAAATCGTCTTCACCTATCGTGACAAGGATTTTAAATTTCCAGTAGGTTATGACGATGCTTTCATGGTGTGTTTGTACGTGTGTGTGCATGTATGTATACATGTGGTTGTGTACTTATGTGTATGTGTGTACATGTGTGTATGTGTGTACACATGTATGTATGTGTGTACATATACATGTGTATGTGTAACTGTGTGTACATGTATACGTATGGGCGCATATGTATGTACGTGTGTGTGCACGTGTATGTACATGTGTGTACATATGTGTTTACATGTGTACGTGTGTTTATACGTCTCTTCTATTTCTGAACTGTCACGATTGTAATCCACACTTCACTGTTTTAAAATTTAGAAAACAAAATTATTTTGTGTAAAACATTCCATGCTATGTCCTACAATTGGTTATGTTATCAAGTTATATTATCAAAAAAGTTAAACTAGCAAAACAATTCTATTTGTAGGTGCATATGAAGAAACCTTTGAAGGTAGAGTAGAACTTTGGTTTATAAATAATGAAAAAGAATGACTTAAATAATAGTTCACGTCATTATAGAAAACGGGATGATAATTATGCTAAATGTGATGATGATGATGATGATGAAGAAGAAGAAGAAGTAAATGATGATGACTTTTATCAATTAACGATTGCTAAATTTGGTTAATTAAATGATTATCTGGAAATAGCAAAAATACCAAAAAAAATACCTAGATTAGGAAACCAAGATGCGTGATTATTGATGGTCATACAATATCATTACTATTATTATCATTACTACAATTCTTTATATAATTTCATTTTATTATTATTATTATTATTATTATTATTATTATTATTGTACTTAGGTTATGTTATATTAGAATTTTTAAGATTTAGCAATTTAATACTTTATTATGAATCTGACAAAACTAAATTTTGAATATTCTAATAGAACTTTTTTA
The DNA here is from genome assembly GCA_030159075.1 of Atrina japonica. NCBI lineage: Eukaryota > Metazoa > Mollusca > Bivalvia > Pterioida > Pinnidae > Atrina > Atrina japonica. Next base: position 341,254 of record BROG01000047.1, on the reverse strand, counting down.
TAACCGATTTTGTGTTATTATAATAGTTTCAATCATGGGGTTATATATATAATTTTTTTTTTCTGTGTTAAGCCTACCCAGGTCTTATTTTCGAGCGGACATTCGAAATATACTCCGATAAAAAGAACTGGCTAGAGGCAGAGAAGAGCTGTACAGACGTAGGTGCAAAGTTTGTGGGATTTCATAGATTGTATCCGTTCCAATATCTGAAATATACAGCACTGAAAGCAAATTGGTATGAAATACATGTTCTTATATTTTACATCATTTCTAGAAATGAATTTTATTTCCTCATGGAAATCTGTTCCTGCTTCATCTTAACTAGGGATATTTAGAAGCTACTTAGTTTTCATTTTTATTAGCTTTAGTAAAAAGGTGAGGCATTAAATTGTATTTCTCACAATATTATCCGAGTGAGTAATTTATGAAACAAAATCATGACATAATATATATTTGACAGAATTATATTATGTATGCTGTTTAACGTGACAAAGACAAATAACCGGAAATCAACTTGAAAATATTTATATACGGTAAACCGGAAATACCGATATAACGTCAACAAAACGTTTGACATAATTTTTATATAATAGACCATTTTCCAGTTGTCCGATTCCGTTCATCTGCGATGAAATAATTTAATTAAATTATTTCTTTTGTGAATATGTAATCCAATTTTCAAATCTCACACCTATTGCGTTATGACATTAATATCCCTGGTCATATAAACCCTTTAGCACTAACTGCGGTCCTGTGACTTTGCTAGTTCTCCGGTTGGCACAATGAGACAGATATCCACAGAAACATGGACGCCGTTATAATAACTGATTGTTTCTTGACTTCATTTGCCAACCGGAAGACTGGCAAAGTCACTGGACCGCAGTTACTGATAAAGGGTCTATAGGCGATACACTGCTTATCCGAAATATAATGATCCTACTTTTCTCTTTGAAACCGCACTCTATTATGACGAATCGTGACGTAACACGAAAACTCAAAAATGTTATTCCTTACACATAACTATTATCAGTATAAAAATGTTAGCTCTGCAAACAAAGCCAGAACAAATGCTCAAAACGATTTTTCCTAGCAATAAGATATCATTTAATTGAACTCTAATTTAAGGTGTACATTCTATAAATGAGTATGTTAAATTCAGATAAATCCGTCACAATTTCGGCAAATTCCAGAACAAAACTCAATTTTCATTGCAATATAATAAAATAAGTTTTTGTTGGAAGAAAGTCTTATATTTGATTTTGATAAAATATTTGTGAATGATTATTGTACATCAATTATCAAACAAGTACAATAACTATGTTTTTATGTATATTATAAACATACTACCAAAGTTATAATGCTCAAGACGATACCGTTTCTGTCAATTAGACTTCATCAGTTGAGCTCCAATTTAAAAGTTATGTGTATTTTCTAAAGAGAAAGTGGTGTTATTCAAGGCCGAATAATATCTCTAAAAGTACAGCCGAAATCCGTCTACGTTTAATGCCATCGAGATTTAACTCAAAGATTAGTGCTTTGGCAAGTATAACTCCAAAATAACAATGTGCAAGATTTTTTCCGTCTTCGAATTTTGGTCCCTAAAAACCTTATATCTGTACATGGGACGTACCTATCTATCATAAAATATAATCATTATAGAACCTTACCAGGCATAAAGTTTTGACCTTTTATGCAATGGATACTTTAAATAGATATAGAGTTCCGAAACAAAAATAAAATAAGTAATACCTTATTTACTTTGTTTTTAACATTTTTTATCGTGATCTACATTGGTTAATGCATAGATATTTATTAAAATTAATTTTTACAGGTCTACAGATAATCACATAGCTGTTGGGTTGTTTAAACACGAATACAGCATTGATTGGTTAGTATTTGATACGTGTACAAAGAGAAAATACCATATCGCCAATGACATTCCTGGCACACGCCAATGTGCTTTTTTGAACATGTCATCCAGTGATCCATACGACATACTATATGCATCAGATTGCAGTGTGTCACATCCATATATGTGCACAGTTAACGGAAAATCTGTTATCGGTAAATATAGATCTCTTGATTTAGTATTTTTTTATCTTTGCTATGTGATCTATGTGATTATGTGGTTTCTCAATGTCTATATTAATGGACATTAATGGCCATTTTAACAAACTTTTGCAAGAAATCCCTCCAAAATAAATACAAAATAAAAGACAAAAACAAAACCAAAACCGGAGCTATAGAATCCCCAGGCTGCATTATTGGTTGTTATGTATTATCCGATCTATGTACCTTGATCCAACTTCGAATGCCTGCAAGTATAAGCTAGATTCATATCCTATAACCATATGTATTTTTTTTGAAAGTCATTTATTTTCCCTGAAAACAAATTCATTTCGAATGTATTTTGTTTTACAAAATATTTGTCGGTGCTTATTCAGTTATCTTATTTACATTTGCATATGCTATGACAATTACATGTCGATATTTTCAATTTCTTCAGGTGAAACAACGGACGGCATAATGGTGTTTCCGAATAGGGTTATAAAGACATTCTATCTGGTAGCGAGCGGGTCAGTAGAATATCATTACCTGGACACTTTGGAACTTTGTTTAGACATATCCCACCGAAATAGCTTTTTGTCTTTTGGCTGTGAATACGATTATGAAGATCGAACATGCAAAGTATACTTCACGACCGCGGACAACCTACCACTTAATGTGACATTGTCGTATACGGAGAAGAACGTTACAGTTATGTTGAAAAACTCGTCTAGAGGTATGGCTTTGGTATATATATATATATATATATATATATATATATATATATATATATATATATATATATATATATATATATATATATATATATATATATATATTTAATATTTGCGAAAATATATAATTCCACCTAAAAGTGTAAAGTTAACGATGAAAAAGGCGAAATTATTGCGTTTGTTGTATATTTTGTTTGTTGAGTTAAATCCTGTGTCTTTATAAAGTAAAATATTAAAGTAGGAAGTGCATGTGCTTGAATGAAGCATACTTTATTCAAACGTTTTTGAATGGAAAAATGAAAAAGCTAGCTTTGACCTTTGATTTGACATTTAGAAATATCAACAATTTTTATACGTATCTGAAAACGATATACCTACAGAATCTAATACATAGACATTTTACTTTCTATAGATAGACAGAAAATTAGAAATCAGGCTGTATGACACATGTGATTTTCGTTTCCTCGTGTCAATTTTTCAAATGTCAATATTAAAAACATAACACAAAAATATAGGGTTGTGGACAAGTAGTGAAAATTTGCAAACCAAATGTTAAATACGACGTTTTTTGTCAATAAGACAGTTACGCATACTTTTTCTACAGTTCAATATAGTTTTTGTTGAAACAATATTTCACCGAGAAAAAGAGGGTTTATCTGAAGAAAAACTAGATTTAACTGATTTTTTGTCAATTAGTAATGACAATATTCATACATTTGTGAATGCAATATATCCCAGCGAACTAGAAATTAAAGATACAACAGAATCAAGCACATACGCTTTATACTTAGACATTTTACTTAATATAAACACAGACGGGAAATTAGCAACTAAGCTATACGATAAACGCGATGATTTCGGCTTTCCCATCGTACATTTTCCACATTTAAGTAGTAATATCCCTCAGTCACCCGCATATGGAGTTTATATTTCACAAATGATCAGATATGCCAGGGCGTGCACAACATATAGATTTCATATACAGAGGTAAACTACTCACTGACAAATTATTGACACAAGGATATCGAAAACCGCGTTTAATGTCAACGTTTCGCAAATTTTACGGTCGGTATAATAGTCTTGTTTGCGACTACTCTGTTTCACTAAGTGAAATGTTGAGTTGCATTTTCGTTGGCGGTTGTTGAGACGTCTGTACCAATTGTGACGAGGATACACTCCGCACGTGTTAAATATGACTTGACTGTGGACTCACGGCGGGTGTGACCGGTCCACAGGGGATGCTTACTCCTCCATGGCACCTGATCCCACCTCTTGGTTTTTAGAGGTCCGTGTTTGTCCATTTTTACCGGATTTGTATCTATGTCCTGGACATTCTTTTGATTTATACTTTGGTATCTCAAATTTTTGGCGTGTTTTATCTGTTGAACCTAATATTTCTCCAGGAATATTCAAGTATTAACCTGATTTTAGTGCAATTAAACAAACAAAAAGTTAAACATAACTCATCTTGAAACTCGTATTGCCTCGGATAAACTGAGAAACACTAGATTCAACTGGAGGTAAAATAGGTTTGACTAAGAAAAACTAGGTTTAACTGATTGATGCGATTTTAGCGTGCCATAATGTTTACATCTCGCAGTTGTTCCATGTTTGATATTTCATAAACACAGGCAAACTAACTGGTAAGTTATCATCACAAATATATCAGAAATTGCGCATTAATGTCAACAGTTCGTGAATTTTAAGGTCGGTATAATGGCCTTGTTTTCAAATACAGTTCTTCATAGAACAAAATGTTGAATTGTTTGCTCGAAAGTGGTTGTTGAATAGTTTCACTGCTTAGTAAAGATTCCAATCATCAATTATTTCATTTAAAATATAACAAAGGTCTCATGGCGGTTGAGACTGGTCACCAGGAGGAATGATTACTCATTCATTGCACACGATCCCATCTCTCCAACTCCGTGTGTGTCCATTTTTACCTTGTCTGTTTATTGCCTCATGATCCTTCATTCGATTTATAGTTCTGTATCTGCGATCTTTATAACATGAATAGTCTGTCTTGTGACATGGTCTTATTTCTGGTTTTTTAAGATTATGGTTTTTATCGACACACGGAAAATGTGACCTGTCAAAGGGGATGTTTGCTCCTCCATGACATCTGTTCAAAGCCACCTCTGTGTATTTAAGAGGTCCGCTTCTCAAAAATATTAACCATCAATCCCTGGTGTCACATTGAGACTCTCACAAATCAATGGATAGTATGGTCTACTGTCATAATTTTGGAGTGAACAAGTTAATATTGAACGTAAAATTATTGTAAAATTTGGATTCTTAATTATACACCCCTGAATTGTAACAATGGAATTTACCATTCTATAAAATGAGTGAGTTCAAATGTGGCAACAGGGGTCAATGAGTTAAGCACCTTTATTTCAGGATTTATGATCTTTTTAACCCATACAATCTGTCAAAATGGAATTTTGGTTTATATTTAAAAAAAGTTTCAAAGATTTATATCCCTGTATTCATTGGGTACACTTTCATGAATACAAGGCTTATTAATCGTCGGTGTATTTAATTAATTATTGGCAATATATACATGAAATGATAAACTGTCTACGGCGATATATCTTTTCAGTTTTTAATCGAAGTTTAGGTCAAATCGTGGGTTTTTTTTCTCGAAATGACAACCAGTATGTTTTTAAGAATCCATTTTTGTGTCTATAATTTTTATATATTTCAACACATAGACAAGGTCATTAATAGTCTAATCAACAATTCAAAATCCTTTTCAGTGCTCTTCAAAGAAAATCTAAATGGTTCAAAGGTTAACATATCAGACATAGATAACCAATGCCCCCATGAAATTACTACAACTACAGTGTTAACCACAGTTTCCAACATCAACTGCACCTGTGATTGCGCTCCAAAAAATAGGACAATGGAACAAGTAGAGAAGCAGATTGAAGAAATGAAAAAAATATTAACTGTGCAAAAAAGAACGCTGTCTTCATACACTAGGAAAAAGACGTCAGCTACAGATAACCGCCCTTCGTCTATTACCATGGGAACTGTCGGAATTATTATTCTTGTCATAGTCTTAGCACTGGTTATTATTGCAGATATTCCATACATAATCATGATTCTGAAGAAGTGTAGAAAATTTAAATCAGTTTTATGTAAACGACTATGAGAGACAAACTATAGTGATTTTACACATTTTCAACTTCTTCACAAAAACCAGGTTTTACCAAACGTGGCATGTAACATCCCCATGTGAAGCCGTTTGCGAATGACAAAAGGTTTGGATTCAGAGGGGCCCTAATAGGGATCAAAAACACAAAAAACTTGGTACATCTTTAAAAATCTTCTTCTAAGGAAACAATGATCAAATGACTTCCAAATTTATGTATGCATGATTGTTAAGTCAATATCTACCAAGTTTACTGATGAAAATGAAATTTGTCGATATAAAATGTCAAAAAGGGAGCGCTTGAGTAACATAGGGTACAGTTGTATACAAATGCATTAATAACTCAAAACTAATTCATATTTTGTATACAAAGATACATGAGAAAGTTGTCAGGATCATTTAAAAAAATCAAGGTCATGGGTTCAAACGTCAAGGTCAGAGGCACATGCGTAACATATAAACAGAAGAAACAGAAAAATAAGATTTTTGTCAAATTTGACATTTCTTATCGAGAAACAATAGAGTGGGTCATTTTAAACAAGATTTGGCATGTGTCATCCCCATGTGAAGTCGCATAAAGTTTGCGAATGAAAAGGGACTAGGACCCAGAGAAGCCCCAAAAGGATCTAAACTTGGTACATCTTTAAAAGTCTTATCATGAACCAATGATCAGATGACTTTCAAATTTTGTATCCATGATTGTACAGTCAGTATCTACTAAATTTGCGAATTAAAACGAAATCAGTAATGGGGTATATAGTATATAGTAAAAAGGTATATATATATATATATATATATATATATATATATATATATATATATATATATATATATATATATATATATATATATATATATATATATATAAATTTAGACAATTTAGACTTCTCCACAAGAACCAGTGGACTAATTTCAACCAAACTATATAACTATAACATAAATTTTCTACTGTTTTTATTACAAATGGAACACAGCGAAAAATACATCATTTATCGTACATAGGAACTCGCAAAGACCCCCTTCGCTTCCGTCCAGTAACTTTGGCGAAAGGTTTTCGTTGTGTAGAAATGTATTTTTTTTTTTACCGTCCAAAGTGACAAGACCACAGTTACATTAAAGTAAAAGTAACAGGATGTATGTTTTTTACCGTCCAAAGTGGCAAGATCACAGTTATGTTTAAGTAAAAGTAACAGGATTTATGTTTTTACCGTCCAAAGTGGCAAGACCACAGTTATGTTTAAGTAAAAGTAACAGGATTTATGTTTTTACCGTCCAAAGTGGCAATACCACAGTTATGTTAAAGTAAAAGAAACAGGATGTAATTACTCAGTACTCAAGCTCAACAAACATTTCATGATTATAAGGAATATTTTTACAAAAAAACGTAATTGACTAAGAAATTTATGATTTGTTTGATTATTAAAAAAGGGAAATAAAAATGTATTAAAATTGATGATTGAACTTGACTCATTCTTTTTCGGTATAATAAACAATTTATCGACCTCTTGGTAAGGTGATATGCGTCTGCCCTCGAGGGAATATGACTGCTTCAGGTAGACGGACCTTCATATCACTCTACCAAGAGGTCCATAAATATATAATATACATGTAGTCAAAATAATAAATAAAAGCTGACCCTGAGTACGGAGTAAATTTGGTGACCTAGAGTATGGAGTAAATGAGGTTACATTCAGTACAGAGTAAATGAGTTGACTTTGAGTACGGAGTAAATCGGGTGACCTTGAGAACGAAGTAAATGAGGTGACCTTGAGTACAGAGTAAATGAGGTGACCATGAGTACGGAGTTAAGAGGTAACCTTGAGTACAGAGTAAAAGAGGTGACTTTCGGCCCATATTAAAGAATATGTAAACAAAAGCATTTTAAAATTTATAGTAAATATATAGTTTTGCTGAATATTTCTGTTTTGAATTGTATTAGTCTAAAATGGAATTGATTTTACTTATACAGTTACATGGGAAAGAGTTACATCAATAATAGGTGAATTATTCTACTGTAACGTGTTTTTAATTGAATAGCCACGCCACTGTGACAACAGGAACCGAATCTAAATCGCAAATACAAACACGTGGAATTTACTCTCTGAGTAGAAAATCTCAATGCTGACCATGATTCTAACTTGAAAACTCTAGAGCGGCATTGAGCATCTGTAAGTCCAACCCACTCCATTTGTTCTACTTTATTTCATTGGTCGATGCAGAGTTAAAAATGATTTGTAATTTTAAAAGTTTATAGGATCAGCTGATTTCCAATTTTTAATAGATTTTCTACAGGGAAAGTGGTATCATGCAAAGCCAAATAATAAATCTTAATTCATAGCTAAATTCGTCGAAGAGTGAGAATTTAAGATTTAAATGGTGTTATCAGTGAGAAATATAACTAGTTTAAGACTACCAGCTCGTATCGAAATACCAGGTACTAGGTTTATGTATACGCTCTGGGAATCGAACGGTCCACCAGAAGTAGCAGCGACTTAGTTGTTATACATATTTAAAAAAAATTCAGATACCAAAGTATAGATCAATAGAATGTCCAGGACATAGATACAAATCCGGTAAAAATGGACAAACACGGACCTCTGGAAACCAAGAGGTGGAATCAGGTACCATGGAGGAGTAAGCATCCCCTGTCGACCGGTCACACCCATTGTGAGTCCACTGTCAAGTGAAATGGAACACATGAGGAGTGTATCCTCGTCACAATTGGTACAGACGTCTCAACAAACGCCAATGAAAAGGCAACTCAATATTTCACTTAGTGAAACATAGTAGTCGCAAAGAAGACTATTATACCGACCGTAAAATTTGCGGAACGTATATTATAAACATAATACAAAAGTTATAATACTCAAGACGATCGTTCCTGTAGATTAGACTTCATTAGTTGATCTCCAAATTTAAATATATTTTCTTAAGGGTATCATACAAGGCTCAATGATGAATTCAAATGCATAGCCAAATCCGTCCAAGAGTAAGCCTTTATAATTTAAATGGTGCTAGTGAGTGAGAAATATCAACTTAGTATACGATACCAGCTGGTATCGAAATACCAGGTACTAAGTTTATGTATACCCTCGGGGACTGGAACAGTCCTCCAGTAGTGCCGACGACCTAGTGGTTATAAATATTATAAACATAATTATACATATGGTTATAACCAAAGTTATAATGCTAAAGACGATCGTTTCTGTCAATTAGAGTTCATCACGTGATTTTAGAATAGCACGAGAGTTAAATATGTATTCTCCTGCCTCACAAGATTTAATAAACATGTCATTCAGAAACAATTGTCAAATATTCTGTTTATTACATTTTCCAGTTAAGTTTCGTCAGGCCGTAGATTTAGGCTACCTGGTGTTCTGAACAAGTCTACTGTACGGCTTGTGAAATGTAAACAAACCTGGTTTTGATTGAAATACATCACTTGACTATGCATTTGAAGTTTCTGAAGAAGTGTAATTTATCGTATAGATTAATTTTAAGTATCATTTATATACTTTCGATAATATTGTGGCCTGGTGAGTTTGTAGGTTACGACAAAATCTGAAGTTGGCTTTCCTTTTTCCATTGAGAGATCACACTTTGAGCGACATAATATACGGGACAGATCCCGATCCGCTATTAGGATCTAGGGGCAATATCTGAAATCCTTCGCCACAACTGGCCATAAAAATCATCAAGATCCTAAATATAATTCCTTTAATTAATATTACCTTCAACAATCACAATTACACTGGCCCCTTTATGAGAAATATGTTTCAAAGATCATGCCAAAGTTAGACATGGACAGCAAACGTGCTTCGAAGTTCGCCAAAGATAGACATGGACAGCAAACGCGCTTCGAAGTTCGCCAAAGTTAGACATGGACAGCAAACGCGCTTCGAAGTTCGTCCAATTCGATGTTCATTTTCTGTACTGTGCACTGAATTTTTTCAAAAACTTTTGAACTGTTGACGTGGATAGTGGATACAATAAACATTTCCACTGCCTTTCGACCACTTAAACACACTCCATCTATACATAATTTTGTCTGCTTTTTAGTTGAGACAGAACAAGTCTGTGCGAGCCATTTTGTTTAGCTTCGATACGGCGTTATAAATAGCTCATGAAAATCCCTCATTGATACGTCAAATCTACAGTACATGTTCAAAAGTTTTTACCACGGCATCACCATTTATTGGCATTTGCTAGCAAATGTGATCAGTTTATAATCAAACAATGAATTGACAATTATCATTACATTATAGACGGGATTAATTAATTGGATTTTCATTAGTGACCTGACACTGTATTTTGATTCGGCTGATGAAAAATATTGATTTTTTCATTAAGCCAATCAAATACAGTAAAAACAATGAATATAACAGTGAACATTTAATTGATAAATTTAATAAAATATATAATAAATATTTTTATTCATTTTTCTCAAAATCTTTGAAGATTTCGAATACTGAGTCATCAGTATAACGAAACTCTATTTATAGGACCTTTTGTTCCTTTAAATTGTTTTTTTTTTTCAAATTAGTTTAGATAGTATAACAAAATATATTTCTACAAAATGTAATTTATTCGTAAATACAACAATAAAGCCTATAATCCAACAATACAGAGACACAGCAAACGAGTATAAAATAAGTCGAAACTAATAACAGCCTGCTAAGACTTTTTAAAGCGGGTACTGAAATCTACCACCAGATGGCATTGTTACAAAGTATTTTAAACTGACTTTCACTTCTATACTACATAAATATGACTCAAGACATATTTAACAATTCGTTGGATTACTGTAAATCCGGAAATTTTCACAGAATTTTATTTTTGCAAAACTCCGGTTCCTAATTTATTCACGAGAAGAAAGTGTCGTGTTTTCAAATATCCATATACCTCATTACAAAATTTGCCTTTGTACACCCGTGTTCTGGCGTGAACTCGTAATAAGAATAAATCGTGTTCGGAAACTGGTCCTTTTGTTTTGTGTTCATCGCCTTAAATTAACTCCAAGAGTATTGCATTGTGCATCACAGTTTAAATTTTAGTATAAGGGAAGAAAATAAGTGAAAACTATAGCGAAATTACGCGCAAATAAAATTATTCTAGAGAATATAACCGGACTTACAATAATACAGACATCAACTATAACAGTTTCTGTTGTTCTCATAATTCTTAATCATCAATATCCTCACATCATCACACAGATAACTAAAATCATTATGGCGGAGACAGAGATAAAATATCACTTTTGTTTTATCCTTGTAGCATTCTATACATTCCGATGATTTCTGTCTTTTCTGCTGTGTCGTTTCAACTTTTTAACGTCAATGATATGGGGTATGTCACATGATACGATTAATACAAAAGATGACACTAATATTGTGACAGCTACGCCCCCTATCGTCTGAGATGAAATCCTGTCGTCTGTTGCTGATACCTTTTTTCTTTTGTATGACGATAAGGTTGTTTTGTTTAGCTTTAGGTTCCATGCTCTCTGGGTTATTGCTTTAAATATGTCTTCCTCTGTTTTACTATCATTCCTGAGAGATTTACTGAGGCACTCACAAGTTTCCATTTGTGTAGTATCCGTTGGTGTGATATCTAGGGCCTGCTCGTTGACACAAGGGAAGTTTTTAAATGAATATACAGACTCTGAGAGCTTTGAGGTGTTAGTAAACAGAACTATAATGAAAAGAAAAATATAAGGATGAGTTATAGTAATATAGATAACTGAACTGTTATTTTTCCCGTTTCCCAATTTAACCGTTTTTGTTTTTAATTTGCTGTTGCTATTTCTTTGGGTTTTCAGTAGGTCGTAATGCCAGAAAAGATCGTCATGGGTATTTGTTTTGCACGTTTTTGTAAAATCATAACTTTGGTATTACGTTTACAATATTATATTCTTTTTACTCTGTTGTTTCCCGTCGTCATTGTTGCTTTTATTCTCCCTTCCCTTGCTAGTTTGTTCTATTCTAGTTGTTTATTGCTTTGTTGTATATTTATCAGCATTTTATCCGAGGCTAACCTTCAAATATAGATGAGTTACCTGTTGGGTAGTGGTTGTTGAGTCGTCTGTATTGACTATGGACTCACGGCGGGTGCGGCCGGTTAACAGGGAATGCGTATTCTTGCATGGCACCTGATCTTACATTTGGATTTCAAGAGGTTCATGTTTGTCCAATGTTCACCAGATTTGTATATGCATCCTGGACATCCTGATGATTTATACTGATGATGATATATATATATATATTGAAACTAAGGTTAACCTGGAATAAAATGCGAATAAACAATTATTATACTATTAATTTATACAAAAGAGGCTAAAACTAACGCACAAAGCACATGACGATCGTTTCTGTCAACAAGACTCTGCTCAAATAGACAAACTGTTACAATGTAAATCAGTATGCTCTCTGAGCGAAAAAAAAAATAGTTTTAAAAAATCGGCTGGTACCTATATACCAGGTATTAATAAAATGGTGATACTACAAATAAACAATAAAAGTATCAGCGAAAGATGAGTTAACTATTTATAGTAGGAACAATCATCTTTTTAAATTCGATTTCACTCCATGTAATAATAATAATAATAATAATAATAATAATTTACTACTACTACTACTACTACTACTTCTACTACCACTACTACTACTACTATTTAATAATAATAATGATAATAATAAAAATGATAATTTACTACTACTACTACTTCTACTACTACTACTGTTACTACTACTATTACTACTTCTACTACTACCACTACTACTACTACTACGTAATAATAATAATGATGATAATAAAAATGATAATTTACTACTACTACTACTTCTACTACTATTACTACTGCTACTACTACTACTACCACCACCACCACCACTACTATTACTACTACTACTACTACTACTACTACTAATAATAATAATAATAATAATAATAATAATAATGATTTAAATACTACTACTACAATTTGTTTCTTGTACATATCGAAAGATGTTTTTTTCTGCGACTGTTTTTGATTGAGAGTGTTATATCGCGCAACACTTCTTTTTGGTTTTAGGTAGCGATCATCTTTGCACACTGTGAAATTTCTAATATCATCAAATGTTGTAATTTTTCTTTGTAAGTGTGCATATAAAAATCTCAGATACCAAAGTATAAATCAATAGGATGTCCAGGACATAGATACATATCCGGTAAAAATGGACAAACACGGACCTCTGGAAACAAAGAGGTGGGATCAGGTGCCATGGATCTTACGGAATTTTCACTTGCGCATGCGTCACTACATTCGTCGTCTGAATAACTCGTCCAATATCAAATTTCATACTACGTTCCTTTTGTGACTGTTAGGGGTATATTTCTGATTCAGCGATAAGTTCAAGTTTTTTTCTATTGATAAATCCTCTCATCTGCGTTTTTAGGCGTAGTCTCTGAGTATATTAACCTCCGTTTACAAACAGGTGACGCCATCATAGCATGAGTATTCTAGTACGAGAAATTAACAAATAACAAATATGAGCTGACTGCTTTACTCTTACTATCATGTACATTTATGTTTATTCAAAATTGTGAATACAAATCACATAACTAAGATAGGTGTCAGTCGCCTGGACACTCGATAATTTTATAGTGTTGCTAAACACTCTTTCGAGGACCTCTCATTATATGTTCATACATCATTTAAATTCAAAAATATTTTCTAAAGCTAAGATAGTCATTTCTTACAGTGGTTACTCTTAGATGGATTTCGGCTATACTTTTAGAGATATTATTTGGCCATGTATAATACCACTTTCTCTTTAGAAAATACACATAACTTTTAAATTGGAGCTCAACTGATGAAGTCTAATTGACAGAAACGATATCATCTTGAGCATTATAAATTTGGTAGTATGTTTATAATATTCATACAGGTAACACTTGTGTAGCGATCACTGTTGAGACGAAATAAGCCGACGAGAAGTTGTTTACACAACTGCGGAATGATGTCGGATGTCGGAATTAACAGGTATAGGTGTACCAAAGTGAAATGGCACATCCGGGTAGAGTCAAAAACTAAAACGATGCCAAAATTGGTTGCACAGGTAAAACATAATTGCCTTGCACGGACTCCATGCATTACCGAATCTCTAGTACTTTTGTGACGGCAAGTTGCTTGTCACCCTGTTATGATTTGATTTAGACTCGTTGTGTTTGTAAACATGTGCCAATTTACCGAGGAAGACCTGTAGTGTATAGTGCTTATCTTTATGGTTGAATAGGAAAATGATGTCGGAATTCGGAAGTAACAGGGACCGACCGGATTTTTCGGTGATAAACAACATATAATATATAGAAAAATATTTTCATTTTGTCGGATTTTACAGGTGTCCGAATTGCCAGGTTTCACTGTAATAATAATAATAATAATAATAAAAAAATAATAATAATAATAATAATGCGATAGTGACAAAGACAGAAATTCACACGCTTATATATTATAAATAGCCACATAATGTCCACACTTACCTTTGGATGTGTTCTTTATAACAACCGTCATATTATTGGAGCCACCGAGAGAGACTTTTACGGGGAAATTTTCAACATTGGTATCATAAATTATACAGGTGTTGTTTACATGGTTATACTGGAGTCCAAGCCTTGTATACTTTCTCTCGAACGACACCAGAATACATTGATAAAGCTGTAAGTTGCTTAATGTTTTGGAATCAGTTACTGCATGTAATCTCTGTATATATCTATTTGGAAACTCGATGTATGCGTCCGCCGAATCTGAAAAAAAAACATAAAATATGTCCTTGTTATAGTTCAGTGGTACCCCTTTTGTCACTCTTCAATTTGAAGAACACAGATGGTACATAGTTGTTTATAGCATTGCAATGAAGGTTCAATTGACCACATTTATCGCACTTGGGATACAACGATAAAATGTTTGTACTACAAAAAGTATTACTACTAAATTCTACTGATCCAGAACACTTTGTATTCCCACATGTGTCATAATCATTGTTTGTAAACATGCCGGATTGTTTTAACACCTTACATTGTTAAAATTCGCAGTTACACATAAATCTTAAAGTTTGTTTGAAGGAAAAATTAATATTCCCGTGTATGTGTATGATATGGGTTTATATTTATTTCCGGACGGATACAAATCTTAGATACCAAAGTGTAAATCTTCAGGATGTCCGGACACATACGGACCTCCAGAAAATATCGAGGTGGGAACAGGTACTCTGAAAGTAAGCATTCCCTGTTGACCGGTCACACAGTCAAATTCAAATGAATTAAGTGAGAAACAAATTCTCATCACAGTTTCTACAGACGACGCAGCAAAGGCTATCGAACAGGTAACTCAAGGTAACAGCATTGCAATTAGTGAAAGATACATATATGTAAACAAACAGAATTTCAAGCTTACCTTGTGCGGGGAAATTAATCAAGCACCACATTCGAGTCCCAGATAAAAATATCAGTATCCGGTTAGACGAATCAATATCCCAACCCCGGCTAACGCTTCGCCTCGTATTTTTGTTTTTTATCTGGAACTCAAAGTTGAGCTAGATACTATCAACACAATGCAGGAATTTAGTTAACTGGACAGGCAACTTTTGGTGAATACTTCAAACAATTTCTTTTCCCTAGATTCAAAGGTACAGCGTAAACTTGAATCGTATATGCTGGAGAAAATGTGGGTGTGGTTGCTTTTGACATTTCCCGTGATACAGAAATCGAGTGAAATTGACACCAAAAGCATACTCTCTGTCCATAATTGTTGTCTTTGAATTCAATATTTGAATGTCAAAATTCAAATTCTGATTTAAAATAATTTTAACTCCAAGGAAACCTGATCCGACCTCGGTATTTGTCGAGATCCATGCTTGTTCAATGTTTTCCAAATTTGGATGCCGACTATTGTACCTCCTGACGGTTAAGACTTTGGTATCTAAGTTTGTTAATCTAAAACCTATATTTTGTTTGGTTCATAAACAAATTGTCAATTTGATCAATAAAACATTAAATCAATTTGATAATGAGTTGTGACCCTTCCTCTTTAACTTACATACATGGCAATTTGTTCTGACTTGTGGTGTAGCCTACTTTTACTATGTAACGAAGGAATGGCCAAGTGACCTTGCTTGCAAAAAGCCGAGAAACTTAGCAATCTACATAAATTATGTGAACCTACTTTCCCCACATTTTTCTCGTGTTTAACGTCTTTTGTATTTAGTCACAGTTAAACCATGATTTTCCTAGATAAGCCTGTTTGTGTTTATTTTGTGCACCAATTTACTTTTCACAGATTTATTCAATGAATGTGAATTAGTGAGAATGTATTGAAATCTAGATCAAACCCATTGACGGGATTCGGCGTGCTATAGATTTCCCGCTAAACGGCTATAAAGGACAATCAATTAATGAACCTCAGTTAAATGATAAGGTAAATTATCAAAGACGATTTACCTTCAATTGAACCTCCGTCATATGCACATATATACGGAAGCTCCTGTGTACAAGAAATAACCTGCAGTAAATTTTCTGTACTCGTTGAGGACATATTCAATAAAACACATTGCAAATCCTGTTCAATGGTACCATTCAATTCATACGAAACCAAGTGACAATTTCTGGATTTCATCAATTGTTGTGAGTCTCTTGGTTTGAAAACGCCTGTCCATATGTTATCCATTGAATACCTGTTGAAGTATTTAACAAAAATATGTAAAACATGGAGGAATGAATGGATGGATTGATGGAATAGTTCGATCGATCGATCGCTGGATGTGTGTATGTATTTATGTAGGTAGGTAGGTACGTAAGTAGGTAGGTATGTATGTATGTATGTATGTATGTATGTATGTATGTATTTATGTAGGTAGGTAGGTACGTAAGTAGGTAGGTATGTATATATGTATGTATGTATGTATGTATGTATGCATGTATGTATGCATGCATGCATGCATGTATGTATGTATGTATGTATGTATGTATGTACAAAATGTATGTATGTACAAAATGTATGTATGTATGAATAAATACAGGTATGTTGAAAGATAGATAGATAGATAGATAGACTTATTGATAAATTGATGAAACATACCACCCTGATTCAAGAGTTACAGATTTTATGTACATGTAAGGTAATGTTCTCAATATCGAGAACAATGTTGCGCCTTCCTCCTTACAGCTATGATACGCATGGAGCCATGTTTTCCTATCTGAGTGTACAACAAAAGATCTGATTTGTTCTCCAGATGGATACGCTGCGTGTGTCGAACGTGAAAAAGATAAGAAAATATGAAATATTTTTAGATATCGAAGCTCACAGATAACTTCCACAGGAGAAATACCACTGGTCGCCTAGTGATTACAATTTAAATAAAAATATAATAGGAGTGACATCATTTAGTTCGCAGTTTTCTCACCTGTTCGGCGAGCAAAATTTTCAGGAAAACATCTGTCTGTCACTCTCTCTACCTGTCCTTTTACTATATGTCTATCAACCAATCAATCCCTCCATCCACCGTCCGTCTGTCTATTTTTCTACCTATCTATCTCTCAGTCTCTCTCTTTGTCAAACTATATCTGATATGATATGATAAAGTCGAACTCTACAGGTGACAGTTTTATTGAAAGTAATGATTGTTTGTTTGTTTATTGTTGTTTAACGGCCCACTAAAAATCTTTCACTCATATAGAGACGTCACCATATGCCGGTGAAGATATAATACTGAGTTCAATACGCAACACTGTAATGCACTGCAGTTTCCGCCGGAGCTACTTTTCTAAATGCGTGTCAAGTAATCTAAAATATTTTATGGTGTCTTTAAAAGCGGAATTAATCTAGATTTTATGTACACATATAAATAAAGAAATGGCATGTAATATATACAAAAGCCACACAAATATTTCTATTCGAATCATCAGACTGCACGCAAATCATTGTAACAAAAGGGTTTGCTCTCCGTCTGCTACAACAAACGTGTGCAGTCTGTTTATACGGTCAGAAAAATGCTATTTAGAACGCAAAACAATAAAAATCAGACATAATAATAGAAGTGTGTATTGAAATAAGAGAACATAATATTTGGTATAATATTGATTTACCCGTGACTATCTCTTCAGATTCCAGAGGTTGACATCCATTCGCTCCATTTGTATACAATGTTACTAAAATTAGCAAAATATTACAATAGATATAATCATAACTTTGGTATCATGTTTGTAATATTAGTATGTATCATTTTTCTTTCACTCCTGAAATAAACATTGTTTTTTGCGATTACTTTAACTTATTAACAATAACGACAACCACAGACTCACAACAACCCATAACAGCTCAGATGGTATTGGAATATCAAGTTAAAGTTGACCGTCAGAGTTCAGTCAACAACCAAAACAATATGGCCTACTTTCCAAAATAGGCTGTACAGAGAATACAAATAGCCATGTACGGACTCCATGTATTAGTGAAGCTCTAATACATTTGTGAGACAAGTAGCTTGTCACCCCTGTTATGATTCGATTCAGACTCTTTGTGTTTGTAAACATATGCCAATTTACCTTGGTAGACCTGCACATAGCAGTGTCCAGCAAATGCTTCACCATACGTTTACTCCTTATCAAGATTCTGACAGTCGTTAAACTGAAACGTTAGAAATAATGTATAGTTGCTTACTCCAGAAGCGGTGTAAATCAGATGTGGATACTTAAAAATTCTAATTAAAAAATTAAAAAATTTAAAAACCATTTTCACAAATTCATAGTATCAAAACATACAACTTTTCTACTCTTTACACAAAAAATTCCGCATGAAAAATTAAAAGTGAGACTATGGAAACATCGACAACTGTTGACTAAAAGTGGATCTGAAAAGTTAAATATCTAGTCATTGGTTATCATGATACTTATGTCGTCCAACACCATTTTGATTTTACATATTGTACACTGATATTCATATGAAATGGTGGAATATATATATATATATATATATATATATATATATATATATATATATATATATATATATATATATTAGTAATAATGGAGAAGTATCAATTAATAATCGAAGCTCAAGTCCATTAGAACACGACGAATTAGATGTGCAATGGTCTCAACATGAAGAACAATTGCGAATCCCAAATGGGATAGGACCAGGTGTCCGGAAAGAGTCAGCGTCCTCTACTGGAATGCCACACCCGTCGCAAATGTTCCATGGGCACCTTTCTAATTCGGTGAAAAGGTCAAGTTTGGTGAAGAGGTCATGTTCGGTGAAAAAGCACGATTGGTGAAAGGGAGTCACTGTCTGTTGCCGTGTTCCAGAATACTATCTAATATTATTGAGAGGGGGACTTCATAATGTTTAACAAGATCCCCGTATCGACCATAAAACTTCTTTAATAACGATTTCAAGCGTTCGACAACATAACCTTGTGTAAGTAGTTTATTGGCGAGTCGTTTCGCTCTCAGAATCAAACATTCATAAGAAGAGCATGCCCTTGCATAACGTATAAGTTGTGAAATGAAAACGCCATAGGCAGGAGAAGATGGAATATTAATACTTAGAAATCGGAAGTTCGTGATATGGAAATTGAAATCGTCGCGTTTGTCATAAAGGGAAGTGTGAAGTTGACCGTCCTTCCCAATCGACACGTATAAATCTAGATAAGAAGCAGATGTGTTGCTCTCTGTCGTCTCATTGATCTCTAGCTCAACAGGATATATCTGGCCGAGGTATAATTCTGAAATTCTGAATCATTTATGGGCAAGACGTCATCGATATACCTGTAAGTAAAATTGAACCGAGATGATAACTGTATATATATATGTTTGGAACTCAGGTCTTTCAGCAAAATGTCAGTATTTCCATGGGAACCAATTGTTCCCTTTATTGTATGACATGTTTATTTATTCATACGAAGTAGACTTCATTCTGAAGCTTCTGAATCATAAAGAGAAAAAGTTAGCTGTGACCTTTAATTTGACATTTAGATATCGACGACATTTTGTCAATTAAAAATAAAATAAATTCATACAAATGTCAGTGTAATATATCCCACCGATGTAGAAATTAAAGACGCAACAGAATCAAAGCATACATGCATCCTAATAGGCCATTAAACTTACTATAGACACAGACAGGAAATTAACAAACCTGCTAAACGACAAACGCGACGATTTCAGCTTCCCAACTGCTAAGCTGTTTTTTTTTTTACAAAAACAGGCAGAGTATCGGATTTTCCCTGTCAGAAATATCCGAATTTCTGACAGAAGAATCGTCGATACCCTGTCAGATTTAGTAAAACAGTCACATGGTAAACCTTAATTCCTCACTTATTTCATTTGAATGTGAATGTGAAGTCACGGCGGGTATGACAGGTCAACAAGGGATGATTAATCTTCCATGACATCTAGATTCTCGGAGGTCAATGTTTGTCCAATATTCACCAGATTTGTATATTTATCCCGGACATACCGAATATTTATACTCGGGTATATGAGATTTTTATATTTTAGAAAAGAAGTCCCCTGATAACATCCATATTTTATGAAGGATAGTCACTTGATCAGCACTTCATTAGCTACAACCTTGTTTCAGTTTATTTAGAAGGTTCATTTATGTGTTCCCCGTAGGACCCTATGTTGAACTAAGTCACCCCGCTGGTAACCATCGTGAATCATGACACCGAAGTCAGAATGCATGGTCGACACGTCTTAATGAACCCTTATGCCGTGTTTAGTTTCATTCCATTCCACAGTTCTTCACTAGAAGTTCAAAATGTGAGCAGAGGAAAAGACGACAAACCCAAAGTAATGGAAATAGCTCAAATGAACCTCCTGGTCAGGTGGTCTAACACAGCCCACGCTCACACAAACAATTTAGATTTAATTGAATTTGACAAATATAAAATGTAAGGTAAAACATGTATGCTTATATGTATCTAAATAGTATTTTTAATTATCCCCAAATACACACGTTTTCACAAGTAAATACATTAATTGACATTTAGGAACAACCATTGCGGTGAGAAGTTTTTATCATGTTTGCAAGCACTCTTAGGTTTATCCTGCTTGAGTCTTCGACATCATTAAATCTTTAACTTTGTAGAATTTATTTAGCTCCAGTGATGTTTTTATTTTTATCAATTTTGCCGATGATGACACTCCTTGGTTTGCCTGTCTGATACCTCCCCAGTCAGTTAATATTTAATAATAATAATGTTAATATTTTCCTCTGTAACTGGAACTTTAAGTTTTACATATGCGAGTTGCATTACCTTAGATACACACTAATGCCCTGTGTCGTATTCGAAATCAAAGCAAATATTCTCTCAAAGTCTTTACGTCTGTTGATAAAATTGTTCGTCTTTCCCGTCTACTTTCCCGTAATTCATTTTCATCTTCTATATCGACAACACACCCTTTTTTATTTAAATGAGATCGATGTAATATTCGTTTATTTCTTATTTTAGCATTTTTTTTGTTTTGTGTCAATGGAGTTGTTACAATGTCTGATAATATTTCGTTCCAATTGTAAACCCTATCACACCCATGGCTTATGATATGATTTTAAACACGTAAAACATGTACAAAATATATAGCAATGCAAGTGCGACGTATGTCGTTCTTAGCCTGTTTCAAAATGTATCCATTGTTTCGCTTTTAACGAAACAAACAATGTTCATGCAATGTTTATTATTAAGTAAAATATTAACATGTAATACGTACCCGTTATTGAAAACAAGAGTAGTTCTCTAACTGTAGGTGAAATTTTCTTGGACCTCATCTTCATTTATGACCAATAGAATATCTATATCTCTGAAACGTATTGACAACATATCAAAGAAAACTAACAAAAAGTTCATAACATAATATATATATAGATACATGTATATACTACTTTTAATACTTCTAAGTTATTTTATTATTATTATTATTATTATTATTATTATTATTATTATTATTATTATTATTATTATTATTACATCAGCTACTAGTACCTTTACTTAAATAATGAAAATGATACTTACACTACTATTACTAAAATAATAATGATAGATAGATAGATAGATAGATAGATAGATAGATAGATAGATAGATATAATAGATAGATAGATAGATAGATAGATAGATAAATAGATAGATAGATATATAGATAGATATATAGATAGACTGATTGATAGATAGATAGATAGATAGATAGATAGATTTTTTTTTACAAAGTAATTAAAAAAGATTAGATAATGATTTAACACGCTTACCTCTTTGTATCAAAACCTATACCTTTTGGATATAAGACTTCTTAGTCCAGCTCCGAACATCTTCTTTAAATCACATACAAATCTCAAATAATGTAAAACCCTCATTCCTTTAGCTTGTAGCAATCGATTTTCTGTGGGTGGAGGTAATGTTGATGTATACTATTGGTAAAAGATAATCCAGAATTATATCCGGTCAATTAATTAATTCAAACAATTAGTGCGAATTTGATGAAATCCTTAGATCCAGATTATTATGGAAAATGCATTATGCAAGGAAGTCAATGGAAAATATATAATCCTCTTACGAAAATCTGAAGTAATAAAGCTTTACGATATCCGCCAGAAATGATCCTCATTAATTCTATTACATGACAGTAAACTCTTCTGTTTCAAAAAAAAAATTTCTTCAATTCATTCAATTACTTACGGATTTTTCAGGTAAACAATCTAATGACCGGTTTTACAAAGAGATAAAAAGATTTCATTAGTACCAAGATGATGATGATGACGACAACGACGACGACGATGATGATAAAAAGAAATGATGATGATGATGATGATGATGACGACGACGACGATGATGATTTTTTATTTGCAACTTTATATTAAATGGTAGTTTTCATGATATATACACCAGTTATGGAAACACGACAAGTTTACTTTTAATACTGCCAGTACCTTATAGCTTGGGAAGCTTCTTTAGATTCATGATAACGTTAACGATAAGGCGGAAAGGGGCCGAGTGGTTAGAGCATTGCGCTTTAAATCACAAGGCCTCTCACCTCTGGTTGAAATCCCGCTAGGGTAATTTCGAAATAAGTGGGAAAGTTTGCCAGTTTTCTTGCTGAAGGTCGGTGGTCTTTACCCGGGTAATCGGGATTTCTCCTCCACCAATAAAAACTGGACGCCATCATATGACTGAAAAATTGTTGAGTATGGCGTAAAACAAAAAATCAAATCAAATCAAAACAAGGCGGAAAAAAGCTACCGGATGTTTTCGCCGTATTATTTGATGTAAAAGGCAACTGACTATGTTGTTATTGATAGAAAGAAGTTGTAAAACCTGTAGCCGAAAGTTAGTATAATATAAATATAATTAGAATCAATAACTTCGTTAATCGATAATCGATAATCCTATTGGGCATGTCATCACCGGCGAGGTTTCTATTGTTGAAAATGAAAACCTAAAAAATCTTATTTTAAGAAGTCCTAAATACCGCGAAGTCTGTTCCTTTAATTGGCGTCAGAATTTCAGTTTAGTCATGAATTCTGTCAAAGATTATGCCAGACGATGGGCCAAACATGAAGACGTGGAACCAGACACCTTGTCTGAATGGCTTAAAGTTGTACGATGGCTGTTAAAATCTCGTATTCGAAAACTTAAAGGAACAATGAAACACGTTATCCCTCTGTATTTAGTGATCCAGAAATAGTAACTGAACTGAATAGATTACATGACCAATATGTACTGGTCCCAGCAGACAAAGCCTCAAATAATATAGTTTTTATTTGCAAGGCACATTCCTATAATTGTTTATTAGCGGGGCTAGGGTAATCCTACATACACACGTAGCTCACTTGCAAAGGACGAGATCCTTCAAAAATACGTGTCCGTATTACGATCTTTTGATGTACCTACAACCGATACTGATTTTGACCTACCATATTTATATTGGATACCTAAACTTCATAAAACCCCATATAGGCAGAGGTACATAGCAGGAACCAGTAAATATTCTACCAAACCTTTATCTTTACTCCTTACCAAGATAGTGATAGCCGTTAAAGAGAAACTTCAGCAATAATGTACAGTTGCTTATTCCAGAAGCGATGTAAATCAGATGTGGATACTTTAAAACAACTTTTAGAAAATTTGAAGGCACACAATTTTTCTCAAATTAACAGTATCAAGTCATGCGACTTCTCTATTCTTTACACAACTATTCCACATAAAAAAATTAAAGAAATACTTTTAGCATCATAGACAACTGTTTTTTCACTAAAGGTAGTACACGAAAATTTAAATATCTAGTGATTGGTTATCATGATACTTATTTTGTCAAACACCACTCTGCTTCTACACATAAATACACTGAAGTTGAAATAAAAAAACATGCTGGAATTTTTGATAGACAATATATTTGTAATGTTCGGAGATGTTGTCTTTCAACAAACTGTCGGCATTCTTATTGGAAGCAATTGTGCCCCTTTATAAGTCGACCTGTTCCTTTATTCATACGAAGCATTCAGAAACTGTTGAATCAAAAGAAGAAAAAGCTAGCGGTGTCATTTAATTTCACTTTTAGATATATCGACGAAATTTTCCACATTTAAGTAGTAATATCCCTCAGTCACCCGCATATGAAGTTTATATTTCACAAATGATCCTATATACCAGATCGTGTTCAACATATGAATATTTCATACACAGATGTAAACTACTCACTGACATATTATTGACACAGGGATATCGAAAACCGCGTTTGATGTCAACGTTCCGCAAATTTTACGGTCGGTAGAATAGTCTTGTTTGCGATTACTTTGTTTCACTGGGTGAAATGTTGAGTTGCCTTTCTTTGGTAGTTGTTGGGCCGTCTGTACCTATTGTGACGAGGATTCGTTCCTCACGTATTTCATTTGGACTTGACTGTGGACTCACAGAGGTTGTGACTGGTCGACAGCGAATGCTTAGTCCTCCATGGCATCTGATCCCACCTCTTGATTTCAAGAGGTCCGTGTTTGTCCATTTTTTGCCAGATTTTTACCTATATCCTGGACATCCTAAAGATTTATACTTTGGTATCTGAGATGTCTTATATTTCAAAGAAATACGATAAACCAGAAAATCTTGAAAGTTATAAGTCCCGCAAATTTTTAAAGGAGCATGGTTTGAAATTCTGGTGTTTTCAGTTGATGCGTTTTGTAACATTTAATTTTTTAAATTAACCCCATTCTCAATATTTTGCTATGTAAAACATGTACTACAATTTCGATATGGAAAACAAACTATAAACACAGCATATTTCCTCTGTAGAACAGGCCTAGTTGTACATTGTAGCACAAGAACCTGATAAACAAGTCATTGTATAGCCTGTCCTCATTACAAAAGGCATGCTATACAAATGACTTGCTTATCAACATACGAACAGAATTTCAGGCTCCTGTGATTTGAGTGAAAATTTGAAAAGTGAATTCTACAATGTATTAAACTATGTGTTATCTCTGCCATCCAGGCCTTTCTTATATCCGGTTTTACCAATGGTGCCAATAGTCACCAAAGGCGGCAAAGGGTGCCAATTATACCGATATCCGTTATAATATAATCTGTACCTTTGGGGCACTGCCGGGACAATTTGGCAGACATCGGTCAACACTGGTAGCCTTCGCTCATCATCAGTGGCCTCTGGTCGGTAACAAATCAACCGATGGCATTTCAACGAACGCACCTAATATTATGTTTGTACCATCCTTAAGACTTAATAATGAACACACACACACACACACACACACACACACACACACAACACGTGTACTTTTACTAAGGAAAACGATATATGTATACTGCCCATTTTGATTCCGGTATTATGTGGGTATATCTTGATTCATTCATAGCAGTTGTTCATCTTCTTCTTCTTCTTGTCGTGTTTTTGTGGTTTTGTCATTCTGCTTCTCACACAGCCATGTTAAAAAATTGTAAGATTTGTTTTTAATTCAACTTTTTAGCAATCAATTAACTTAAGGGCAAATTTGCTGCAAAGAAGTAAAACTGACAAAATAATTATTCGATATTATATCCATCTAAGTTAATAAATTCGTGAAATTCATAAATACAAAACAATCAATTACAAAATATATCAATAGTGATAATTTGAGTTCGGAATGCAGTGTAGTTTCCTAATATGATTACATGATTACATAATGCATAGAGCCAGAATTGTGCCAGGACATTAAAGAAATTTTTTGGCGCTATTCTGGCACTATGTATTTTATTTGACCAATGAATTTCATATCTGATTACATAATGCCAATTGTTGATTCATAGATTCCTAGTCTGTCAACTCAGCAGTCATGGCCATGAATACAATTGAATACTGGAAATGCCTATATCAGCGAAAATGGTTGTAAATATTTATACAATATGTCAAAAGTCACCGCAAAAGACAATGACATTCTAAAACATTCTCAAGTTGTTGCCATTTTCTATACATAAGAAACTGTTTTAATATACAAAGATGTTTTGGATCACATGGTCAATGGCATTGTCCACAAACTATGACATTTTGAAATTTAACGGACTCACGCCTGTAATGCTGTATTTTAGGTAAGTCTGAAATCAAGCATGGCCAACACCATCTTGAGAAATATTTGATCAACTAAATCTCCGATTTTACTGACAGTTTTAAGTTAAACCAGTGTTGATATGTAGACTGTGAAAACAATGCGTTATTATTTTCCAGCTCAAGTCATTTGCAGCGTTTGCTAATACATTTTCACATTCCCAGCTTTAGTTGAAGTGCTACAAACCTTGACCTGTGCCATGAACTCACCCATGCCGTGGGTTTTTCGTGCCATGCGACCATTGTTTAAAACATATCCGATAGAACCGTGACTTTCACTTCGTATGCCGAGCGCTTAACTATCAATTTTATATATATTTTTTTTGGTATGACCCAGAATCGAACCAGGGACCTTCCACTTGCGAGTCGAACGCTCTACCTCTAGACCACAGGGAGCTTATCATCAGTGGTCATCATACCACAAAGTGTTCTATATATTTTAGTAAAAGAACAATTAAAAATGTTATAAACATAATACCAAAGTTATGTTGCTCAAGACGATCGTTTCTGTCCATTAGACTTCATGAGATGAGCTCCTGTTTTAAATTGATTTTTTAAAGAGAAAGTGGTAAAAATGTAAACATATAGCCAAAATCCGTCTAATATTAACCACTGTAAAAAGATGGGTATCTTAGCTTTAGAAAAATTTAGAATTTTAAATGGTGCTATCAGTGTGAAATATTACTTTAGTATAAGACTATCAGTTGGTACCGAAATACTAAGTGCTAGGTCTATGTATAGCCTCGGGGACTCAAACGGTCCACCAGCAGTGGCAACGACTTGGTGGTAATAAATATTATAAACATGATACCATAGTTATTACTAAACAATAACTAAAATAATGTTGACTTGCCTGTTCGGTAGCAGGAGTTTAAGACGTCTGTACCAATTGCGAAGAGGATTCGTTCCTCATTTGTTTCATTTGGATCTGACTGTGGGCTCACGGCGGCTGTGACCCGTCAAGAGGTGATGCTTACTCCTCCATGGCACATGGTTCCTCCTCTTTATTTCCAGAGTTCCGTGTTTGTCCAATTTTTACCAGATTTGTATATAAATCCTAGACATCCTGAAGATTTTATACTTTGGTATCCGAGATTTTTATATACAGAACTGTTTGACAGAAAAAGCTCCGCGCATAAGTCCAACAAAAATGAATAAAACCATTTTATTCGTAAACAACCAGGCATACACAACATCTTACAGAAATCAAGAGAAATTAAAATATTTGTCATACCTTTTGTAAGAAACACACATGTCGGTATCTTATAATATGTTTATCGAACTTAAGTAGATAAAAAGAACATATTCGTCAATTAACGAAAAAATATTTTCGCACTATTAACCAAAATGTTAAAATTCAGTTGAAAAGTGTTTGACATGAAATGAAGATGCACGACATAGCACTATACCATCATTTCATTTTAATTCCAATTCCGTTTCACGATCTACAAGCTGGTAAACGAAATACAATAGTTAAGAATATACCTCCAATTTGTTGATATCTCTTTACACAGTTGATCCAATTATATGTCGATTTTCAGAAAAATCAACCATATCCTTGTCACAAAATCGGAAATTGAAAGACGAAGATTATTTTCATGTGTTAAATTTTCTGATTCATCTTGCTCCATTTTCATCTATTGGTTTATTTACACATAATTCATTACCTCATCATTTGGTATCTTATATTTATGCACACAACTAATTGATGGATGTCCTACTATGTCCACAAGATCCTGTTTTCTATTCTAGCATAATAAAGTTACGTTGTGCGTGTATGTTTCATACTATGATTGTAAATAACCGTCTGACCGTTTTCAGTATATCGTTTAAGATTACAATTGGAATCACCACAAATTATTAGACGTAGTGCGCTGAGAAATAAAAAAAATTAAGACATTTTTTTCATTTTGAGATTAAAAAATTGCCATAAGTAAAGTCTATGTCACGAATCTGCAATTACTTTGTTTCACTAAATGAATTCTTGAATTGCTCCTTAGATATATAACAGTTGTCGAGTTGTCTGGGCCAATCATGACGAGGATTTATTCCTGACTAATTTCATTTGAATTTGACTGTGGACTAGCGGGGTGTACCTTGTCAACAAGGGATGATTACTCCTGCAGGGCATCTGATTTCTGGATTTCCAGAGGTCCGCATTTGTCTGGTCTTTGTTGGATTTGAAAGCTCTCTCCTGAACATCCTAAAGATAAGAACTTTCAGTGGTAAAAGGGTTCAACAGAATGGTTACACCATGACTGTGTAATGAATCAGAAATTGCAGGAAATATTTGAACATTCCGATTACGATGTATTTCCTGATGACAATTTTCTTTATATAATTTTCTCGAAATTTTTTTTCCGACTCACCTTGCTCTATTTCTATCCATTTGTTCGCTACTTCCGGGGAAAGGAAAATGATTCACACATAGTTCATTGTCTAGTCATTTAGAAACATATTTTTTGCTCACAACTAATCTATGTATGACTTGTTCTGTCATTCAAATCCTGTTCCTCCATTTCCTACGCTGTGCATGTCTGTTTCATTCTATGATTGTAAATGAATTGGAAAAATTGGTATTTAAGACCAGTGCAGACAATGATTATTGTCAAATGCACCCCTTTTAGCAAGTGTGGTAAGTGTTTGATGTAAATAAATATAAAAGAAGATCTCAGATACCAAAGTATAAATCTTTAAGATGTCAAGGATACAAATACAAATGTGGTAAAAATAGACAAACACCTGCAAATTAAGAGGTGGGATCAGGTGTCATGGAGAAGTAAGCATCCCCTGTCGAACGGTCACACCCGCCGAGAGTCCACAGTCAAATTTAAATGAAATCGCGAGGAACGAATCCTCGTCATGATTGGCACAGACGTTTCAACAACCGCCAATGAACAGGCAACTCAAAATTTCACTTAGTGAAACAGAGTAATCGCAAACAAGACCATTATACCGACCGTAAAATTTGTGGAACATTGACATCAAACGCGGTTTTCGATATCCCTGTGTCAATAATTTGTCACTTAGCAGTTCTAATTTGATTGAGACCACTGGTCAACATTTTAGCAATGGAATAACTGTTTGTTGTTGTTAAATTGATTTGCTGACTAGATTGACATAAAGCTTGTAACCATTTGATGCACTGCATATTTGTTATCCGTCTATTGTTATCGGTCGACCACAGGGACCGATTTTGAGTGTATTCTGGTTCACAGATGTAGCTCCAGATAGATGCGATTGCTCTCATAAAATGGAACAGATAAATTACTGATTCCAATAACATGGGAAAATGATTTATTTCTGCTTTCTTTTGTTTTCTCAATTATTTTCCAAATACTTTGATTTATCTGCATGCAATGAATATCGGCGCCGAATAATTTCATGTTTTCATGAGATAGTTTGCAAGGAGACGTTTCCCATCACTGCATTGTATACCAAGTTCTTTTGACAGTTGCCTTCACTTCACTTGTTGTGATCGCTCGCCGTAATTCCTTGCATGTTGTCGCTTAAATCTAACCATAACCAACAAATTATTGCTTACACAATGTTTACACAAATTATCATTTCAAAGTAAACATATTCACATAAATTAGAATATCTATGTACACTATGGCTGTAAATCGAACATTGCCTCGAAATGTTACATAAATGAAAGCCTTAAACTCCCATTATCCGACAGAAACATGTTAAACGACCAACTCATCACTTCACCAATTAAAACTCGTGCATTGTGCAAATTTGTGTTCCACCTATCGTAGAAACGGATCTAATAATACAGAACACTTTGTCATTTTATGAATAATACTAAAAAAAAGTTACTGACATTAAAAATTTGATATACAAATATATTTATAAAACAATTAAAATCTCGAAAACCAAAAGCCTATGTGTACTTTTAACATGTAGACGAAGTTATACAACAGAGGAAAACTGATAGCATAATCTAGTACATTCGACTTATTGTTTATTATTTACGTTTGCAGATGCCACAACAGTGTGAAATGTCTAAAATGACTATACCGCACAGCAACAAGAGGAACATACCGAACCAGCCAATAGACACAGAAGATACACGGTCATCTTTAGCAGATATTTTCCTTCTAAGATGGGATGATGAATTGTGTTTGGACAAAATTAAAATGTCTCTTCGTTCCTTCATTTCCAAGTGTATTTCAAATGTTGTTTTCCTAACTTTATTGATCAGAGAGCAGTTGCAATGACACGTTCCGTTATTCATAGACGATGTTTTTAATTGCTCAGAACATAATTTTTTTGTATTAGGCGTCTCACCAAGATTCGGGTCCGATCTAAGTTTGAGGAAAACTGAAAAAGTAGTGTAAAATAATAAGTATGACACGCTTAAATTATATTAACGAGTCAAACGTAGTTTTTATCAGTTAAACTAATTTTTCTATAGTTAAACCTTGTTTTTCTTGGTAACCAACATCAGCCTAAATTATTATGATATAAAAAATCTCAGATACCAAAGCATAAATCAATAGAATGTCCAGGACATAGATACAAATCCGGTATATATATTATATATATATAAAATCTTCAAAAGACTCAGTGTTAATCTAAACTGCGTTCATATCAGCTATAAATAATTAAAATTAATAAATTTCGGACGATAAGTTACAGTCGCGAATGCACAACACAACAGAAAAATCTATTAGTAACACCCTGTCTTCCCTTTCAACTGGTAATTTTGAACCAGCCCAAGTTCAAGTGCATAAGCATCGGTTTTAAATTCAAGTACAGCCAGGCCTATTCCCTACTGTATCGCTACTGCAGTAAGGCCTACATGTCCTGCAAAGGGCGATCCAAAGCAATGGATATATTAACATTCCAGTATCATTTAATACTATTAATACTCTCTCCATGGAAGACGGAAAAAATCTTGCACATTGTTATTTTGGATTTATACTTGCCAAAGCACTAATTTTTGAGTTAAATCTCGATGGCATTAAACTTAGACGGATTTCGGCTGTACTTTTAGAGATATTATTCGGCCTTGTATAACACCACTTTCTCTTTAGAAAATACACATAACTTTTAAATTGGAGCTCAACTGATGAAGTCTAATTGACAGAAACGATATCATCTTGAGCATCATAACTTTGGTAGTATATTTATAATATACATAAAAACGTAATTATTGTAATTGTTTTATGTACAATAATCATTCACAAATATTTTATCAAAATCAAATATAAGACTTTCTTCTAACAAAAACTTATTTAATTATACAGGGGATGCTTACTCCTCCATGGCACCTGATCCCACCTCTTGGTTTCCAGAGGTCCGTGTTTGTCCATTTTTACCGGATTTGTATCTATGTCCTGGACATCCTATTGATTTATACTTTGGTATCTGAGATTTTTATATATTGCAATGAAAATTGAGATTTTTCTAGAAGTTGCCGAAATTGTGACGGATTTATCTGAATTTAACATACTCATTTATAGAATGGACGCCTTAAATTAGAGTTCAATTAAATGATATCTTATTGCTAGGAAAAATCGTTTTGAGCATTTGTTCTGGCTTTGTTTGCAGAGCTAACATTTTTATACTGATAATAGTTATGTGTAAGGAATAACATTTTTGAGTTTTCGTGTTACGTCACGATTCGTCATAATAGAGTGTGGTTTCAAAGAGAAAAGTAGGATCATTATATTTCGGATAAGCAGTGTATCGCCTATAGACCCTTTATCAGTAACTGCGGTCCAGTGACTTTGTCAGTCTTCCGGTTGGCAAATGAAGTCAAGAAACAATCAGTTATTATAACGACGTCCATGTTTCTGTGGATATCTGTCTCATTGTGCCAACCGGAGAACTAGCAAAGTCACAGGACCGCAGTCAGTGCTAAAGGGTTTATATGACCAGGGATATTAATGTCATAACGCAATAGGTACTCGTTTTTATCTTTACAAGATCAAAATTTTTCCGTGACTGGCATTACGAAATGACGAGACCTACCGTCCTGTAAGACACGTACAGTCAGCTGACTTGATGACGTCACACTTATGTCAAACCGTTTCAGGTCTATGATTTAAATGAAGTTGCATTTGCATGTCACTACTGTCAAAATGATAAAACTACGTCGATCATAGATTAATGATTTCTTAAGTTAATATTTCTATCAAAAAAACGACAAGACTACCTCTGTAATGCGACATGTTTTAATATCATCGCGAAAAAAACAAAATGTATTTTCGCAGAGGATTAGGGAATGCCCCCCCTCTGGAAAATGTACAATAATTTAATGAAAAAAAATCTTAAACTGTCACTTCATTATCGAACCGGGATGCACATGCATCAAGCGATACACAGTATTCCAAAGGTGGTTTCGATCTGTTTCTTTGGTCCATTGAGTAGCTCTCTAATCTGGGCAGTAAGTTTCTAATGTTTTAGGAATGCTGGATTGCTCTAAACATTCTTCAAATTTCTGCAAGATGTTCATTTCGTTCACCGTTTCTAAAGCCTCGTCAAAGTAATGAAACATCATTTTGCCGTCATCATACACCATAAGGCAATAATGATGTTTTTGACTCGGATGATCAATCTCACAGCCGTAACACTGAGTTTTGGATACTTAGTACACCTTGTTTAACACGGCTTCTGCGTACACCATGTGCCATTGACTATCAATGGATTGATTGTAGCTCTGCTCCATGCATGTAATGATGTTGACGAAAATAGCTAGTACAATGGTCCACAAGCAGAAGTTCATTGGTCCGTTTCAAGTCCAGTTCTAAAATCGGGGTTGGTTACGTGACATTCTAATTCCATCTTTATTTAGAAACTTAAATAGTTTGTAAATATATGTCTCTCGATCAAGTCACGAATTGTACCGTAGATCTCCAAATATGTAGGATCGTGCCGTAATGCACTTATATCTTCTGTAAAAGGTTTCTGATACACATAATCGTTCATCGTAAAAATCTTATCTTGAAACATATGATACACAATCCATATAAATTGCCCGGGTCACAGCATGTACAGTAAAACCTGTATATAGGAACCACCCAAGGGACCAGAGAATATTGACCTATATGTGCAGGTGACCCTTATATGCAGGTTTAATTTAGTTGAAGTATGCAGTCAAGGGACTTTTCAAAACTGGCCTTTATAGACAGGTAATCCTTATATAGAGGTGACCACTATAGCAGGTTTTACTGTATATGAGTATTCCAATTAGGACTACATCGTATCTGAGGTTTCATTTCTCTGTCTAATAGAAAACATTAGATCATACATACAGTTGCAATCATGATTCTCTCTGTGTGCACTCTGTGTCCTCTTGTGATGTGATGCGAGCCTATGTACAAGATGTCATACCCCCCACTACCAAACAAGTCACGTTATTCCTAAATCGTATCTTCCTACTTTCTTTCTCTCCCATTCCCATGCTCGCTTTCTCTCTCTCTCTCTCTCTCTCTCTCTCTCTCTCTCTCTCTCTCTCTCTCTCTCTCTCTCTCTCTCTCTCTCTCTCTCTCTCTCTCTCATTTCTTTTCTGTTTTTATCTTTCACGCATACACCTTTTCCCCTATTTTATTTTTTATTTTGTCTTAGTTTTTGCTCATAAACATTATAAACCCATATCATTTGTCTTTTAATCAACAACAACAACAACAATTCTATCAACTCAGGATTAGGATCGAACCTTTAAGACTACGTACATTGATACAAAACAAAATAATAATAAAAAAGAAACGCGAAAGCGTTCGTTACGTGTCACTACTACTGTTGACCTTGCCATACAGTGCGATAAGACACTAAAGTTGATAAGCATTCAAGCCTAGGATACATTGCATGGTTTCAATAGTCTATGGCCACTTCTCTCTGTTTGTTGATTGCTAATACGTTATCAAATTCTCAATAAACAATGCAGTTCACACTCTGGTAAAGCTTGAGCAAATTGAAGTTCGATGCGTAAATTTCCTGTTTTTATCCAGTGCAACTTGCTCTGATCATTGTCTTAATCATCTGTTAAATCAAAACACCGCAAGGTATATCCTCTTCTATAGATGTCGATTGTCACGGAAGGGGCTCAGTCTTCTCCTAATCGACCTAATCCTTGATATAAGCTCAAGTATGATTTCGGGTACAAGTTGTTTTCAAAGTCAGGTTCTAAAGGACGAATGCAAAGACTTTCTCCATTGATACTCACATCCACTTTATTGACATTAAAATGTTTAAAATAAAAGGGATTCTTTGTCGCATCACCATTGAAAGCGGCACTGCTCACCATACCTACTACTATACGTTTTGGCATTTGACCTTGATACAAATGATCTGTAATCTTTGAACGCGTACCAGCAGCAGGAATAGTAAATGTTTTCACTTCTACACGTCTCAAGGGAAATTTAGCAGTACTTGTATTCATCTGTTCGTTCATCTGATTCAGTAAAGTCCCAATGGAGTTCACTTTACGTACCACTACATACATTTGTAATATCTTCAAGTAACCCAGTTCACCTCCTCCACACATTATTTAAAACGGTTCACGACTTCTATTAAACCTTAGGCGTACATCGATACCATTAGGTAGATGCCGTTTCTGTTCAAACAGATCCAAATGGAGACGATCCATTATATTAAAGGTTTTGCTTTCACTTAAACTCTCACGATCAGACAGTCCTGAGTTGTTCTCGGTGCCATCATTGGATGAGGATTGACCTTGTCAAATCGTCCAGGTTGATCCTTGTACCATGAACGTGTAGCACTACTTTGATATTTTAACGTTTCGTCAGAAAAGGACAGCAACTATTCGAGATAAGCTCGATAGGAATAGGTATCGGTTCCAGGGCCCGAAGTCACCAAATTTACTCAGTACCCAAGCTCAACCGACTTTTCGTGATTTTGCGGTAAAACGTTCAAGGTTTATTCCGTAACTGGATATGTTTGTATATTGACGGCATAAAATTGTAAATAATGATAAACATTATTACTCATTTGAAGAACTCAACTAGTTAGTACCAAACTTAACGTATTTATTCATTTTCACATTAAAATCATAAGTGTAACGCAAAACTTTATATGAGAATAGTGAAAAACTCTTATATATGTCCAAATCACTCAAACCCATACGCTTTACAAACAATTATATTGTGAAAATAATAAAATGAGAGTATTGTGTAAATTTGGTTACTCTGGGCCCAGGAGTGATTACTTTTCCATTTAGATTACAATCGATCTTGGAAAACAAACTATGCAACAAGTTGTTGACGGGGCTAATTTAACCATCATCTGCTAGAGCAGTTCCGTCTTGTTTTACGATTTTAGCTTATACTTACACATATGTCTGGTTCAAATCCAAATACTCGTCGCCCTGTCCTTTGATTTCAAACTCAATAGGAGCAGATTGTGTATTGACACCCATCGTCCTTCTTCTAAGGTTACATTGGTGGGAGGAACATTAAGCAACTCTAGAGCTTCACTTCTACACTCACACGAATCTTTTTGCATCATCATTTTGTTTCTAGTCAAGATATCTTGTTCTCTTCCGATCTGTTTAGATTTACTTGTAGACTGAAGGGAAGTCTCATTCGTTTTTTTATATAACTGTTTGTATGGCCCGTTGTTCCTGATCGTTTCTTGCCTGCTAAACGAGAAGTGACTTGACGGGGGTGCACGAGCTAATGTTTTCTAAGGACCATTCATTAAGTTGGTCACTGCTTCTTTCCCTCGTTGAACAAGAGTATTTTTCAAGGAACATTTATTTTATATCACATCCACTCCTGTATTCAAAGCAAATTTGGCTATATAAGGTATGGCTTTTTTCATGGTAGGTTTCAGAAAGTCTGACCAAATTCCTGTACCACATTGCATATCAGATGGTCTGGAACGAAATGCAACACCTACTACTCATCCCTCTTCAAACCCAAAATCTGGAAAAACCAAAAATTTTGATCTAAAAATAGATTCACTCCCAACCCAAAACTCGAAAAAAACCAACTTCTATGTTTAGCATATGAGCTCTCGTGACCCCAACCTCTTGTAACGAAAGCTCTCATTGGCTCATTATCCAAGATGGCCGCCCCCACATCCTTTCACATCCGGTCACTGACCGCCTCCGAGCTCAACGATTGGCTCTTTCTACCAGTAGCCATGGCAATGTGACCTCACTTCCGGTATGATGTCACAGGCGGCTACCTGGCGCGCAGTTTGAAATTGACCAGTTAGGAGCCAGTATTCTGATGATATCATCAGTGGTGGTTAAATTTGAAACTGCGCGCCAGGGAGCTGCCTGTTTCTACTACGGTGTAATAGTCTTGTTTGCGATTTCTCTGTTCAACTAAATGAAATGTTGAGTTGCCTGAGACGTCTGTACCAATTGTGACGAGGATTTATATATATATATATATATATAACCAAAGTTTTAGTTAAGCAAGAGTCCAAAACAAATGCTCAAGACGATCGTGTCTTTATCAGTTGAGCTCGAATTTAATACAAATGCTATTTCTGAAAGGAAAAAAGTGGTATCATACAAGGGTAAATAATAATTCTTAATTTATTACCAAATTCGTGTACGGGTAACTAGTGTAATTAAAGAGGATCTTAGTAACTCCAGACACTTGATGTAGGATAGTATAATTCCAATGAATTTTTCACTTCTATTTTTAAGATAATGACCAAAACATGAAATATCCACTTTAAATTCGTATTTACATATACATTGCAACGGTAATCAAATACATATATCATATACATATACATTGCAACGGTAATCAAATACATGTATCATATAATAGAGCTCACCTGTAATGTGAAAATATCACACCAGGACCTTTTGTAAAACAATACGTAAAACAATGACAGAAGCCTATTCGCAATTTGCCCACATCAGGACCTGTTATCTATATGTACCACGTTAAAACCATCTGCAATGTGCATCGAACACATCAGGACCTGATATCAACATATAAACCGTTAAAACTACTATAAAGATAATAACAAAGTTATATTGCTCAAGACGATCGTTTCTGTCAATTAAACTTCAATAGTTGAGCTCCAATCTTAAAAAGGATTTTCTAAAGCGAAAGTGGGATCAGACAAGGCCAAATAATAAATCCAAACGTATAGCCAAAATCCGTATACGAGTAACCACTGTAAAAAGATGACGTTAAAACCTGCTGCAATGTGTATCTAACCCAGAAGGACTTGCTATCAATATGTACCACGTTAAAACACTGCAATGTGTATCTAACATAGCAGGACGTAGTATAACCACGTTAAATCTCTCTGCAATGTGTATCTAACACAGCAGGACCGGGTATCAATATACATCACGTTAAATCCCTCTGCAATGTGTATCTAACACAGCAGGACTTGGTATCAATATGTACCACGTTAAAACACTGCAATGTGTATCTAACACAGCAGGACCGGGTATCAATATACATCACGTTAAATCCCTCTGCAATGTGTATCTAACATAGCAGGACTTGGTATCAATATGTACCACGTTAAAAACTGCAACTTGTATCTAACTCAGAGGACCTGGTATCAATATATATCACTTTAAAACCTTCTGCAATGTGTATCTAAACTAGCAGGACCTACTATCAATATGTACCACGTTAAAACTTTCGTTTTACAAAAAGTGTTAAGTCCTAAATCTTAAGTCTTAGTCCTAATTGTCATGGGACTGACCAGTTAGAGATGCGTTGCCATTGTAGTTAGGACTTGGGACCTTTCGTAAAACGGGCCCATGGTATCAATATGCACGACGTTTAAAAACAATGCTTTGTATGGGTCAATATGTGTAGCCAGAATGTCTGATGACAATATTTCAGACCTAAAGACGGATTTTGCATTGAAGCCATCTTCAAACACAAATTGTTAATAATTAAATTCTATCATTTCTGCAATCTTGCTATCCTTGACACAATGATGACCAAAATATGAGGAAGGATTTTTCTGTACAATCAGATTTCTCTAAGTTTTACACTCAATTAGGTAATGTAAACATTTTCCCATCCAGGGCGGAAATATTCAATATAATTTTCTCTAAAGCAATCTGTTTGATCGATTTCAAGAAAACAAAGTTTAATCTCGTTGTTTTTGTATTACCATGACATGCAAATCTGTAGATCTGTCAAACGTAAATCAAAATGATTTCCATAGGAAGTCAATGCATTTTTAAAAATCTTTTTAAGATTAAAATATTATTAACAATACAAAAGTTATAGTTTTAAAAACAGACCAAAACAAATTCTTCAGATGAACGTTTCTGTCAATAAGACTTCATCAGTTGAGCTCGAATCTAATATAAATGTATATTTCTGAAAGAAAAAGTGTTGTCATATAAAAAAAAATTTTTTTTCTCTCCAAGTAGAATTTACAGTACGCTCGCCATCTGACCGGGTCATATGGAAACCTCTTTTATTCAGCTCTAACTTGACATTCTGAAATCCTTCAGTTGGGCTGTTATAGATTGTTAATCAACGGGAATATGACTTTTTCAACGACTTGACTGCCAGTTTCTGAATATCTCTTGGTGACGGAAATGAACAATAACACTTCGATGCTTTCAAAATTTTCATCTCGTTGTATTAGTAGAATTTATACAGTTTAAAAGTTTACATTGTCAAGTTTACAAATCCCATTCTCAATAATTTTGTCATTTCCATACCAAAACCAGTTGAGACCTAACAATCGACATTCGACAAATAAATTATTTTTCATTTTACAACTTTAACGCCAGTACTTCTAATCTTGTTAACTTGAATTATTTATTTCATTCTAAAATCCTTTGTTCAAGATGATATGTTCTTTGTTTCGGAAATTTGAATTTGAGACAGAATACATATATAAAACGAATTATTCCTCTCCCTGACGCGATGAAATAAAGATCTTATTCATCAACATTTGGCAAGTGTCCTCTATTTCTCCCATCATTTGAGCATCACCTGACATGTATCAGTCGTCTATGATATTCGTTTAAGTACCCACCCGAACGTTAACCTTCTATCTTTTCTACAAATATGACGCGGGTACATTTTTTACTATAGGAAAATTACTCGGGGTACAACAAAGTATAATAAAGACGTACCAATGAATAATGTAAACTCCAAGTCCATTAGAATACGACAAATAAGATATACAAATGGTCGCAATATGAGAAACAATTGTGAATTCCAAATAGAATGAGGTCAGGTGTCCAGAATGAGCCAGCGACCCCTGGCAGCATGCTACACCCGTCGTTAGCGTTATCTGAAAGCCTCTCGAATTCGATGAAATTTATACAATGCATAGTAGATTCCAGATACGTTGTCTGCTAAGAAAATAAATTCGGGTATATTTCGTACGACAGAAAATGACCCGTTATTTTGCATAGGAAAATTGTCCGGGTATGTTTTATACCATAAAAGAATGACCGCCGTTTTTTTTTCTAATATAGAATAGTTACCCGGGTCGGGGGCATTTTTCACAATTCGAATAACAAATGTTGAAACGGATCATTTTCTATGGGTTCGAGCGTAAAATTTCTACGAAAAAATATTAACCCAGGGTATCTTTTAACAACGGGTTAATTTTTCACATTAACCCTGGCGGACTCGTGTAATGGCACACTTTTACTTACACACGTTCTCTCTTTCGTCGTTTAGATTGCAATCAACTATAATAATACTGATCAAAGTTACTAAGTTATCATTACATTACAATTAGTATTTTTATTCTGTAGTCTTTCTGATTGATTTCATTGGTTATGAATGCTTTCTTTTTGTAACAAGCATCTGCTAAATTCAGATGTTGTGGATATTTTCCGTTTTAATTTACAAAGTGAATTGTTTTCAAAGACACAAATGCAACGAAGCATATCCCAGCATCGCAAGCAAGAAGATTAGAAATTTTCTGATCAAAGTGATATCTCAACTATTATAATCCATTACTTTATGAAATGTTGGAGAATGTCTCAATGTCTTGTTTTTACCGTTATGGAGGTAATTTATTCAGGTAAATTCTTTTCGTGATATAACTGGTTAACACTTTATTTGTATATTAAACTATTTGCTCGTATATATGAAAGCCTTTTTATTGTATTTAATGACCGTATCAATTTTCTTAGTCAGTATCAGTAAAGCTCAATCAACTTTATATGAGAGCAATTCCTCCAATTTTAAATATTATGATACATTTTGTATATCCAGGATGTTGCACTTAACTAATTAGCTAGTATGAATCAACCTGGTGATCGCGATAGCATTTTATGAAATTATAAGCAACTTGGCCATATTACCCGTGTGTCTTTACAATATCAGACCCTGGCACCATAAAGGTTAAGAAATACTTGAATCTGAAATTTTCCTCAACTTTGGCTAATCCTGAATTCTGATTGGTTGAGAAAGCCTACTTGAGAAAATTCTCAGAACTTGATTAAATTCTCAAGTTTTATTGTGTCGGGGCCCAGAAAATTGTTATAGCTCGTGTCTGATCAGGTCGACAATATCAAAACTTTTTTTTCTATAACACAGCTGAACCAGTTAAGAAACTTTGCATAGCTAATTAAAATATAATGTAAATTCAAAGTTACGATTTATGTAATTGGTCATCAACCAACATAATTGCTGCCACTATAAATAGAACGAAGTAATCAGAGTAGGATTTTGTCTTATACAGTAAAAGAAAAAAGTTAAAAAGTTACCTACAACGTATCGACATTCAAAGATTAATTCTTTACATTCTATCATTGAATTTGATTTTGATTAGTCGTTTACGCCACGCACAACATTTTTTCAGTAAAATGGTGTGGGTCAGTTTTTTTTATGGTGGAGGGGATAAACCGGTTACAATGGGAATTACCAGGGAAGAGACCACCGACCTTCCGATTCTATCATTGGAATATTTAGACTGCTTTGCTAGGAGCGTAATAAAGAAGTATCAATAGGTATGTTAAACTCCAAGTTCATAGAAAACGACAAATTAGATACAACAACGTTGTGTTTCCCTTTGATTATTATTTGTATATAGCAAATTCCACGAGTGCTAGTGTTACATGGACGGAATATATCCCACTGAAATAATTCCGTCCATGCTAATGTTAAGCAAATGTTGTAAGAAATAAAGAGGAAATCTGTTGCTAATGTTACACTTGAGCTAGTGTTACTATTGTTGGACGGAAAATTTCAATCATTATTTTCATATCAATGCATGCATCAATTTTCCGACAACAATGGATTCAGCACCATTTGCATACTGCATTCTGGGTAAACGTAGCCCACACGGATATAGTCAAAGGACAGTTAATGTACATTGCTAACGTTACAGATATGGAAAAATATGTAACATAAGCAATGAAAAAAAAATATCCTGGTCAACTGTTTTCTGACACATGACTTTAAATCTACTTAAGCGATTTCAGAATTGCAAACTTATTTTGCTTATGTCACGATTATATCCCAACCCGCTACGCAAGACAAAAACGTACATGCTATCTGCTAATGTTACACATGATAAACAGGGCGAAAAAAGGTCAATGTGACTTCATTGATGAAAAAATCTATAGATAGTTTTATCATTATATGAATCTGAAACATAGCAATCAGGTCTTTACGACAAACTCGGCGATTTCGGCTTCCCAATTGTGAATTTTCTACGTTTAAGTAGTAATAATTATCCCGCTATCGACAGCATATGGTGTTTATGTATCACAAATGATTCAATATGCCGGATCGTGTTCTACATATGAACATTTCATATGCAGAGGGAACCTACTCACTGACAAAAACTTCTAAGTGATAAGATACTGTACAGAGATATCGAGATTCGTGCCGCAAATTGTACGGTCAGTATAATGACCTTGTTGGCAATTACTATGTTTCAATAAATGGGATGTCGAGTTACCTGTTAGTTAGCGGTCTCTGCCGATCCTCACTTATTTTATTTGAATTTGACTCTAAAATTCGGTAACCGATCAACAGGGGGTGCTTACTTCTCCGTGGCACGTGATCCAAACTCTAGATTTCATTGTTCAATATTCGCCAAGTTTCTTTGTATATATTTTATGCTGGACATCATGAAGATTAATACTTTGGTATGTGTGTTTTATACCAATGTTTTACTTCAATCAGGCAATATCAGAAATATGTATGTTGATGTGATACTCAAACGCTATCGATTCAAAAGTAACTCAACACATGCATTTACTTTGTCACAAAATACGGAAGGTTAATCTTCTATTTGATTATTTCGTAACGCTTGCCAGTTTATCTTATGGCGATATATATCAAGAAATTCTGATATTACAATGTTTTAAAACTAGTTTAATACGTACTTCTCTACGGAAAATACAGTTGCATTCAAAATATAGAAGATTTATCTCCCTTTGACTTGAAATCTGTTCAACTAGACTTGTTGCTAGATGCTGTG
This sequence comes from Atrina japonica, assembly GCA_030159075.1. NCBI lineage: Eukaryota > Metazoa > Mollusca > Bivalvia > Pterioida > Pinnidae > Atrina > Atrina japonica. The sequence continues at coordinate 298,326 of BROG01000047.1, read as the reverse complement.
GGATGGCCACTCTATACAATGACATTACTACTCCTTTTCTTGTCCAGTGGATGCACTAAACTTAAAACTTATACACATAATCAATGTCGATGATTTTGTCATTCTACACAAAAAGAACATCTGGCCATTTAAAGCTTGGACTACAAAAGTTTAAATTTCTATCAAAGTTATAAGACACGTACAGTGGAACCTCACTATTAAGACCACATAACTGACTGACTTAAAGTGTTCTGATTAGTGAGGTGTTACTGTAGAACCTCGCTATTAAGACCACCTTACTGACTGACTCAAAGTGGTCTGATTAGTGAGATGTTACAGTGGAACCTTGCTATTAAGACCACCTAACGGAATGACTGAAAGTGTTCAGATTAGAGAGGTGTTACAGTGGAACCTTGCTATTAAGACCACCTTACTGATTGACTTAAAGTATTCTGAATAGTGAGGTGTTACAGTGGAACCTTGCTATTAAGACCACCTTACTGACTGACTCAGAATAGTCTGATTAGTGAGGTGTTACAGTGGAATCTTGCAATTAAAACAACCTTACTGACTCAGTGTTCTGATGAGTGAGGTGTTACTGTAGAACCTTGCTATTAAGACCACCTTTCTTACTGACTCAAAGTGGTCTGATTAGTGAGGTGTTACAGTGGAATCTTGGAATTAAAACAACCTTACTGACTCAGTGTTCTGATGAGTGAGGTGTTACTGTAGAACCTTGCTATTAAGACCACCTTTCTTACTGACTCAAAGTGGTCTGATTAGTGAGGTGTTACAGTGGAATCTTGCAATTAAAACCACCTTACTGACTGACTCAGAGTAGTCTTATTAGTGAGGTGGTTTCTTCAGTGAAGTTCCATTGTAATTTAAAAATTGTCAAGAGACTTGGCTTTTATAGTCTGAAATGTGAGGTGGCCTTCAGGCGATGTTATATTGTATATAAATTATATACAATTGTATTAGATACTGTTCACGATTTTTATCATCATAGTGTATGAAATGAAGGTATGAATTTAGAGGACATCAACATAAGTTAAACTTAAACCTTAAACTCGGGTGTTAGGACAATATAAAAAATCTCAGATACCAAAGTATAAATCTTTAGGATGCTCAGGATATAGATACAAATCTGGTAAAAATGTACAAACGCGGACCTCTGGAAACCAAGAGGTGGGATCAGGTGCCATGGAGGAGTAAGCATCCGCTGTCGACCGGTCACACACGCCGTGAGTCCACAGTCAAGTCCAAATGAAATACGTGAGGAACGAATCCTCGTCACAATTACTATAGACGTCTAAACAACCGCCGACGAAAAGGCAACTCAACATTTCACTTAGTGAAACAGAGTAATCGCAAACAAGACTATCATACTGACCGTAAAATTTGCGGTTCGTTGAAATCAAACGTGGTTTTCGATATCCCTGTGTCAATGTTGATAGATATCATAGCTTTGGGTGAACTCATAGGGCGTATTCGTTTGATCATTTCTTGATCAATTCTGGAACTCCCAGTGATCGATGCACAAAAAAACAAAATGGACTAGTCCTTGATTTGTTTTTTGCCAGGACTGCTTCTGTTTATGTTTTTTTTTTTTTTTTGTTATATCAAGGATGTAATCCAGAATGTTTAAAAAATGCAACAAATTTGAACACTAAATTGAAAAAAAAGACAGCTTGAAAATAAGAGGTATTATTTTCTGTTATGACAAGCTGGAAAAACGTTTTATTTCTCACTGGATACTCTCTTATGTATGGTGACAAGTCAGTGTAATTTCAATGTTATGCTTTTTTTACCTAAAATTTAAACTCGTCCAGGAAAAAAAGGTTCACAAGACCCCGCTAGGTTATATGGATTTTACTAAAAAGAAATGGAAATCATTATCATAGACGATCTGCTAGATACGGACAGTGAAACGGCTGACAATGACAACGAAATAGTAATTTGTCAACAGATTGAATCAATAATGTACTTTTAAGTAATTCCTTATAAAATCGACTATATTTTAACGCTCTATAGGGCAGCGGCCTCTTTCCCCCTTGGACCCGCTTATGCCACGCTTTATCAGGGAGTCAATCAATATGACATGGAAAAGCAGAATCAAGTTATATGTCTCTGATCAGAATTTATTGTGCATGATATAATTTTGCCCATAACTTTATTAACTATAAATATATTTTTGTTCCGTTTACTTTTGTTAATTCTTAATTTTTCTTTCACCTTTTGACATAGGTTTAATCGGAGTCGTTTGAAGTGTTGTATAGATGATGTGGTGCGGAGGTACATGGTCATTGAATTTAGACGTGTTTTAGAGTACTATTTATGCTGAATGTATTCTAACTGTGTTGAAATGAATGTACGGTCACAAGATTTAGGAGGAAGAAATCACATAACTCTAGAAAAAAACATTTTCTTGTTGCCCTCCGTCTCGTTTCAGATATATTTGATATATCAGATTCCTCTGTTATAACATGCCGTAATAGTGTAGTAAATGCATTACTAAACAACTTTCAGCAGAGACCTCCTGGTTATTCGAATAAAACGTCAAAAATGAAATAAAGAAAATTTGAGGGACAAGATGGGCTTCCCCAGCGTACTTGGATGTATTGATGGGACGCTTTTACAAATAAAGCCTCCAAAGGAACGCCCTCAAAGTTACGTAAATGGTTAATGGTTTCACAGCATTTTACTTCAGGCCGTTTGTCATCACAATATGCTATTGACGAACTGCTTTGTGGACTGGCCATCCTCACAGTTCTTCGAAAACCTTTGAGTCTTTGCACTTACTGGTTGGGTTGTCTCTTTGACGTTGTTCGTCACACCCCCATTCCTATTCATTATTATTTTATTTGTCCTTTCTTCATTTATAAAATAAACAATATTTTACTAATTGGAAAAAACTTTCAAGATCTAAAATTTGTTCGTCTTTATTTATTTTTTTCTGAGATTCCCCCAAGTCTTTTTTTCAGTTTGCTCCACTAATGGAATTGTCCTGTGTTCGATGAAAAGATACAAGCATGAATTCTGACTCATTTGTGGACAAGTTTGCATGATCCAACAATTTAAAGTTGCTTAGATATGAAACCATGTGGTAAACGCAATGAATGTCATATTAATAGTGTTTGACACATTCATAGCATGGTTAATAGACTATGCATGTTTAACACACACAAAGATAATAAAACTGTCATTTCAAACTCTATTGTGATCGTGGATATCAAAAGGGTATTAAGGACGAAATTCACAAATAGTTTATAAAAAAAAACTATCAAAGTGCCTAGTTCGGTCAAATTCAAATGAAAGGTGTTGATTCTAGAGTGCTAACAAGTATGCATTATATATATATATATATATATATATATCGGTATAAATTCATATATATATATATATATATATATATTATATAGAGATAGATAGATAGATACAACGGACCAAATTTTGAAATAATACTCCTCAATAGACCTTTTCCTAATTGTTCCGGTTCCGGCATGGTTGGATTGGATTTTTTTGTTTTACGCCATACTCAACAATATTGCAGTCATATGATGGCGTCCAGTTTTTATTGGTGGGAGAGAAACCCCGGTTACCCGGGTAAAGACCACCGACCTTCCGCAAGAAAACTGGCAAACTTTCCCTTAATTCGAGATGACCCTAGCGGGATTCGAACCAGAGGTGAGTGGCCTTGTGATTTAAAGCTCAATGCTCTAACCACTCGGCCACGGCATGGTTCGTAATAATATCATGCACCTTCAATGAAAATGTGTCCTACATAACTTCCGGTTTGTGAGTTTATCGCATAGGTGACCAGAAATATGTATTACGTACAGTGAAAGGACACAGATTTGAGAAGTAGCCTAAAGTAAAGGCACTTGTCAACTTTACAAGAATGAACATTTAGTTTAACTTTTCTCCCCACTCAAATGACTTGAAACAATATATCATTGAATGGCTTTTATGTAAACATTACGAAACCGGAAATTACCTAGGTCACATTTCTGTTGAGGTCACGCGATGTGATTACGAACTAGTTCACAATTCTGAACGGAATGTGACAACTAGAAAAAGGTCTATTGACAAATTAAAATCCATACATTAATTAATCGTAAAAATCAGTCCACCGTAACTACAGTAGTATCTCTATAGAAAGACGTCTTTGACGTTTACCATAATCATTTTAAATTTTGTACATTTACATCCTGTACATTATATCGAACTCTAGTTAGATATATGTACATCTATAAACATTGGATGTTAATGTTCACATTTTGATCACAAAATTCAAGACAATTACATGATCAGAAAAATATCTAAAAAGAGAAATATTAACAGCAGGATTAATTTATCTTAAGATATTAGGCTTTTTCACCTTGTTTCATAGAAATGCCAAAATGCCTTGGAAGTTTGCAATAGCACATGAGCAACTTCACATGATTAAACCTAAACAAGATTTTACAAGTATCAAGGCGTTTCAGATTTAAAAGTGACGTTGCTATCTGAGCAAGAAATCCTGGCGACAGATTTATAAATGAGAAGTATAAATATTGTATTGAGGTTATACCCCTGATGTTCAATATTTGGAAATTAATGATACGTATATCAGAGATATCAAATACATCTAAATATTTGAATTTAGATTGAGGTAAAAAAAATCAACGCATGGTATAGCTGTGTCTGCTATCGGGAGCTTTTTGAGTTGCAGATCTCATATCAGTTTGTTAAACATTAAATTTAACTCTGAGTCATCTACATGTGCATCAATACATTGATAAGACAAATCGAGACATTTGAGTTTATCGGATAATCAGTAATAATTTTCAGTGTCTCCCTACTCAGGCATGCACAATCATTAAAAATTATACCAAGGTACAGATACATGCTTCCATATTTTTCAGTTAGTGTGTATAACCCATTGTTAACTTCATTGAACTTCATGAAATTCATTTCGCACATATAAGGTGTCCAGGACAAATTTCTTTTTAAACAAGAAAGTGAACGTAGCAAATATGTATCTAGTTGTACTTTCACTTTCGTGTAGGTTATTTGTCCTGAACACTTTATATGTGAGAAATGGTTAAAATAATAGTGTAGTTTACCCTGCATTGACATCAAATGAATACATTACACGCGTTTCCACTACTTCATCCACATCAGAGAATGCTCTGGAAAATGGGGGCTTCTTTTTACAAATCATAATGTGTGGATGTCAATACTTAGTGTGGATTTCAATACTTAGTGTGGATGTCAATACTTAACAGAATTATGTGCTTTTCTATGTTCAGTGGGTTAAGACAAAGACTTTGATACATGCTACTGATTATTAGCAGCAAATATTTTATTACATTAAATTTATTTACATTTCATTATTTTTTGTAACAAAATGTTTGTTTTACAAAATTGTTCTTTAGAGGTAAAATACATGTAACAGTTAAGCTAGAATATAACCCATACATCAGTTTTATCAGTAATACATCATTTATAACCAACATGTATCTCTATTCAAATGCACAGAATCACAAAATCAAAATTCTTTTTATATGTAAGTATGCATGTATTGAAGTGTTAAAAAAGTATTCTTTCTTTCATCTTTTAGATGTTTTTACCATTTCGTTTAGAAAATCCAGCATTTCACTTGATGACTTCTTGCATGTGGTTTTCAATTAAATTCTTAACTTTCTTCTTCTTCACATTCAAACCCAGGTCCTGTATCCCCTCATCACTTTTATTTGACATTTTTTTTTTTTTTTTTTTTTTTTTTTTTGAGGGGGCAGTTCCCAGATTTCTCTTGAATAATGTGGTTTCTCTCACAGTAAAAAATAATTTCTACCTATGTATGTATATTTATAAACTTTATTAAACATGGACTAGCACACCAAAGTAAAGCAACTACGCGAGATGACCCGATCATTATTCATTTTGATCCAGATACCAAATTTAACCAGAATCGTTCAACCATTAAATGTAGGTAAGATTGACCTTATTGGTGTTGATCCTTATTGAACTAGTTAATTATCAATGACTTAATGCACATGCGACATCTTCTACCTGTGAAATGGACCTTTATAACACAAACACATATCCATTTCAGTCAAATGTAGATGAAAGTGACCTAATTAATACAGTGTTATTGAAAAGTGGTAGTTTTGGTAGTTTTCACTGACAAAACTCAAGCAGGACTGACAATATTTCCTACCCTGTCAATCCAAAGTCCAACACAAATTTAGGGACTGGTGTTGGCTGTAATAAAGGTGGCTCGGACTGACAAACTTTTGAAGTTGTCAGTTAAAATATCTGATAAGAAAATAATATTTTCAAAAACTGTTAACAGCGAACCCTGTCAAACTATCCAAGATCAATCACATGTGAAATATCAATTGAAGAAACTAGAACTGGCCTTTAAGGGATTATTACCCGACAGGAACATTTCCTGAGAATCTTTCATATGTTGATAAGAGAATCCATCCTTTAGAGGGGTACATGTATAAATTTCTGAGTAGATTTTTAATATACATTACATATACATGTAGGTCTATATCACAGTAAACCAACGAATCAATGACAATTTTGGACTGAAATTGCAATGGCAACAACAGAAAGCTGTGCCTGTAGCTTACCCAGCAAATCACATTTCAAGTGCCGACTCAAGTCCTGAGGGGGAAAGTTGTTTATATTTTGTGTAGGGTATCAAATAAGATTAAAATTTACATGTAGTATTTCACACAATTACTCTCACAAAGTCAGACATGGCATGGGTGAAAAAAAAGTTTACAATAACTTGAAGTTATTACATGGACACAATTTAAGCATGTAATCGGATATCCAAATACAAAAAGTGTTATTGGGGATCTAGGGGTCATTGTGTTATGTTTTTTTATCAGTCATTGCGGGACAAAATCCAAACAGCCCACAAATAATTATTTTACAGATACCTGTGCCACGGCCTGTCAGACTGCAGAAATTACTTACTGACAGTGTTAAATTATGTTTATAAAGCAGAAAACAAATTATATATAGTTCATTATATATAATTATTATTATTATGGTAAAAAAAAAGAGATTGTAGTTCTGGGAAAATTGCATTTTCACATCTGCATTTCGTACTTTCTGTCGCCATCTTGTCACGTGATATCTTCCGATTACTATCGGGCTCTAAAACGGAGAAGCAGAATCGTTCCCGGATTTAAACTTTGATCAAACGAATTCTCGTCATAATTGGTACAAATCAAGCTTTTCAATTTTGGATACTTTTTCTTTTTATTGCCGGAACTGCGAAGTTTCAAAATATTTAGGGTCATATTTGAACTATGAGGTATTTGCGGAAAGGATATATATATATATACCAATATTTACATACCGACTGCAATTCCCTTCATTGTAAGTATATAGAGCGATATATTGTATATTCTGTAAATGCAGTCGCGTGCCCCGAGTATTAATCGCTTTACTTTTCAGCGTAAGAATACATGAACGAATCAATAAAGAATAGAATATCACATGTTTATTTCTTATATATTTAATCTTAAAAGCCATACATTAGGCCTACCACAAAACATATAAAAATCACAGAAAGAAATCGGAAACACGAGACTACATCTGTAGTACATTGTACAGCCTACAGGCCCATATCGAGATATATCTAGAACATGTTATGACCAGAACGACACCACAGTCTGGCACAGAAATGAAAGTTCGCTTCGTAGTTACAACAGAAAAAAAAGAGAATAAGGCCTAGTGCAACTTTGTCAAGCATCTCTTGAGTCGATTTGTTTGCTTTCACTGAATATTCCTATCAGAAACAATTCGCCACCCGCATCATGTGAAATTAGGTCCTGTGAAATAGGCCTGCTTACGTAGGTTACGTACCAATCAGTCATGGTTCCCAGCTGATTGGTAAAACAATGTCAAATAAAATGGCTACTTTCAGTTGTCATGAATGAATATTAGCTGTCTCACTTCTTGTGTTCCACACTCAAACTTTCTATAGTATATACCATTAATAATATATCAAACGCAAATTCTTTGTTAATACATTATACAGCATACTCATGGGCGCGGAAATTTGCATTTTCAGTTCTCTTCTGACACATTTAACCTTCCGGTTACCAAGCAGACGAATATTCTAAAATAACTTAAAAACACATCTGACACTTATTCAAAATTTTCCATATCACTAGCTTCTTTCAAAATGATATGAAAATACGAAATAAACCTTAATTCCATTTAGTATTTCCGGATAGAAAAGGGGAACTACTTCTCGTCTCACACACCTGTTTAGCTGTTACGACATATGAAACTCCAACCGCAAAGCGAATTCAATAGAATGAATTTCGTAACCAGCTGACTACAGATTCACAGAAACTGGTAATATATATAAATATAAAATTTTCAGATACTAAAGTATAAATCAATAGAATGTCCAGGACATAGATACAAATCCGGTAAAAATGGACAAACACGGACCTCTGGAAACCAAGAGGTGGGATCAGGTGCCATGGAGGAGTAAGCATCCCCTGTCGACCGGTCACACCCGCCGTGAGTCCACAGTCAAGTCCAATAAAACAAGTGAGGAGTGTATCCTCGTCACAATTGGTACAGACGTCTCAACAACCGCCAACGAAAAGGCAACTCAACATTTCACTTAGTGAAACAGAGTAGTCCAAAACAAGACTATTATACCGACCGTAAAATTTGCGGAACGTTGACATTAAACGCGGTTTTCGATATCCCTGTGTCAATAATTTGTCAGTGAGTAGTTTACCTCTGTATATGAAATCTTCATATGTTGTGCACGCCCTGGCATATCGGATCATTTGTGAAATATAAACTCCATATGCGGGTGACTGAGGGATACTACTACTTAAATGTGGAAAATTTACGATGGGAAAGCCGAAATCGTCGCGTTTATCGTATAGCTTAGTTGCTAATTTCCCGTCTGTGTTTATATTAAGTAAAATGTCTAAGTATGAAGCGTGTGTGCTTGATTCTGTTGTATCTAGTGGGATATATCGCATTGACATATGTATGAAAATTGTCATTATTAATTGACAAAACGTCGTCGATATATCTAAATGTCAAATTAAAGGACACTGCTAACTTTTTTTCTTTTGATTTTCATTTTTTGGAATGCATCGAGTATAAATGCAATGGATTATGGAAAAAAATTCTGTGCAGCACTTTTTCCATAATTCATTGCATTTATACTCGATGCATTCCATAAAAATGGAAAAACAATCCTTAACTTCAAACATTATATTGATGCCAAATTATCATGGAAAGTAATATAATTGTTATACATAAAACTATTCACTACATATCTCTCAGAAATAAAATACAAACAACTGAAGATTGAAGTTAAACTGAGAAAAATACGCCATCTATGCCTGAAATTTGGAAATTGCAAACGACTGCATGTATATATATATATATATATATATATATATATATATGTGTGTGTGTGTGTGTGTGTGTGTGTGTGTGTGTGTGTGTGTGTGTGTGTGTGTAAGTTAAGCCCCCAAAAAGTAATAATAAAAGCTAAATCAGAGACAGGCGCTTCCAACTCTTGGCTTTTTAGTTGAAGTCAACGTTTGTATTGGAACAGCATTTTTTTGTCCAATATGAACAGACCACTAAAGGTGACCCTAGGGAAGACATGGTACGAAGACACAGCCAAGGGAACAGGAAAAACAGCTGCTTTGTTTACAACATGGACGCAGACATTTTGGACACCCAAAGTTGTGCGGAGGGTAAAATGAGCCCAGCGATCTGATTGGTCATTAAATGAACAAAATAGTTTTGCCAATAATAAGTGAAATTAAGGTGATAAAAAAGATACATGAATATTGGTAGTACTTTGGAAATTATAGGGTTGACGGTTGAAAATTTAAAGGGAGGGGGTCATATGAGAATAGATATTTTCATTTGGTGCGGAATACTACGAGTTGTAAACAAGTGAAAATTTGAAGTAAAAATGCAACGGCAACCTATACTTTTGATTGCATATTTTGTTATCAAAAATATTGATCTTTCAGCACAGGGTACTTATTTGACCCAGATTTAATAAACATGGGAATGACAATGACCTAAAGTTTTGTAAATTAGCATTGAGGCCTATGGGAAAATATTTGGTGGTGTCTGTCCAACAAAAGGTACTATCCGTCCCAGCGTAAAGCGGCATACGAAGTGAAGGTCACTGATCTTTCGTATGAGACTGAAAACCAAGGTTGCGATCAACGGTGTGCAAACATTTTGTTTAAAAACTTAAATATTAAACAAGTCTAAAAATTCCACTGAACTTCAGCTAATCACGACATTTGATTGGTTATGCAGGCCAAATTAAGATTAAAAATTAAAAATCTCAGATACTAAAGTATAAATCTTCTGGACGTCCAGGATATATTGACACAGATTTCTGAAAATCAAGAGATGGGAACAGGTGTCATGGAGGAGTAAGCATTTCTTGTTGTCCGGTTACACCCGCCGTGATTCGATTCCACAGTCAAAGTGAGAAACGAATCAGAATTGGTACAGCCATCTTAACAACCACTATCTAACAAGCAACTTTTCATTTAGTGAAATAGAGTGTTTGCAAACACGAATATAATACCAACCGTAAAATTTGTGGAACCTTGACATCAAAATAAAGCATTCTTCAGTTTTAAGCAAAAAGTTGTAACGACATTTCCATATAAGCCAACAGATTTTGCTGGACAAAACTTTACATTTCCCTCACGTACACCAGCAATATTCGTATTTACTTGTCTGATTTTGAAACAAATCACAAGCTCTGATGACGTAATAGTATTGTTTATTATGCAGATTTGATAATATGTAACTAATATATTGTGAATATTAAGTGTTTTATTGGGGTTTTTTTTGCATAACGATACTTCTATTTTGAGGACATTGAATATTGATTTCATATAAACATACATATGTTTTAGAAACTAGCACGGTGTTCTTGTTGAAACAAGCATTACGCAAACATTTTCCCAATAATTTTGTAACATAGAATATGTGATATAAGAAACATTGTCAACTAACATGGAATACTAAATAACCTCTGACAAACTACGTTAAAAAGAAGACCAACCTGCGGCTTCTTCTGTTTATGACCCTAAACATATTTGATATGGTGGCCTATTCGACAGAATTTTCCTTACCAATCGATTTTGATAAGAAGTTTTAATGTGAATCTAAATGAAACAGGTTTTCATTTTACAAATATATATTTTGTGTGACTTTTAAATTGTTTAGACTTTTGGATATTTTTGATAATTCTTATCTTTAAAGCTTTTCCGATAAGATACACGCAGATATATATTTCTGGAGCATTTTGGTACCATACTGGCTATCAGTTTTCTATTTTTAACCGTCAAGTGTTATGGAACGTTTTCTATTATGCAATACAAAATTTGTAACATAACTATTATTTTTTATGAAATTATGCAAAAATAGTGTAGATGGTATTTCAAAAAGGACATAAATATGTATTTGGATTGTTTTTATCACACCACTGTTGAGTTCATTTTCTGGTCCTTTGATCATATGTTGTTTTTTTTCGATGCAAATAATTACTAACCATTTGCTGTGACTATTTAATCTTCTTATTGTAACCGATCCATTTGTGCAATATTTATTCGTTCTTAGTCACAAACCTAATAATTCAAACTATTAAACCGATTACAGACGCAAAGCAAATATAAATCTCGTATTTTTGCGGACAGGACAATCCTCTAGGTAGGGTGAATTACGATTGTAAACGAGGTTGTCAAAAGTATGTTAATTCACTGGAAACAAAATATAATGTATTTAATAAAGCTATAGGTTTCCAGATACATTTGTATCCATTTTATTTTAATGTGACTGTTAACTTGGAATGGTTGCATCTGGCCAACAGTAGATGCTTAATCCTCCATTACACCTAATCCCACCACTTGACTTTCAGATGTCCGTTTTGTACAATATTCACCAACATTTGTACACTATTCTGAATATGACAAAAGAGCACTATAGATACGTTCAAACGCTTATGAACGGGGGCATCCGTGGCCGAGTGGATAGACCTTAAGCTGATGTTTGTCAGAAAGTTTGCCGGTGTACTTGCATACATCTTGTGGTCCCTTCCCGGATGCCTTGTAATTAGGGGGAGGGGGCTTAAAATACCATGGCAGATTGCCTGTGGTAGATTATCCCTCCCCTTCTTCATTTTGAGATTGAAAAATATGATATTATAGATATATTATAGGACATTGTAGCATAACTACAAAATATCAGAGATAAAAGCCTATGAAAGTTCAGCATTTGAAAAATTAGTGGGCGGGGTTAAAATACCATGACAGATTGCCTATGGTAGATTAACCCCCCTACTTTATTTTGAGATTGAATATTTATGATATTATACACATATTATAGGACATTGTAGTATAGCTACAAAATATCAGCCAAAAAAGCTCATAAAAGTTCAGTATTTGAAAAATTAGGGTGGTTAAAATTGCCTATGGTAGATCCCCCCCCCCTTACTTCATTTTGAGATTGAAAAAATATGATATTATAGACATATTGTAGGACATTGTAGCGTAGCTACAAAATATCAGCCCAAAAAGCTCATAAAAGTTCACTATTTGAAAAATAAGGTGGGGGGTAAAATACCATGGCAGATTGCCTATGGTAGATTACCCCCACCCACCCCTACAGGACATTGTAGCATAGCTACAAAATATCAGCCAAAAAAGCTCATAAAAGTTCACTTTTTGAACAATTAGGGGGTTAAAATACCATGGCAGATAGCCTATGGTAGATACCCCCCACCCCTTTCTTTATTTTGAAATTGAAAAATTATGATATTTTAAACATATTATAGGACATTGTGGCATAGCTACAAAATATCAGCCAAAACAACTCATAAAAGTTCACTATGTAAAAAAATGGGGAGGGGGTTAAAATATCATGGCAGATTACCTATGGTAGATTTACACCCCCCCTCCTCTCTCTCTCTCTTTCTCTCTCTCTCTCAATAAAAAATATTTTAATAAAGTTATTTTGGTTAAATCTGGAGGAGTAGTTAATCCACCATAGGGAGTAATCTGCCACGGATGATTTTTTATGATATTTTAACCCCGGTGTTAAATTACCATGGGGGTAATCTTCCATATGACACAGGCTTATTCTCACTATCACCTTTAAAAACTGCGTTTGATGTCAACGTTCCGCAAATTTTACGGTCGGTATAATAGTCTTGTTTGCGATTACTCTGTTTCACTAGGTGAAGTGTTGAGTTGCCTTTTCGTTGGCGGTTGTTGAGACGTCTGTACCAATTGTGACGAGGATTCGTTCCTAACGTATTTCATTTTGACTTGATCTGGACTCACGGTGGGTGTGACCGGTCGACAGGCGATGCTTACTCCCCCATGGCAACTGATCCCACCATTTGGTTTCCAGAGGTCCGTGTTTGTCCATTTTTGCCGGATTTGCATATGTGTCCTGGACATCCTAAGAATTTATACTTTGGTATCTGAGATGTTTTATACTTTAAAAAGTGCCCGACGCCATATAACTGAAAAATTGTGTGTGGCGTAAAACACTATTCAAAATTCAAATACATTTATTGATGATAAATATTTATATGGCATATGGAGAGACAATTACACGCCAAATCAAATTTTCAACTTTGGAAGATCCTAACAGTCATAACAAAGATATGTCTCTAGATAACAAATACCTAGAATGGGATTCGAATGAATGTAAATATAAGGTTTGAATCGCATTTTTATTGCGTTTATTGTTTTATATCGGAAATTTGTATGGGTCATTTTCAACATGAAGCGCTACCGTGCTTCATTTAAAATGCCCACCTACCAATTTTCTATATAAAACCATAAACGCAATAACAATGCAATTCAAACCTTATTTACACGTTTGAATACTACATTGACATTTCATCACAAAAGTTCTATCCCCCACATTCCGGTTCACAAAGGAATGAAACACAACTCCGTTGACTTTAAATCGTATAGGGCATTCATCTTTAACAAACATATCTTGTTTCGAATTCTTCTCCTTCATTTCGTCTTCTTCTTCTTCTTCTTCTTCTTCTTCTTCTTCTTCTTATTATTATTATTATTATTATAATTATTATTATTATTATTATTATTATTATTATTATTATTATTATTATTATTATTATTATTATTATTATTATTATTATTATTATTAAGAATTATGAAAAAGATTATAAGTGTCAGATTTATCATTCATTTCTTTCTGAAATGTCATCTGTAATTATACTTCTGTACTTAACTACGTTTTTTCTTTAGGACAAACATTTTAGTCTGGAAATTCAAACGTCGGATCAGGTGACATAGAGGAGTGAACCTCACCTGTTGCCTGGTCACAAACACCGCGAGTCCACAGCCAATTTCAGTTGAAATTTGGGAGGAATAATTCCTCGTCACAATTGGCACAGGCACTCAACAACCAATATCGAACAGGTAACTCAACACTTTATTTTGTACTTGCAAACAAGGCCATTCTATCAAACAGGTAACTCAACACTTTATTTAGTACTTGCAAATAAAGATATTTTATTGAACAGGTAACTCAACTCTTTATTTAGTACTTGCAAATAAGGTCATTATACTGACCATAAAACTTGCGGAACGTTGGCATCATATGCTATTCCCGATGTTCTTGTGACAATAATCAGTAAGTAGTTTACTTCTATATAAGAAACGTCCATATGTTGAAAACAGCCTGGCATATCGGATCATTTGTGAGATAGAAATACCAGATGCAGGTGATTAATAAATATTACTACTTAAATATGGACAATTTACAATTGGTCAACTGTTTCATTTCTAGTTCGCTTGAATATATACTGCATTGACATATGTACGAGAATTGTCATTATTAATTGACAAAACATCAAATCATCGGCAAGTGTTTGCTTTTTCTTCTTTTGACCCAGAAACGTCTGAATGAAGTATGCTTCGTATAAATAAATTTGATGGAGAGATCTTCAAATAAAGAGCCATAAAAGTTGTTTTCTATTGGCATACCGTTGTAACGTGAAAAATTGACCCGCCGTAAAAACCGTAACAATAGAAACCTTACCCGGGATTATTTTTCTACAATAGAAATCTTACCCGGGTAGCCATAGACCCACTTCGATATTAATGTTAGTCGTCCCGTGGAAAAGTACCCCCATAGAAAAATTACCCCCCTATATCTTAATGAAAAAGAAACATTTAAACGGATACCATGCATATATTAGATCTAATTATTATCTGGACAGCGGAGGACCCGCTAGGACCCCCAAAGGCCAGTCATGACCGAAACTTGGTACACATCTGAATATCGTCTTCTCATGAACCAGTGACCCGATGACTTTTTGTATAAATTATTTGTACCGTTTGTAGAATAAGCAACTATACAGCATTGTTGAGTTTTCTCCGTAACTACTGCCAGTACCTTGGTAAAGAATAAAGATAAAGTTTTGATAGAACATTTGCTGGTTACTGCTATGTATCTCTGCTTATATGGGGTTTTGTTAAGTTTAAGTATCCAATACAAATATGGCAGCTCAAAATCAGTATCGGTTGTAGGTATACCACAAGGATAATACTGACATATTATTTTGAAGGATTTCGTCCTTTGACAGTGGGAAGAAATTATAACAGTAAAATGCATTCTTCATAATAAAAGTTGCTTTACTGTAAAGTTGAAATCACATTGAAATTTCATAAATACTTATAACAATATATAAATACAAATACATGAAATCAATATGCAAGACTTACATTGCATCAAGTTTTTATCTGAAAATCATATCTACCTCAGATTAGTATTTTATCCTAAATTTTGGTTGACAAACACATATTGTAAAAAATAATTACACGTAATTCAAATGCAAGCATGGCCCGCTATTGGTTTTAGTATTTATTATTTTCGGAGGTATGTATGCTGCTAGCAGAACGATGTTAGGTAGGTTAAAGATTTTTCTATCTGATTACAAACATAACAAGAAAAATTTGATGCAAAGCATCAATTCGCCGCCAAAGGTATTTCAAAGGAAGTTTGGGAATAAATGAATGCAAGCTTTCAGTTACTTAATATCTATTACGACAAAAAGTCCCAACAGATAACATTTTTGTGAAAATAGAGTCAACAGAACTAATTTAACGGCGATTTCTCGTCAACTAACACCAAGTTCACAGACAGTAGTGAGAAATGGAGTGGTCATCATGTTCCTGGTCCAATTCATCCAGTGTAATCATTCATTTTAGTAGTGTTTATATAGCAATTGACATCAGCGATGTAGCAATGTCTATATATGTAAAGGTTTTCCAAAATGACAGTTGCAGTAATTTTCACTGTTCTGCATAATGGTTGTCAACAATGGTGAAGAACTTGGATTTTTTTTTAAGAAAATGTATTAAATATTAGTATATATCAAGAATATAAAACGTAATTTAGAAAAACATTTATGGAATAATTCAGAATTTTTTTTTTTAAAAACAAGTCCATATTCCAGTCTGTTTCGTTCATTGTTGGCCTAGCCGGCTAGAGTGGTTCGATCTTGTTTAACATGATAATTCTGACTTTATCCATTATTACACAAAACTCGTGTTAAAAGTAACATTTTATTATATGTAGACTTTAACATGTACTACATGTACTACAGTTTTTATGTCGAAATAAAAGTAAAAACGGTGTGCTTCGGTAATTAAGGTCTGTTTCAGTAAATCGTCCGACCCGTTTTCACTTTGTTGTTCTCCCAATCATCAATATTTCATACGACACATTTCGTTTTCGGTGTTATATTTATTCCGCTTTGCACAAACGAAATCATTTTAAATGATAAAAAACATTTTGTTCCACATTTCCGTCGTCCACTAAACTTATATAATAGGATATCATGCTCTTATCAAAATCAAAAGCAATCACGTAATGATTGCTCCCATCATTTCGACTAATGTCTCCCACTTATCGTTATTTCAAAAATACGAATCGCGGTATTATACCTTAATTGCATTAAAACAATTTAGATGCTGATTATTTATGAAACAAACCAACATCACTTTCATATCTGAAATTTAATAGCGTTTTTGCCTCAAATAAAATTACTACGTCATTACTTCCGCGTTCAAAGAAACTAACAGCTCCTTCCATATACTACTTCCTAACTTAATTAGAAATATATTCGCCGCCTCCTGGCGGCGAATAATAATGAATTTATTTTTCATTTCCTGTGGAGTTTTATTATCACATCAAATCAGAATGAATTTACTAGTTTTTATTGCGATATATTAATATATATTCTATTGAAATACGCACCTTGTTTTTGAGGGTTCTGATGACATTTTTAGTAGTAAAATACGCAAGGTTTTATGTCATATAAATTCCGAATTCTTTGAAAGCAAAACACTATAGTTTAATATTTGAATTTCCAAGGACCTAGCGTTTGATGAAAAAATTGCTTATAAGGAAAGATATGACAGAAAATAGAGAAAATCTGGGTCTGTTGATAATTTGCTTTAAAAACTTCTTTGGGAATGCCGGTTTAAAAAAGGATCGGTCTGGTTTGCGGACACACAGTAATTGTTTTGTTCTAAGTATGTTAATGTTCTCATAAATGTTCATGAATATTCATATATTTCAATTACTGGTTTTGTTTTCTTATTTTTATATTTATAACTGGACATTCGAAATGGCGAAAATATCTCGCAAATAAATTTAGATATTTTGTATCGCGAAAATAAAGTCCCGCGAATATTTCGGGGTTTACCGTATCGACAGCCATTTAATATTTGATGTTTACTGTCAAAACCTTTTAACCTGTCCATGTAAACTTAATTTCACCTTTAGTTGTTGCAGCTATTTACGTCACAAGAATTAATTGTTAGAACTAATAAATAGGTAAAATGCCTCTGTCACGTGCATGGCCTTTCCACCAGCCTGTTTACTTTACTACTTTGATTCATATTTTCTCTTCTTAAAAACGTGAAATATGTTTAGCTTAAAGTTAAATCTTATTTTAATGTTGATTACAGCGATGTTTTTCCTCTTTTGCTACACTAAGCAGTAGTCGTTTTTCTCATAAAAAGGTGAATACGTTTAATACGACCGACATATAAACCAGTTTATTTCGAACAATGATAAGGATACGATGATTCCAGTTAATGGATTTCAGTTATTTAACACAAACCAAACTGTTTAGCAGTTTTATGAGTACACAATTGCAGAAGTCCTTGTTTGTATCTGTGTCCTGAACATCCTACAGATTTATACTTTAAGTATCTGAGATGTTTATATCAAAACACTAAGTGACTTAATTTCCGTTCTGTTCAATTTCAGGTCCATTATTATCATGCTTATGTAAATGTATCCAATAAGATATTCAGTTTTATAAATACATCCATTAATAATTCAGTTTTGTCGTTATATATGAACAAAACAGTCTTAATTATGTAATATGCACCGAAAACTCGAATATGTTAAGAATAACGGTAACCTTACTAGAGTCTTTTAGTCAACAATTTCTAATACTCGTAATAGTATAGACATACACACTTTACACAAACACACACACATACACACACATACATACATATATATATATATATATATATATATATATATATATATTAAAATCATTCACTCAAGTACTTAGATAAATAAAAAAAGCATAATGATTCAAGTTGATTAATTCCAGTTCTTTAACACAAAGTAAACTGTTTAGCAGTTTTATGAGTACACAATATGCTGTCAAAACACTGGGTGACTTAATTTATGTTCTGTTCAATTTCATGTCATCTTAAGTGTTAGGATTAATAATTAGGTGAAATGCCTCTGTCATGTGCATGGGCTTTCTACCCCCCTGTTTACTTTACTTTATTATTTGTCTTCTTAAAACGTAAAATATGTTTATTTCGGCTTTGTAATATATATATATATATATATATATATATATATATATATATATATATATTGTTTAAATTTACGGAATTATCATTTTACTCCTTATCAAACATCTCAGATTCCAAGGTATAAATCATTAGAATTTCCAGGATATAGGTACAAATCTGGTAAAAAATGGACAAGCACGGACCCCTTGAAATCAAGAGGTGGGATCAGGTGCCATGAAGGAGTAGGCATCTCCTGTCGACGGGTCACACCCACCACGAATCCATAAGTCCAAATGAAATAAGTGAGGAACGAATCTTTGTCACAATAGGTACAGACGTCTCAACAACCACCAACGGAAAGGTAACTCAGCATTCCACCAAGTGTAACAAAGTATTCGCAAACGAAACTATTATACCGACCGTTAAATATGCGGAACGTTGACATCAAACGCGGTTTTCCATATCCTTGTGTCAATAACTTGTCATTGGGTAGTTGGTTCCCAAAGAAATGCCGACAGTTTATTGAAAGACAACGTCTCCAAACATTACAAATATATTGTCCAATCTGATATTATGCAGTACAGACTATATTATTTGGTATAATCCAATTTCTAGAAACTGGTGAGCTTGAGTCTTGTGCATTCTTTCTTGACCTTGACAAGTTTAAACTTGAGGTATTGTACCATAACGACATTAAACCTGGCAATAATAGTCGTCCCTTCTTGTCATTATGGGCAATGTAACGCATTTCACGTGATGCCGTCTTACCTGAAACGTAAACGTTAGTAGAATCATCCCCAAATTACCAAATGGTTTCCCATCCCACCAATTTATGTTAATATATATATATATATATATATATATATATATATATATATTATATATATATATATATATATATATATATATATATATATATATATATATATATATATATATATATATATATATATATATTGCTTGTTTGTGTTTTTAAATTCAAAGTTTGTCAGTTCACCTCCGGAAGGCCGGATGTCTCCTCTCATGCTTGCCTTGTAATGTTACGTCATTAACGAGATTGTATGTACTGTCCCAGCAGAAAAAGCCTCAAATAATATAGTTTTTATTTGTAAGGCACATTACTGTAATTGTTTATTAGAAGAACTTGGGTTTAATACGAATTCTGGAAATCCTACATACACACGTAGCTCACTTTCAAAGGACGAGAACCTTCAAAATCACGTGTCCGTATTACGCTCATTTGATATACCTACAACGGATACCGATTTCGAGCTACCACAGGATCCAGCAAATGTTCTACCAAACCTTTATCTAAACTTCTTAAAACCCCATATAAGCAAAGATACATAGCAGGATCCAGCAAATGTTCTACCAAACCTTTATCTAAACTCCTTACCAAGATATTGACAGCCGTTAAGGAGAAACTTCTACAATACTGTACAGTTGCTTATTCCAGAAGCGCGTAAATCAGATGTGGATACTTAAAAATTCTAAACAGCTTTTAGAAAATATGAAGGCACATGATTTTTCTCGAATTCACAGTATCAAAACTTATGACTTCTCTACTCTTTACACAACTATTCCACATAAAAAATTAAACGAAAGACTTTTCAGCATCATAGACAACTGTTTTTTCACTAAAGGTTGTACCCGAAAATTTAAATATCTAGTGATTGGCTATCAGGATACTTATTTCGCCAAACACCACTCTGATTCTACACATAATTACACTGAAGTTGATATAAAAAAACATGCTGGAATTTCTAATAGATAATATATTTGTAATGTTCGGAGACTGTCGGCATTCCTATGGGAACCAATTGTGCTCCTTTATTGGCCGACCGGAAGGCTGGATGTCTCCTCTAATGCCTGGCTTGTAATGTTACGTCATTAACAAGATTTATGTGCATAACTCTTGTCCAAATATTGAACAAAATAAGACCTTTAATTGTCCCAGAATTTAACGCTGAAATATAAACAAAGTACCAAAATTATGTTTTTTGACCCAATCAGTTGAACTTGATTTTGACAAGATGTAAATGTCAAAAATAAATTAAGACAATTTATGACTAGTTTGGTAAAAATTGAAAAATGTGTAAACCAAAAAAATCATAGAAGTACCACTACAGTCAAAATTTGAATTTGAATATCATTATTCAAAAGAAAGCAGTTTTGGCGTATAAATGAAATTTATATTTATAGTAACAGTAGCCATATTTAATAAGAGGGGTAAAACAGATAAACTTTGGAAAGAGAGTCATTCAAGTACTAGTTTTTGTCTTTTGTGAAATGTCTGAGTTATGGCCTAGAGCATTGTGAGTTAACGAACGGAATAAGGGACACACACTGAACAGGGTCACGTAATGAAATGCGACAAGACCAAAATGCCAACTTTCCAAAATAGAATCACTATAAAAGAGAAGAATTTCTCAAAAAACATTAAAAATGAATTTCATAAATTTCATGTAAACTGCCGTTGACCTGTTTGCTTGTTTATGTTTACTCTCGAAAATATAAGTTTATATTCTTGAGGAAATGAAGTAAAACTGTCTTTTATGAGGAAAAACATAAAATACTAATTGAAAAAGATGTTGTTGTATTAAATCAAACCGTGTACTTACTTTTCCCACGGCTACATATCTTATCTCAAATTTCAGTTTTATGGATTATACTACCGACAGAAAAATGTATCCATCGATCTGATCGTCTAACTCAATTAAGAAATTGGCATATACATATGTATATGAAATAAGGCACAACATAAAACTCTTTAGGATGTCCAGGATATACGTACAAATCTGGTAAGAAAATGGATATACGCAGACCTCTTCAAATCAAAAGGTTGGATCACGTACCATGGATGAGTAAGCATCCCCTGTCGACTGGTGACATTCGCCCAGTTCACAGTTCACAGTCAAATAAAAATGAAACACATGAGGAACGAATCCTCGTCACAATTGGTACAGACGTCTCAACAACCGCCACCGAACAGGTAACTCAACATTTTACTTAGTGAAACAGAGTAATCGCAAACAAGACTATTACCCTAACACACTATACATATTCACTGCTTTATCAATCTTAAAAGAGAGGTCGTTGTCCGTTGTCGTTGGTTTTTCAAAATCATCGTAATTACTTTAATATGCACTTAATCATGAAAATGCTATAAAATTCTTAGAAATGAAAAATTAAAAGCATCATGATTCAAAGTCAATGTGTCTAAGGCATATGTAAATTTCATACCCAAATATTTCTAACAGTTTTAAGAACATTGGATCAAATGTCAAGCTAACAGCTCGATTCATAAATATCAAATCAAAATAGCTCGACAACTTTAATAATTTCTTATATATATATAAATTTGTATTAGCAATATCAAACCTATGAAAGTGGCCACAACAAATGCTCTAGGCGATCGTTTTTGTCAATACGACTTCAGTTTAGCTCGAATTTGATAGAAATGTATTTTTTCGAAATAAAAATAAGGTATCATACAAGATCAAATGATAAATCTAAATGTATTGTTAAATCCGTCTCAGAGTACTCAATGTAAAATGAATATCTTAGCACTTGAGCAGTTTAGAAATCAAATGATGGTATCTGAATAAAATATTACATATACATTGTATATAATATTTTGCTCAGATACCATCATTTAAACCAATTTAATTCAACAAACAATAAAAAAAAGCTTCTGAATCATTCCCAGTGTTTTATTTCCCATGGTAGTCATATTTGTTTCAGGTTTCTAATAGAAACAAGCCCCAACATCCGACATAAAAGGCGAGCTTGCTAAATCAATCATCATTGTCTTAACTACAGCCGCATAGATTAAACGTGTGAAGTAATGAATCACCTACATGTCGAAAATAAATATTGATATCAACAAAGTTCATTTACTCTATCAAGACATTTCGCTGCCTAATATACAATTTACAAGCATGTCCTTAATCAGTTAAAACATGGGAATATAAAACACAATTCTAAATTTATCCATCAGAAAATCGTAAAATTATAAACAAACGAACGCTCAGACCACCTGTTATGATATGAATGTCCTCACTTCAGAAATAACGAAGACAACACAGACCAAAGGTCAACTCGGAAATATATATTCGAATACTCAGCTCGTTTTACAGTATCACTCGCATCCGTTTGAAATAGTTTGTTACCAACGTTTCACAGCTATCTATCCCTTATATCGTTACTTTGATGTCATTTTTGTAAATATATGAGTACTTTGCCTTTGGTCCAGTGTTGCGCGACCCGACAGCTCACATTACCGAGTTCACCAGATGATGTGACGCTGTGTAAACAACAAAACCAAAAAGTGCAGATAACTGGTAGGATTTTATTTGCATTTACGTTCAAAGTGAATATTAAATTACGGATACTAAAATAATGAATTTAAAACTTATTACAAAAACAATTTATAACGTATTTTTATTGAAGTTTTTATGTAAAAAATAATGCAGAATGTTTATGATTTGAGTACAGTGTATGTTTTGATTATATGTCATCTGTCCACTCTTTCGCTTTGTAAGTACAAGTGTGAAATAACTTGTTCTACGGCCTCGCCTTTTAAAGCGGATTTGAGAATCAATTAATTTTGCTAACATTTAACAAAATTTTCTGCCTACGAATAATAAATTGGGGGTGTTTCAAATGCATTATATTTGCATTATAAATACTATAAACATAATACCAAAGTTATAATGCTCAAGATATCGTTTCTGTCAATTAGACTTCATCAGTTGAGCTCCAATTTGAAAAGTATGTGTTTTTCTAAAGATAAAGTGGTGTCATACAGGGCCAAATAATATATCTAAAAGTATAGCCGAAATCCCTCTAAGAGTAACCACTGTAAAAAAAAAAATGACTATCTTAGCTTCAGAAAATTTTCGAATTTAAATGGTGTTAACAGTGCCAAATATTCCTTTAGTATAAGATGAACAACTGGTACCGAAATACCAGGTACTAGGTTTATGTATATAGGTTTATGTATATATATATATTGAATCAAAACTTGTTTATAAAAGTTACGATTACAGCTTTAAGTATAAACTAATTGCCTGGAACAAAAATACCAGGTTTATGTATACCCTTTGGGATTCAGACGGCCCACCAGCAGTGGTAACGATATAGTGGTTATTAATATTTATAATAATAGTTATAGTTTTGCACAAAAAAGTCAAAACAAATGCTCAAAACGATCATTTCTGTCAAAATGACCGACGTGATCGTCAGTTGAGCTCGAACATATCTTGTTGATGATTTGTAGTAGATATGCTGAAGAATATATGCCTGAGGTTTAAAGGTCATCGGCTAAATATCAAGGAAAAAGCTCAAGTTGGATTAAAAAATTGTCTGTAAATGCAAATCACTTAAACAGTAGGGAAAAGTAGCTGTTATAGACAGGTGATGTATTTAAAGAGGCGACCTTTCATGCAAGCTTGAATATGTATATGCCGACTGCAATTCCATTCATTGCAAGTATATAGAGCGATGTAACGTATACTCAAGTAATTGTATTCACGTGACCCGAGTGTTAACCGCTACATTTTGGCGTAGGAATGCATGAACGAATCAATAAACAATAGAATATCACATATTTATTTCTTATTTATTTAATCGTAAAAGCTATACATTACCAGAAAACAAAGAGATCGGAAACACAAGACTAGATCTACATCTGTAGCACACTGTACAGCCTACAGGCCCATATCGCGATACATCTAGGTCATGTTATGGATAGAACCACAGACCACAAAAACGAAAGTTCGCTTCGTAGTTAATTGTCAATAGCATTGTGTGAAATCAAGCCGTGTGAAATACTTACGTAAGTTACGTACAAATTAGTCATCTGATTGGGAAAACATGGCAAATAAAATGGCTACTTTCAGTTTTCATGAATGAATCTTAGCAGTCTCCCTTCTCGTAAGGTCACACTCAAACTTTCTATGGTATATCCCATTACTAATATATCAGAATTCAAACGCAAATTCGTTGTAAATACATTATACAGCATAGTCATGGGCGCGGCCATTTGCATTTTCAATTCTCTTCTGACACATTTAACCTTCCGGCACCAAGCATTCGAATATTTTAAAATAACCTCAAAACAAATCTGACACTTATTCAAAATTTTCAATATCACCTGTTTCATATCAAAATGATATGTCTCACTTAACTGTTTCGTCATATGTAAAACTCCACCGTAAAGCTAATTAAATACAATCAATTTCGTAACCAGCTGACTACAGAATCACAGAAAATGGTAATATATATATATATATATATATATATATATATATATATATATATATATATATATATATATATATATATATGTATATATATATATATATATATAAGAATTGTTTTTCATTATTTTAAGAGAAGCATGGAGTTTATATGCAATGGATCATGGGAAAAAATTAAGATTTTCAAAAAAATGAAAAACAATACTTAATTGTATTTCAACTCAAAATAATATGAAATTGTACATTTTTAATATATATGACAGAGTATTTGCAGGAAATTTGCGGAAGAATATTTCTATGAAGTATCAATGTCATCCGATCAAAAGTTTAGATCGCAGTACAACATGAATATTTCTATATTTTTGCTGTTCTTGTTGTTGTGGAGTTCAACATTCCATTATTCAAGAACAAATTGCGATATTTAGACCTCGTTAAATCAGACATTTACAATCCAGAATATTTCAAGTGAAGCAAATATGTTCATATCTATTCATAGATTAAATCTCAGCTAAATTTATGCAGTGCAATTTATTAATGAATATCAAGTGGTATAAATAATGCCTTATTTCATTATTAGATCTTATTATATAAAACACATTAAAGAAAATCATATGGAGCACCGTGTTCAATTACTGTGATCAAGCCCGCATGATGTTATACAGCAGTCTGATTTGAAACAGTCGAGATCATTTCCTTAGTTTATAGCCTGTGATTATGAAGAGCATTATGCTAATCAGTTTGATTCAATAGTTTGCTATATTGTATGATTAC
Source organism: Atrina japonica (assembly GCA_030159075.1). Classification (NCBI taxonomy): domain Eukaryota; kingdom Metazoa; phylum Mollusca; class Bivalvia; order Pterioida; family Pinnidae; genus Atrina; species Atrina japonica. The sequence goes on along the minus strand of BROG01000047.1, from coordinate 272,399 downwards.
CGAACCTCTCAACGATTTTTATCTCGCCGGGACGAATGTCCGGACAGCTAGTTCCATATCTCCGGTATTGCCGTCGTCCGCTGCGTCCGTAGACAAAACTTTAACCTGGCGTATAACTTTTTAACCGCAAAAGAAATGGCTCTGATATTTCATATAGAGACTTCTTGTGACAAGGGTTTTAATTTGTAACCTTGACTTTTTGACCTAGTGACCTTGACCTTGATCTTTGACCTACTTTTCAAAACATATAACCTTCGCAATAGCTTTTAAAGCATGAGAGATGGGGCTTTGATATTTCGCATATAGCTTTCTTCTGACCAGAGCTTTTATTTAGTACCTAGACGTTTGACCTAGTGACTTGAACTTTGACCGACTTTTCAAAAACTTTAACCTTGGCTTTATCTTTTAAACCACGAGGAATAGGGCTTTGGTATTTCACGTATAGATTTCTTATGACCAGAGCTTTCATTTAGTACCTTGACTTGACATAGTGACCTTGAACTTGGACTTTGACCTACTTTTCAAATATATTTACCTGCGCTGAAGGAATAACAATTTTACCAGTCCTTTGATCCTGTGGGTCAAATATCTATTTTGGAAATTTACACCCATTTCGGCGAGCTTTTTTGTCCGCTGACAACTCTTGTTCTGTTATGTTGTAGCGAAAAATTTTGAATTAACAATTTCTCCTTGATACCATAAGACGGGAAAATATTTTCCACAAATTGTCGTCAATGGCAATCAGGCACTGTAACAAACTTGTCAATTGTCCGTATAAAAAAACTTTCGACAACGCTAAACTTCCACATAAAATCAGACTTGGATAAAGACAGTATCAAACCTTTATTGATAAGAGGGGAAACACTATGGTTATTCTTTTCACGTAGACAGTGACGTTATCGGCTATATGTATAGTGACATTATCAGCTATACGTATAGCGACGTTTCAGCTACAGCGCTATGCCAAAAGTATTCGCGATTTTTCAAAATGGCGGACGTAAACAACGATGTGCTTCATGAAATTAAACATTGAATTGTTAAATAAAAACTGACTTACTTTTATCAACACTTGGTGAGATCACCATTGGACTTAATGACAGCTAATAGTCGACGAGGAATAGATTCATACAACAATTTAATGTAGTTTTCATCGAAGAAATTTTAGATGTGTGAAATCGTGTCAAACAATTCCTTGGGAGTCTTGATACTTGGAGCTTGATATTGTAATTTTTTCTATTTTGAGCCATAAATTCTCAACTATATTAATGTCTGGTGGCTGAGCTGGCTAAACATTTGTGGGAATAGTATTTTGTTGTTTGTATTGTTGAGTAATACGAGATCTATGGACAGGGATGTTATCATCTTGAAAACGATAGATTTTGTAAAGGAAATGTCGGAAGTTGATTTTCTAAAATGGAAATGTATTTCTAAACATTAATATTTCCATTCACTATGTTGAGAATGCCTTTTAAAACTTTCCCCTGTCGTAATTTCTCTGACGAATAATCCAGTTTTATCCTGTTTTGACAGCTTCCGCGGGTGTCCGTTTCTTTTCAGATTTTTTATTTCACCAGATATTTTTTTTCAAATAGATCTAGTGGTTGACTCGGGTATTCGTAATACATTCTGAATATGATATCTTACGGTTTTTGTCCTTCTAATTTCATTTCAATAAAAAAAATTTCCACATCATCTGAGATTCCTGTTCGTTTTCTACTCGCTGCAAATAACTGGTTTATTTACATTACATATCAGAGTGCAGACGATAAAAACTTATCGGTGACGTCACTTCTGATGTCACGGCACCTCTAGAAATTTGGATGACCAACATGGTATATGATAAGTTATCATCTATTCCCTAAGCGAAGCGCACAGCGAAAACGTTGAAATTACGTAAAATTCGCAAATACTTTTGGCACGACGCTGTATATGTATTGCGACGTTATCATCTATATGTATAGTGACGATACCAGATATATGTATAGCGACGTTATTAGCTTTATGTATAGAGACGTATCAGCTATATTTTAGCGACTTTACCAGCTATATGTATAGCGACGTTATCAGCTATGTGTACTGCGACATTATTTGCTATATGTATAGCGACGTTACCAGCTATATGTACTGCGATGTTACCAGATATATGTATATCGATGTCACTAGCCATATGTACAACGGTGTTATCAGCTATATATATGGCGACGTTTCCAGCTACTTATACTGCAACGTGATCAGCTATATGTATAGCGACATTTCTAACTATACGTCTAGTGACGATACCAGCTATATGTATAGCGACATTACCAGCTATATGTCTAGCGAGGTTATCAGGTATATGTCTAGAGATATTATAAGCTATATGTATAGCGACGTTACCAGCTATATGTATAGCGACATTATCAGCTATATGTATCCAGACGTTATCATTTATATGTATAGCAACGTTATCAGCTATATGTCTAGTGGCATTATTAGCTATATGTATAGTGACGTTACCAGCTATATATATAGCGATATTTTGAACTATATGTATAGCAAAATACCTGCTACATATAAACCGACGTTATCATCTATATGTATAGCGACGTTTCCAGCTATATGTATACGACAGTATCAGCTATATGTATTGCGACGTTATCAGCTATACTTATAGCGAGGTTATCAACTATATGTTTTGCGACGTTATCAGCTGTCTGTATAGCGAGGTTATAAGCTTTATGTATAGCGACGATATCAGCTATATGTAAAGCGACATTACCAGCTATATGTACAGTGAGGTTATCTGGTATATGTATTGCTACGTTATCAGCTATGTCAATGTGATGGAACTTTTTAATTCCAGCATAAACGAAGTCACGGGCATCGTTCATACAACAGACCCAACATACATGATGTCATTTTTTCATCTCTTTCACCTTACGTTAACATAAAATGGGTCTTCATCACATTCGTAGCAAACTTTATTCTATTCCTTTAGACTTCTAAATGAACTTTTTCAGGAAGCAAGAATAAATCCCCAAACGCATTCTTCAACCCCGGAATACACACTGAACTCCGTTATAATGGACATTGCTTATCACAGACTGTTCAAGCCTACACGCTTTACTAGATGACTGTTCCGAACAGACACGTCTTTTCCTTAAACTTAAATTTACAAATAAAGGTATAAACGCTTTAAACATTAGCAATGTTCTAAATCACAAAAAATTCAGTCCTGTGTTCCGCCATATTTTAAATTGAAGACCACACCTTGCATTTCATATAGCTATAGAAATCAACCATCTTCTGCATAACATCGCCACGTGTTCATGTGCATCATTTCCCTTCAAATATAATCCTATCGGGCATGTCATCACCGGTGACGTTTCTATTGTTGAAAATGAAACTCTAAAATCTTAAAAGAGAGACCTCTTAAAGGTCCAAAATACGGCGAAGCCCTTTTCTTTAATTGGCGACAGAATTTCAGTTTAGTTATGAATTCTGTCAAATATTATGCCAGACGATGGGCCAAACATGAAGACGTGGAACTAGACACTTTGTCTGAATGGCTAAAAGCTATACGGTGGTTAATAAAATCTCGTATTTGGAAACTTAAAGGAACTATGAAAACACGTTATCCCTCTGTATTCAGTTATCCAGAAGTGGTAACCGAGCTGGATAGATTACATGACCAATATGTACGGGTCCCAGCAGACAAAGCCTCAAATAATATAGTTTTTATTTGCAAGGCACATTACTATAATTGTTTATTAGAAGAACTAGGGTTTAATACGAATTCTGGTAATCCTACATACACACGTAACCCACTTTCAAAGGACGATATCCTTCAAAATCACGTGTCCGCATTGCGTTCTTTACAACCGATACTGATTTTGAGCTACCATATATATATATTGGATACCTAAACTTCACAAGACCTCATATAAGCATAGATACATAGCATGATCCAGCAAATGTTCTACCAAACTTTTATCTTTACTTTCTACCAAGATACTGACAGCCGTTAAGGAGAAACTTCAGCAGTACTGTACAGTTGCTTATTCCAGAAGCGGTGTAAATCAGATGTGGATACTTAAAAATTCTAAAAAAAACTTTTAAAAAATTTGAAGGCACACAATTTTTATCGGATTCACAGTATCAAAACATACGACTTCTCTACTCTTTACACAACAATTCCACATACAAAATTAAAAGAGAGACGATTTAGCATCATAGACAACTGTTTTTTCACTAAAAGTGGTACCATGAAATTTAAATGCCTAGTGATTGGTTAACATGATACTTATTTTGTCAAACACCACTCTGATTCTACATTCCACACATAAATACACTGAAGATAATATAAAAAAGATGCTGGAATTTCTAATAGACAATATATTTATAATGTTCGGAGACGTGGTCTTTCAACAAACTGTCGGCATTCCTATGGGAACCAGTTGTGCTCCTTCATTGACAGACCTGCTCCTTTATTCATACGAAGCAGACTTCATTCAGATACTGCTGAATCAAAAGAAGAAAAAGTTAGCGGTGTCCTTTAATTTGACATTTAGATATATCGATGACGGTTTGTCAATTAATAATGACAATTTTCATACGTATGTCAATGCGATATATCCCAGCGAACTAGAAATTAAAGATACAACAGACTCAAGCACACACGCTTCGTACTTAGACATATTACTAACTATAAACACAGACGGGAAATAAACAACTGAGCTATACGACACACGCGACGATTTCGGCTTCCCATCGTTAGTTTTACACATTTAATAGTAATATCCCACAATCACCCGCATATGGAGTTTATTTTTCACAAATGATGAGATATGCCAGGGCGTATTCAACATATGAACATTTCATATGCAGAGGTAAACTACTCACTGACAAATAATTGACACAGGGATATCGAAAACCGCGTTTGATGTCAACGTTCTTGTCTTGTTTGCGACTAATCTGTTTCACTAAGTGAAATGTTGTGTTCCCTTCTTGATTGCGGTTGTTGAAACGTCTGTACCAATTATGACGAGGATTCGTTCCTCGCGTATTTCATTTTAATTTGACTGTGGACTCACAGCGGGTGTGACCGGTCGACAGGGGATGCTTACTCCTCGATGGACCCTACTCCCACCTCTTGATTTCAAGAGGTCCGTGTTTGTCCATTTTTTAACAGATTTGTACATATATCCTGGACATCCTAATAATTTATACCTAGGTATCTGAGACTTTTTATACTATATGTATACTATACTATACTATATTTACAGCGAGGTAATCAGCTATATGTATAGCGGCGTTATCAGCTAGATTTATACCGATATGCTGGACATCCTAGTGATTTATACTTGATATATATATATATATATATATATATATATATATATATATATATATATATATATATATATATATATATATATATATATATATATATATATATATATATATATATATATATACATACATTGCGACATTATCAGCTATATGTATGGTGACGTTATCCGGTATATATACAGTCAAGTTGTCAGCTATATGTATAGCGAAGTATCAACTATACGTATAGCGACATATCAGCTATTTATTTTGTCTATACATCTGATGTAAGTCAGACGTACACGGTTAATTATGAATATGTTTAGGTAAATTAGTTTAACCAGGAAAACAAAGTAAATACATGTATATAATTAAGTAATTTTACATAGCCTAATTAGGAAGTGGTCTATAAATAAGTATATATATATATATATATATTCTAGAAAACAAACCATATCCTCCATAATAAGCACATCAGTACTTTTATTGTGTGTAGATGATTGTATCTAAGTTTGACTCCAATGCAGTTATAAGTAACTGATATCTTTTCGACAGACAATAGCATTAGGCTTTACATTATTTAAACATCGACAGCCATATGTGCTCTAAAAAACCTTTATACTTCTGTTCATTGAAAATTTGACATTCGAAGTCCCATATCATTTCCTTTTAGATGCATAGATAAAAGACAAAATTGTTTTCTTGCTGTATATTGTTTAAAAGTAAAACTTCACAGATATCACATTAGAATGTCTTAGTTTCATCCGATCCCCTTCCAAAGAAGAAATCTTAGTTCATGAAATGAAGGATACCACTTTCTGTTTCGCAAACGATCGTCTACAGCATTTGTTTTTACCTCGATTTATAAAAAGAACTATAACTTTGTTATTTTGGTGATAATATTTTCATCCGCTTTCGGAATACAAAAATGACAACGAAGTATATAACTGAAACAATGAGGCTTTAATGCGAGCGATATTACCTAATTGACTTATGTCTAATCAACACTCAAAAGCACAGTTACAAAATATATTTCGGGCGTTTTATGATTCACTTATCGCTAACAGTTCATAAAAATACAAACGCAATATATCTATCTAAAGTCTATAACGTTTTAACATACTGGAGATGTAATATTGGTTAAATACGGAAACCGGATAGTGCCATTATAAAAATTTAAACTTTCTAAAACTTTAACGAGAAACTTTTCTAGTAATTACGAAAAAGTTTCAATATAACATAAATTTATACTTAACAGACTTTTCATTTACCAAAAATAAATTGAGTTTCAGCAAACACAAATGCATGAATATGATGAGGGAATCCGGAAAAGTTTTAATTATAAAATCTTTATTTGAGAAGATATATATATATATATATATATATATATATATATATAATATATATATATATATATATATATATATATGTGTGTGTGTGTGTGTGTGTGTGTATGTGTGTGTGTGTGTGTGTGTGTACGTGTGTGTGTGTGTGTGTGAAAAAAGTAGGGACAGTCCCTTCATCCTGGTTCCAACGCATTTGCCAGGGTTGTCCCTGGTTTTAGGCATCCAACATGCGTGTTAACCACGGTTTTGAAACGACTAAAAGTAACTCAGACCTACATGTGACATATTACGATAAAAATAGACTGCGTAAAATAATTATAACTCGAATTTACACATTGAATTCAGAATTATAAATTTATTAATACATTAATTAAGAAAATATCTTTATATTGTTAGATCTGTTGATCGCCCACTGGTCCTAAGGTCCATCAGTCCGAAAGTCCACCAGTCCGAAGGCCCACTAGTCCGAAAACTATGTACATAAATTTTATTAAAAAATTTGAATAAAGTAAAATTGAAGAAGTACCAATCAATAATCAAAACTCAAAAAGTAGTATTTCCTGGATGAAAATAGAATGCAAGTTAATACTGTAGTTGGATTTGTGACAGGTAGTATACGTGGTCTCCAAAAACAAAGTAATGAGTCGGTGTTATCAGTGGTGTGTCTGATTTCCAAACTGAGGAATGAAATTTTACAAAAGTATTTATGAGAATTTGGGACAATCGTTTGTAAATAATAGATCTAGTTTAAGTTTGAAAGGTGTTGATGAACATAAACATAATAGAGAAATTAGATAAGTACATAATTGCTTTGACAGTGATAAAAATAATTATGTAAAGAGAGGATTAACATGTGAAGTAAGTCCATTTCCTGTATCATAATTATTGTCCAGGTGTCAGAAAGTCTAAGCACATATGGTGGGAAAACATAAACAATTGAATCTGTAAATTGACAATTACAATATGTGAGTAAATTAAAAAGTAAACATACATATGAAAATAGAAAGACAATTTTGTTTTCAAAAGTACAGAAATGATCAAAATAAAAATGTTTGAATTTAGTTTGGTGACAGAAATATCGTATCTTTAACTTGAACAAAATTTCATGATATCGTGGAAACGTTATTCCGAGAAAGTACGAGAAAAGTTTCTCGTTATTACGAGGTTTCTCGTTATTACGCGAAAGTTTCACGTTCTTACGCGAAAGTTTCACGTTCTTACGCGAAAGTTTCTCGTAATTAAGAGAAGGTTTCTCGTTATTACGCGCAAGTTTCTCGTAATTACGAGAAAGTTTAATTTATTAACATGGCACTATCCGGCTTCCGTAACTAAAGGATATTAGTGTTGTGCAATTGTCTTCACGTGTATTGCCATGTTTCGGTTTACTTTATAAGTCAAGCTTTGTGTAATAGTTACAGTAAATGTTATATAAATTATCATGGATGTTCTGTTATTGCCATAATTTTAATTGCCTCGTTTCTTTACCTTTTATCTCTAGTGATTTATCGGTTACCACAAATACAATTATGAGGGATTATTTTTTGGAGAAGACTCTGTACAATCGGAAAACATCTTTAATTTGTTTGATCTAAATGACAAGCAAACGGAAAATGACTCAAATCAAGTGATATAGCACATGATTTAATGGAACTGTTAAAATATTGCTTTTGTTCCATCGCTTACATATAGTATGCCATGACATTTGCTATGGACCTGCATGTTTTTTGGTTTGTTTTTTTTTTTTTTTTTTTGGGGGGGGGGGGGTTGGGGTTTTTTTTTGGTTTTTTTTTTTTTTTTTTTTTGCTTGATTGGGTTTTTTTTAGGGTGGGGTAGTAAGTTCCGTCGAAAAGACTCGGAGAGTAAATGGCGGAAGAGACACTTACTATATGTTGAATCTTAATCAAGACCTAGTTTCGAATCTATAAATTCCACATTCGACACATACAAAATGTCCTAAATAAATGCAACCCTACACTACAAATGAACATGATTTTCAAAATATAATATGAAATAAATTAAGATATTGATATCAATTTTTTTTATTAATTTAATATCAAAAATTGTTCACATTATGGCCTTTTTACAACTACCCTGTATATATTCTAAATGGTCACAGACTTATCTTTTCGTTAGTCCATATTTGTGAAATCACAAATGTTATCGGTCAATGTTACCATGAATAAAACTCCAGTATGTTCATTATAAATAAATGGCAGATGATGATAGTCTTGGGTTAATAGTCTTGCTTGTGACACATACTATACATATGTTCACTGACTAGGTCAAGCTTGAGGTTTCCAGTTCGATCCCCGTTACTGTACCTACATCTTTTGAGCCGATCTGGTTCAGTCGGTAGCAGGCTCGACTCTTGATCGTGAAGTCGTGAGTTCGAGTCAGCCGACGGTAGATCAATTTCCTGTCCTTCGGATAAGACAGTAAAACCCGAGGTCCCGTGTCACAGTAGGTGTCGGCACGTTAAAGAACCCTCACTGCTCAATGGCCGCAAGTTCCGAACATAGGCCAAAATTTGAAGCCCTTCACCGTCTCCATATGAGTGAAAGATTCTTGAGTGGGACGTTAAACATCAATAAACAAACAAACAAACCTACTTCTTTTTAAATGACTATTTCAGTACAAAACGCCCGGTTTAAGAAGTGAAAGTAGAAAACAGAGATATATAATCAGGACATCGCGAAGTGAGACTTAAATTTTTGTATATAAATACGCTTGATAAACATTAATTATCTGGGAATATTCATATCAATATATGGAAAATTTCTCCCACGCATGCTTGTTAAATTGTAAATATGAATGTTATTATACAGGTTTGCCAGTAAAAATTCATCCACCTTTGTGATAAACGGATATGCAGTATGAAAAATATAATGGTATGACGAACATCTTAGCTACTAAAATCAATTTGCAGTGGTGTCTATCAATCACTTTTGGAAATCTACATAGGGATGGGATTTGTATCAAAAGATTTAACGAGATAAATAATGCACCACACTTAACGGGCGCGTTTATCAACTCCCCGTTTGATATTGATGCTCAAGTGCTTCAGTTTATGCGACAATCAAGGTGAATAAAATACCATAAACATGAAAGTGATGAAGTGTGGTGATAACTTGCGTGGGTTCGAGCACCACCGGAAGTGACGCAGAACCTTTGCTCGCTTTGTGGGGAAATTATATTATGTTTTCCCAGGTACAAGCAACCGGTTTCTCTCATCCTTCATTAAATGCCACCATATAACTGAAAATTGTTGAGTGTGGCATGAGCCACCGATACACAGACACAAACAGAACTACCATGCTCATCTGTTTACTATGTATGTTCAATCTGAGAATCGAAGGTAGGTCGCGTCGGTGAACAGTATGTGGGCCAGTACCCTACGGCATTTCGCACAAATGTAATATCAGTGTCTGTAAATGTTTCAAAGTGTTTCTTGTATATCCAGAACCCGAATTACATAACACTAATTAAACTTTTGTTACATTCCGACTGTGGTACACCAAGATGAAAAAAAAAAATCCATTCCGAAAAATCTTCAATGATTCTGTAACTGTATTATTTAACACTTCATATAGTCATACTGTATATTGTTTATCCAACACTTATTAGTTCATCTGAACGTTTTTCTGATCACCTGTTATCCGTCGTCTGTTCGTACGTCTGTCCAGATTTCTGTGAATACACAGAAGAGATTTTGACGAAACTTTACAGGAAGCAAGGATCTATAGTCCTCTACCAAGTTTGTGTTTTAACTCCCGATCGACTAATGGGTAGATCCAGGTTGAGGGCAAATAGGTCTCGGGGAATACCCCTCTTTGAAAATCTTCTTTCCGAGAACTGTTGCATGGATTGAAAAACTCATTGCTTTTGAGTGCTCTACATTGTAGAAATAAGAAAAATTAATTTTGATGCGTTTTTGACTTTTATTTTTTTAGACTTTGTCATTTTCATTGATTTTGGTATGTTTTCTTTGCTTTTTCTCCCTCTGGACTCACAATGATTCATTAATTTTATGTGTATTACCTGTAATGAGATTTAAAAATGCTTTATGAAAGTCTTGAATTTTAAAGATTTTGTTTTTTTTTGCATGGATGTATGATTCAATTTCGTGTGTTTCGAAACTTTATGTGAAATTAAAGAATCTTTCCATATGTCAATCGCGCTATCTCTAACCTTGTGTTTGTCCAATATCTGCCAGACTTATACATTGTTCCCTGAACCTCCTGAAGATACGCATATTACAAATATAAAAACAACGGTTGCCGTCATTATACAAGGTGCACTTTAAAACACAGTCATGTTAAGGACTTGGGGAGCGACATACATATTAGACCCTTTCCAACCATACAAGTCCATATTAGACTGGTTTTAAGCAATAGAAAGACAATACCACTCAAATATCCAGGGGTGGAAGGTGGAAGTTCAAGATTTCCAATTAAAATTAAAGTTCAGTCATTACATAACTGTTGTTGTATCGTTGTTTAACGCCCCACTCAAGAATCTTTCACTCATATGGAGATGCCACCAAATGCCGGTGAAGGGCTTCAAATTTTGACTTATCTTGGCACTTATGGCCATTGAAGAGTGAGGGCTTTTTAACGTGCCGACTCCTATTTGGACACGGGACCTCGGTTTTTACTGTCACATCCGAAGGACAGGAAAATCCAGTCCCATCCACCGAGGCTCGAACCCGCGATCCTCCGGTTGAGAATCGAGCACTCTACAGCGGAGCCACGACGGCTCTTCATTACATAACTTTTATGATATGAATGCCGTTGATTGTATGTACAATGTAGGAATTTAAATTTATCAGATTTGATGATGCATGTGAAATTGGTTGATATTTTTGTTATGGGTGCAAAGATAATATAGATATCGTTTCACTGATAAACTACTTATATTGGCTGTTATGTATGCAAAAAAGAAATGAAGTATAATTCAATTTTACACATTTATAAAAATCGACAATTTTCCAAGTAAAAATCATCTGCGAAGTTGCTGAAATAGTGTGTGATTTAATATGTCAATTTCGACTCAACTGTTATCAATTGATAGCTCGACCTTACTTTAACAATGTACTTTAGTTCTGACCTGTTTTTTCTGTTTTCATCGCTGTAGGTATTGCCTTTAGATTTCGCATCTAAATAGATCTGACATTGCGTAATAATGAACTTTTCCGCTGTAGGTATTGCCTTTAGATTTCGCACCTATAATAGATCTGAACTTTTCCATCGTCTGAAGCAGTTTATTCTGTTTCACTAAATGATATGTTGAGTTACCTGTTCGATAGGGGTTGTTTAGTTGCATGTACAGATTGGTACGAGTATTTGTCCCTTACATATTTGATATGAATCTTACTGTGGACACACGGCGGGTGTGACCGGTCAACAGGGTGATTACTGCTTCATGCCACCTGATCCCACCTCTGGATTTCAAGAGGTCGGTGTTTTTCCAATGTTCACCAGATTTGTATATGTACCCTGGACATCCTGAAAATTTATACTTTGGTATCTGATATTTTATGTTTCTAAGCCAAAACGTCAATTTTGATAACTATCTCATATTTGTATTAGTAATGTATGAGTAATGAAAATGTCAAAAACAATAACATAGGAAATGAGACCTCACGCGACGATCTAGAGTGTCCTTCTCACAGGCGACTGGTTCTTGTTTCAATACCTGGTCAAGCTAGATAATCAAAAACATACGTACTGTCCGCGTAGCTCACTTAAGAAAAATGAAGATTGTCCATTATTTCTTCATTACCCACACTTCGTCCTAAAACAAGCCTTTTTAAACATGATTTATTTATACGGAATAAATATATTTACGAAAATTCAGTAAATCAGAAAATCGTACGGATTTCTGTATGCCATGCAAAAAGCAGTAAAATGCCTTAATACAACGTAGCCATCTGAATAGAAATAAAAAGTTGTTTTCGAGCATTTTACTGAATTCGGTTTTTTCTTGTCACCAGTTGACATATAAAAACTATCAAATAAGGCTACGGTGATAGGTACAGATGTCTTCAGTATCACTGCAGAGTCATATTAACTGACAATAGATAACCATGGTGATAGGTACAGGTGACTTACGTTTCACCATAGAGTCAGATACCCGACTGCAAATAACCATGATTAAAGGCACAGATGTCACCGGAATTACCATAGAGTCCTAATTACCAACTATAAAACCCATGCAAAAGGGGCAAATGTCACCTGCATTATCAGAGATCCATATTACAAGTCTATAAAACTGTGCTGCAGAATAAGGTCCATACGACGAATCCAATAAAATGCGAAATGACAAGAAATACTGTCTGACGTAACATTTCTAATTTTGTAGATTTTTTGCGCCGAAAACAAAAAGAGTTTCTGAATCACAATGCCCACCCTACATTTTCCTATAGGCCCCTTTTCTCAGCTGCTGACTTCAATTACCCTAGTGATAGGTTCAGACGCCTTCCGTATGACTCTTATCAACCTACTTCTAAAATAGATAATTAGACCATTATTTTAGGATTTTCCGCATCTTCCCAACTGTGGGCGACACGGATATGTGATCATGATTTTACAAGGGATATTATCAACAAAATGTCAACGACAGTCACGAAACATTTGACCTAAAATTTGAACTAAAATTATCTAAATTACATGGGTTTTCCGCTCACTCTTAAATGTAGAAAATGTCGTATTACGTTGTACAATGAACTTTACGTGTGAATCTGTTGCATATCAATACACTGCGTTGCAATTTTTCCCTCTTTATTGTCTCTTCGTTTTTGCTTGAGTCAGTACATTTTACTCTGTTAATGGGTTTTATCTGTTAGACATTCAGTTTAATTCCAAATTTTTTACAACCACCTGTTTGTTACGTAAACCACAAAAAAGAGATAAAAGATGCGTACATGACTAATTTAAAGGCTTTGATTTTAATTTAAAATGTCTGTTAATGTTTCATCTCTGTACGCAAAAATGATAACTTCAGCAAATCTGTGTTTCACTACATGATACGTTGAGTAACTTGTTTGAGGTTTAGCTGTCTGTACAAATTGTGACAACAATTTATTTCTTATTTATTTCATTTGAGTTTGACTGTGGACTTGTGTGACCGTTCAACAGGGGATGGTTCCTCCTCCAAGGCACCTGATAACACCCTTGGATGTTCAGAGGTCCGTGTTTGTCCAGTGTTATACAGATCAGTACGCTGCACCTAAACATCTTGAAGAGTAATATTGTATCACACACACACACACACACACACACACACACACACACACACACACACACACATATATATATAATATATATATATATATATATATATATATATATATACATACATAGATAGATAGATAGATAGATAGATAGATCCAAAAGTCTAAAAGGTTTTTCATTACAGCAAATTCGATTTAAGTAGATTATGTGCTGCTACAAGGTTTAATTCACTGTTTGAATGTAGACCATGAGCGGAAAAATTGATGACAATAAATAAATACATGTATTTGTATTCTCTCGATTGTCGAAACCTCTATTTTTTAAATTAAATTCGAATCACTTTCTGTTTCACTCTCAAAACTATCTGTGTGTGTGTGTGTGTGTGTGTGTGTGTGTGTGTGTGTGTGTGTGTGTGTGTTTGTTTGTGTATGTGTTTGTGTGAAATAGAGAAAAAAATGAGATCCGATTTATATTTTATCGAAACTGCTAACAAACAAAGCTAACAGTCGGCACATCAATCCATTAGTGATATCATCAGGGAATGATTTGCATGTAAAATAATGCACAGGAATGTTACCAATCATCTAATTGAAATATCAAGTGCTAGGGTAACTCGGTTTTCAGACGGTTAAGAAATATAAAATAATGTGAGTATCAATACATGTTAAAGGCGAAAAGACAACAAATTTTATATATAAACGAAAGACTTGCTCTCTGGTTTTGGGCCATATTTTTTTTTTTTTTTTTTTTTTGTCGTCGTCGTGGAATGTCGTTAAATGATAGGCCTTGTCTAGGGATAACCTTTATTAAAACGTCTCTGAGTGTTCTTTAGGAAGATAATGATAAAACGAACCAGGAACTGATATTTTGTAAAGTATAATTGTCATTTACTGTCCCGTTGCCTCAGGCTGTAGACTTTTATCTCTAATTTATGTATCGGGTATGGCATACGATATGCCTACGACATCCGCATTCTGTCATGAAGCTTTTTAATGCATTTATTTTACGTGTTTTGGAATACATGCCCATATATCAAGCTAATTACTCTTGACACAGATATACTGTCACTTGAAGAAATATAGAATTACGTTGTCCTAAAAAACATTTCTTTTCTCACGGTTTTATTTAATTACATGATTCTACAAATCTAATATTTAAATATGACGGCGTGTGGTAATGACATTTACATTTACATCCCCGATATAATATCAATTTCATTACATTGGCCTTACTCTCGTAGCATTCGGTGTCTAATGATTTGTTAAGATTACAGACTTTTAAATTAGATAACTAAATAAACAGAAAATGACTTCGCATTATTCACCTTTTTATCTAATTTGCATAATGATATTTGCATGATATGGATTTACAAAACTTTATTACCGTCATCTAATTTTATTCATTATAAATTGTTCACAATTATTATTATTTCACCATCTGAATATCTAAATGTTAGAAAAAGGAAATCTTTGAAGTATCCTGTAAAATCCTTTATTTTCGTGGACTTCAGTTTAGTTTTATTTTCCTCCAAAAACGAAAAATAATTTTCCTTAATTTTGAAATATCCTTTTGTCTATCATTCAAGTAAAAGTTTTCGTCATAGATTTAGTTTAGTTGTTTTAATCACCCATGAAAATAACGAAATTAAATCCTCAACAAAAATTATGATTTTGCAGTAATTCAAAATGTCGGATATTTTAATTTGGTATTGGATCCATGACTTCTTCTTGTATCGCTTTCATCGTATATTGACATTGTTATCACTATAATCATCATTGCAACAATTATTACAATCATAACTTTTATGGGTTTTAATGTCGTCGTCGTTATCAGTAGCAACAATCATCATAATCATCGTTATGAACGTCATAGTTATTAATCATCATCATCATCATCATCATCATCATTATCATCATCATCATCACTCGCAAACTTTCTTACAAATATCAGCTTAGGTTCCAGTGGGGGTTCGAACCTGCGCTGACCAGAAGTGAGAGACTTCATGGTTCAAAATGGGGTGCTCTAACCACACGCACTGGGGGGGGGGGGGGGGGGGGGGGGGGGGGGGGGGGGGGGGGGGGGGTGGGGGGGGGGTGGGGGGGGGGGGGGGGGGGGGGGGGTGGGGGGGGGGGGGGGGGGGGGGGGGGGGGGGGGGGGGGGGGGGGGGGGGGGGGGGGGGGGGGGGGGGGGGGGGGGGGGGGGGGGGGGGGGGGGGGGGGGGGGGGGGGGGGGGGGGGGGGGGGGGGGGGGCGGCACCGGATGCCCCAAGAAACAAATAAACTTTTACTAAGTTCTGTAATAAAACAGCATTTTATTAGTAAATGAACCAAATTTCAAATTTTTCAATTAAAACTCGCTTCATAAAAAACATAATTTAGTCGTATATCTCATGAAGATTGTTGATTGCCTCCATCAAAGTCAACGTTTTATCTAACTAATGATGGTAAATTTTCAATGTTTTTACTTCTTTGCACACAAATCATTTTAGGTCAGAAAAAAGCTCAAACCAGAAGATTGTTGTCACAAAAAATACCCCTTGCGTATGCGTTTTGAAGAGAAAACAGCCGTAAAACTGATGGGATCTGCAAAATTATCAATCTCATTTCTTTAACCGTCATTTAAGCCACTTTTAACATTTGTGTCAGTTTCTTTGATCTAATATTATTATATGATCCTTTTAATGATATAATAATAATCTGAGAAAACTGAACGGGGAGTGTATACACAATGAAACTGTTTTATCGCAAAAGGCGATAGCCGACTATAGCAATCGTCGAGTTTTTGCGCAATCGTTTATTGGCGCATATTTTGGTTTCCGTGTTATCATTAGAATTGATGAGACTGCGTGCGCGATATGATATAGTACATGTATGTTATGTACAAAAAATGTATTGAAATATTCTGATGTTAATATAATAGATTTCACAAGGTTATCGAGATCATTCATAGATACAGAATATTATTTTATCATAAATTCTAGTAAATGGGAAACAGTTTATGTATTTCCGCATACGAAGAGAGAGAGAGAGAGAGAGAGAGAGAGAGAGAGAGAGAGAGAGAGAGAGAGAGAGAGAGCATGAAAAAGATAGCGTAGCTTTCGTATTACACTGGTAGGTAAAACTAATATATGGAACAGCTATGCCGGTTAAAATCGCGTGGATAAAGATATTTAACGGCTAAACGTGTCATTTCATGATAAAAAATATGATTTTGAATGCTAAAATAGAAAACAATCGACGAGTGAAACTTGAAGTTAATACGGCTGAAATGTACCTTTCGTAAAACTATTTTTAATATGAAAACGGACAGATACTATTTTGAAATTTGGTGTAGTATTATTATCTTTAAATTTCAAGCTATTATCTCGAGTTATTTTCCGACATTTCGAGTTCCCAAAATTTCGAGTTTTAGTTTGATTATTAGATGCATTAAGTCCTGGTCAGCAAAACAATGTTGGTCGATACCTACATGTACGTGAAATCATTGGAATTAAATTTCATCTTGAACTGAGTCACTCTAATCTTGAGTATTCAATCGTTCGTTTCAGCTCTGATTTAGAAACTTCAGTACTTTGAAATATGAAATACAGAGAAAACAAGTTAAAGTACTGTAGTGTTTCTCACTTATTTTATTCAAACTTACCAGTGACGTGTTCACATAATGTGAGTGTTACAATGTATGTACTAGAGAAATTATTGAAAGATGACCCAATAAATTTTGTTGGTTAATCATACTATTTTGTTTTTGTTATTTACATACTGAGCAAATTAATCAATGTCAAATTTCTATGCTCTGTCGATACTCTAAGATTTTGGCCTTAATTTACTTGACCGTGAAATATTCTATATACTTGTATATATTTACAATACCACAGTTTTACTCCGCAAATGATATAGTGGGAAAATGAATAATCAGCTAATTAAAAAATGATACAAAGAGTAAATTGATTACAGCTACTGAAAGAAACATTTAATTTTGATGTTTGTCTTTGCATTGCATGAATTTAGAATCCTGGATCAAGATTGAAAAACATATTTACGCCCTGAGGCCTTTCTTGACGGGCTAATACCTCGGGCGTAGATATTTCAGCATATGCAATCAATTACCTATGCGTATTTGTCAGATACATTTTGAAAACGTATGTATGCTACTTTTGTGTTCTCTTCTACCCCGGTTTACTCTACCCAGGTTTAGTCTACCCAGGTTTAGTATTAGACTAAGTAGGTACTGACAATAAACTGTATTTAGCCATAGCCATATCAAACATTATTATTTATGTGTAGCGCAATGATTAAAACACTCGCAGTCCGATCCTTTGATTGGACAATAAAGTAGGTGGGATGGTAATCAGTCGCCAAGTCGGATACGTGGGTTTGTTCCGGGTACTCCGCCCCCCCCCCCCCCACACACACACACAACAAGGGCCCCTAACGCCAACATCATAGTCAACGAGAGAGATCTACATCAGATGACATAACTTGTATGTTAATCGTTGTAAAATAGATAAAGATACCGTATAAGTGAAAAGTTTAGTGAGATGCAAATTTAGCGTTTTGTCCTAAAATATGGTATATAATTTATGCGTGAAGTAATTTTAGCGACTTTATGATTAAAAAAGAGATAACACTTACCTACGATGATGAATGAATTGTTAGCGATATTAAATTTTAAGCGATCTCAACAACCTCGCTAATAACGCCAAAATTTAATCTTCGCTAAAATTTCTGCTTATACGGTATTATTCCCTACTAATTCTTCGCTGGTCCGACAATGGAAGAAATACAGATTGATTTATCCATATGATATCATATCAACCACTGGTGATACTTGCTTTTGGAGACAATACAGCCGATATCTCAGTTCAAACAATGATGCAAGTGAGGCAATTTTGCATAGTAAGTGCAAATCCAGATCGGAACGCGGTGTTCGAGTCTTCCCGTTACCAGTTCGGCTATCAAACGAGAAGAGCAAATGTACTCTTACAGTTCCATTTTCACTCTTCATAATAACTATCGTTTCTGTATTAGTCGGTCAAATTGATTACAAACAATATTATGATACAAATGACGTATATTTCAGACATGTTCGCATACATCAAAGATTTGTATTGAAAAACGAATCAAGTGGACGAAAGTAGGACAAACACGAGTTGTAGTGGGTACTTTGGGCAAGCTACTTGACATACATGCAGTTTAAAAGATATGAAGACATTATGTGCTTCTACTTTAATTAATCAGAAACCGATCTCTGGTCATGACGTATATAAGATTCTACAATAAAATTTGCTTGTATGGCGTTTTTATGTTTGACCTGTTTATCATTTTTGCTTTCAAACACTGGAATAATTCGGTATGTCAATTTCAAATCATATATGATGAAAAAGATACTGGAGGTAGACTGATTTACGGATCATGGATTGCTATGCTATCATAGAACAATGTTATAGTATACTCATGTATTTAATAACTGTTTTATGTATTATTTACGAAAACAGGCGGCGCCTTAAAGTTTTCCGTCCGGCCGGTTTGAAAATGCTTACATTTGCTGCCTGTATGATTTTAGAACCGGATAATAAAATCCGGACTAATACTTGTGCTTTTTGTTTCTTTAAAACAAAAACGATATTCAGTTAAATATACAATATCATCATTTACAATTGTTCACGTTCATTTTAAAATACTAAACTTAGTGATAAGTTTGTTGATTGGAAAATCATATTTATGTTTATGGATTTTAATTTTAGATTAATTACAACTTTTCTTAATATTGATAGTCACATTAGTAAGCACTGTACGGTTATAATCTATGTTAACCATGATATATTCGTCCGTAACTTGTGATTTTATCTATATACATTGTGTATTACTCATATCTGCCATAGGCATAAATAATTCTTGCATTACAATTCAGATGACCGTTAAATATTCTATTAACCTCATTATCATTGAAAAAACCTTTTAATCATTCTAGTCATTCTAAACTCTTCAAAAGATAAGATATCCATCCGTTGTGATTATTTTTACACTGATTTCGGAATACATTTAGGTTAATTTTTAGCTTTGTATGATACAACTTTTTATTATGACCTTTACATCTATTTTACATTCGAGGACAACTGATGAAGCCTTATTGGCAGAAACGATTGTCTTGAGCATGAGTATTGGTGTTAATAAGCAAAACTTTAACTTTGGTATTATGTTTATAACATTTCAAAAACAAATGTATTTCCATGGAGACCGATACATATCAGTGCAGGACTTAAAAATATTGAAACTGTTTAGGAGTAGTTATGTGTTCTTTCAAGCGAAATTAGTTTATAGACACAATTAGTATAAGTTTTGAGCAGACTGCATTTCCTCTCGCAAAACTTACATTTTACAATTATTCACAAGTGTATGTGCAGCGAAAGGAATAAGAAAACAGTAAATACTGATCAGTAGTTCAAGCTTTATCAATGATCTCCTTAGATAGACACTTATGTTTTAATCTTACACAATATCAGCACGTCTTGATTCGGTTTTTAATTGCGTTATTACATTAAAAATATGATGAATTGCCTTCTTGAGGTGAATTCAGAAAAAATTACGTTCTTTAAAATGATTTGATGAGATTATAAATCCCATAATCAATTATTAAAATAGTTAGTAAACAGATTCTCTGCACAAATGCTAATATAAAACTAAATTAAATGCGTGTTATTATGCAAATGAAAGAAATTCCCTAAACACAGTAAAGACCGTCTGTGGTGGTCTAGTGGTACAGTATTCGACTCGTGATATTGTCATGTTCGCTTCCCTTGTGGTGGTCTAGTGGTACAGTATTCGACTCGTGATATTGTCATGTTCGCTTCCCTTGTGGTGGTCTAGTGGTACAGTATTCGACTCGTGATATTCTCATGTTCGCTTCCCTTGTGGTGGTCTAGTGGTACAGTATTCGACTTGTGATATTGTCATGTTCGCTTCCCTGTGGAGGTCTAGTGGTACAGTATTCGACTCGTGATATTGTCATGTTCGCTTCCCTTGTGGTGTTCTAGTGGTACAGTATTCGACTCGTGATATTGTCATGTTCGCTTCCCTTGTGGTGGTCTATTGGTACAGTCTTCGACTCGTGATATTGTCATGTTCGCTTCCCTTGTGGTGGTCTAGTGGTACAGTCTTCGACTCGTGATATTGTCATGTTCGCTTCCCTTGTGATGGTCTAGTGGTACAGTCTTCGACTCGTGATATTGTCATGTTCGCTTCCCTTGTGATGGTCTAGTGGTACAGTATTCGACTCGTGATATTGTCATGTTCGCTTCCCTTGTGATGGTCTAGTGGTACAGTATTCGACTCGTGATATTGTCATGTTCGCTTCCCTTGTGATGGTCTAGTGGTACAGTATTCGACTCGTGATATTGTCATGTTCGCTTCCCTTGTGATGGTCTAGTGGTACAGTATTCGACTCGTGATATTGTCATGTTCGCTTCCCTTGTGATGGTCTAGTGGTACAGTATTCGACTCGTGATATTGTCATGTTTGCTTCCCTTGTGATGGTCTAGTGGTACAGTATTCGACTCGTGATATTGTCATGTTCGCTTCCCTTGTGATGGTCTAGTGGTACAGTATTCGACTCGTGATATTGTCATATTCGCTTCCCTTATCCTTATGATGTTTTAATCTTACACAATATCAGCACGTCTTGATTCGGTTTTTAATTGCGTTATTACATTAAAAATATGATGAATTGCCTTCTTCAGATGAATTCAGAAAAAATTACGTTCTTTAAAATGATTTGATGAGATTATAAATCCCATAATCAATTATTAAAATAGTTAGTGAACAGATTCTCTGCACAAATGCTAATATAAAACTAAACTAAATGCGTGTTATTATGCAAATGAAAGATATTCCCTAAACACAGTAAAGACCTTCTGTGGTGGTCTATTGGTACAGTATTCGACTCGTGATATTGTCATGTTCGCTTCCCTTGTGGTGGTCTAGTGGTACAGTATTCGACTCGTGATATTGTCATGTTCGCTTCCCTTGTGATGGTCTATTGGTACAGTCTTCGACTCGTGATATTGTCATGTTCGCTTCCCTTGTGGTGGTCTAGTGGTACAGTCTTCGACTCGTGATATTGTCATGTTCGCTTCCCTTGTGATGGTCTAGTGGTACAGTCTTCGACTCGTGATATTGTCATGTTCGCTTCCCTTGTGATGGTCTAGTGGTACAGTCTTCGACTCGTGATATTGTCATGTTCGCTTCCCTTGTGATGGTCTAGTGGTACAGTATTCGACTCGTGATATTGTCATGTTCGCTTCCCTTATGATGGTCTAGTGGTACAGTCTTCGACTCGTGATATTGTCATGTTCGCTTCCCTTGTGATGGTCTAGTGGTACAGAATTCGACTCGTGATATTCCCATGTTCGCTTCCCTTATGATGGTCTAGTGGTACAGTATTCGACTCGTGATATTCCCATGTTCGCTTCCCTTGTGGTGGTCTATTGGTACAGTATTCGACTCGTGATATTGTCATGTTCGCTTCCCTTGTGATGGTCTAGTGGTACAGTATTCGACTCGTGATATTGTCATGTTCGCTTCCCTTGTGGTGGTCTAGTGGTACAGTATTCGACTCGTGATATTGACATGTTCGCTTCCCTTGTGGTGGTCTAGTGGTACAGTATTCGACTCGTGATATTGTCATGTTCGCTTCCCTTGTGATGGTCTAGTGGTACAGTATTCGATTCGTGATATTGTCATGTTCGCTTTCCTTATGGCGGTCTAGTGGTACAGTGTTCGACTCGTGATATTCCCATGATCGTTTCCTTGTGGTGGTAGAGTGTTCGACTCTTGATATTGTCATGTTCGCTTCCCTTGTGATGGTCTAGTGGTACAATGTTCGACTCGTGATATTCCCATGTTCGCTTTCCTTATGGTGGTCTTGTGGTACAGTGTTCGATTCGTGATATTGTCATGTTCGCTTCCCTTGTGATGGTCTATTGGTACAGTATTCGACTCGTGATATTGTCATGTTCGATTCCCTTGTGGTGGTCTAGTGGTACAATGTTCGATTCGTGATATTGTCATGTTCGCTTTCCTTATGGTGGTCTAGTGGTACAGTGTTCGACTCGTGATATTGCCATGTTCGTTTCCTTGTGGTGGTACAGTATTCGACTCGTGATATTGTCATGTTCGCTTCCCTTATGATGGTCTAGTGGTACAGTATTCGACTCGTGATATTCCCATGTTCGCTTCCCTTGTGGTGGTCTAGTGGTACAGTATTCGACTCGTGATATTGTCATGTTCGCTAACATTGTGATGGTCTAGTGGTAGAGTATTCGACTCGTGATATTGTCATGTTCGCTTCCCTTGTGGTGGTCTAGTGGTACAGTCTTCGACTCGTGATATTGTCATGTTCGCTTCCCTTGTGGTGGTCTAGTGGTACAGTATTCGACTCGTGATATTGTCATGTTCGCTTCCCTTGTGGTGGTCTAGTGGTACAGTATTCGACTCGTGATATTGTCATGTTCGCTTCCCTTGTGGTGGTCTAGTGGTACAGTATTCGACTCGTGATATTGTCATGTTCGCTTCCCTTGTGATGGTCTAGTGGTACAGTATTCGACTCGTGATATTGTCATGTTGGCTTCCCTTGTGGTGGTCTAGTGGTACAGTCTTCGACTCGTGATATTGTCATGTTCGCTTCCCTTGTGGTGGTCTAGTGGTACAATGTTCGATTCGTGATATTGTCATGTTCGCTTTCCTTGTGGTGGTCTAGTGTACAACAGTGTTCGACTCGTGATATTCCCATGATCGTTTCCTTGTGGTGGTAGAGTGTTCGACTCTTGATATTGTCATGTTCGCTTCCCTTGTGATGGTCTAGTGGTACAATGTTCGACTCGTGGTATTCCCATGTTCGCTTTCCTTATGGTGGTCTAGTGGTACAGTGTTCGATTCGTGATATTGTCATGTTCGCTTCCCTTGTGATGGTCTATTGGTACAGTATTCGACTCGTGATATTGTCATGTTCGCTTCCCTTGTGGTGGTCTAGTGGTACAATGTTCGATTCGTGATATTGTCATGTTCGCTTTCCTTATGGTGGTCTAGTGGTACAGTGTTCGACTCGTGATATTCCCATGATCGTTTCCTTGTGGTGGTAGAGTGTTCGACTCTTGATATTGTCATGTTCGCTTCCCTTGTAATTGTCTAGTGGTACAATGTTCGACTCGTGATATCCCCATGTTCGCTTTCCTTATGGTGGTCTAGTGGTACAGTGTTCGACTCGTGATATTCCCATGTTCGTTTCCTTGTGGTGGTAGAGTGTTCGACTCGTGATATTGTCATGTTCGCTTCCCTTGTGATGGTGTAGTTGTATAGTGTTCAACTCGTGATATTCCCATGTTCGCTTCCCTTGTGTTGGTCTAGTTGTATAGTGTTCGACTCGTGATATTCTCAGGTTCGCTTCCCTTGTGGTGGTGTAGTTGTATAGTGTTCAACTCGTGATATTCCCATGTTCGCTTCCCTTGTGGTGGTCTAGTTGTATAGTGTTCGACTCGTGATATTCCCATGTTCGCTTCCCTTGTGGTGGTCTAGTTGTATAGTGTTCGACTCGTGATATTCCCATGTTTGCTTCCCTTGTGGTGGTCTAGTTGTATAGTGTTCGACTCGTGATATTCCCATGTTCGCTTCCCAGTACCGGATCATATCACAGACCTTAAAATTTATTGTCCGACTCACATAAGATGGCGGATTGGAGTAATCTTTTGATTACCATACGGATGATTCTACTGACTTTTCGGTTATGACAAGCTGAATGGTGAAAACGTTTTTTCCTTCTAATTGAAAACTCTTTTATGTATGGTGACAAGTAGGAAAGATTACTCTAGACAGTGTAATTTTGATATTATCCTATTACCTAAAATTTAAACTCGGCCAAGTAAAGAAAGAGTTCACAGGACTCAGCCCGCCAAGTTATATGAACTTTACTGCAGTGACTGTTCTTTCACCAAGCAGGAGTGAAAGTCACAGATGTTTCGTATAATAGTTAAAACGGAGGTCCCATGTCACGGCAGGCGTGACATGTAAAAAACGTAAAAATGAAGAAGTGCCAATAAATAATCGAAGCTCAAGTCCATTAGAACACGAAGAATTAGATGTGCAATCTCAACATGAAGAACAATTGTGAATCCCAAACGGGATAGGACCAGGTGTCCGGAAGGAGTCAGCGACCTCTGCTGGAATGCCACACCCGTCGCAATTGTTACGTGGAAACCTTTTCAAGTACGATGAACGGGTAAAATTCGGTGCAAAGGTCAAGTTTGGTGAAGAGGTCAAGTTCGGCGAATAGCGCGATTGTCGAAAGTGAGTCATTGTGTGTGGCAGTAGTTTATTGGCGAGTCGTTTCGCTCTTAGAATAAAACATTTATAAGAATAGCATGCCCTTGCATAACGTATAAGTTGTGAAATGAACACGCCATAGGCAGGAGAAGATGGAATATTACTGCTTAGAAATGGGAAATTCGTGATATGGAAATTGAAGTCGTCATAAAGGGAGGTGTGAAATTGACCTTCTTTTCCAATCGACAGGAATAAATCTACATAAGAAGCAGATGTGTTGCTCTCTGTCGTCTCATATATCTCTAGCCCAACAGAATATATCTGGCCGATGTAACTCTAAAATTCTGAATTATTTATGGATAACTCAATAACTCATCATTCCATAGCACAGGTCACCTAAAGCTGGTAACATCTCGATATTAGTAGCAAAATAATTTACTTAATGTAAAACAACGATAAAAAAGCAAAACAAATACGATATACTTGTATATATTCCCGCGACACTATGAATAACTTTTGAAATGTTACTCCTGCTTCCAAAGAGTCAAAATTAAAGATATAAGAATTTGTATATTCTATGTTTTTTTTTTTACAAGAGAAGACTTTTAGATAGGAGAAAGGTTGTGTCCTTGTTTTATCATTATTTCCCTACAAATCGCATCACTACCATCAGTTTCTCAAATGTTTACTGAGGCAGCACCACATGTCTATCTCTAATGAGATAAATCTATCCTCTCAAACGCTCGGACATAGTAACTGCTTTTTTAATCTTCAATCTCGTTATTCTTGTCATATTCCGACTCTCGGTCA
This sequence comes from Atrina japonica, assembly GCA_030159075.1. Taxonomy (NCBI): domain Eukaryota; kingdom Metazoa; phylum Mollusca; class Bivalvia; order Pterioida; family Pinnidae; genus Atrina; species Atrina japonica. The sequence continues at coordinate 246,389 of BROG01000047.1, read as the reverse complement.
TTTATAATAAAGTGAAGATACACGGCCGCGCTGTAGGGGACATCCAAACAGAGATATTCCATGTCAGATAAGAATGTAAGCATTCTGTGTATATAGAGCTAACTTAAGAGCCAACCTCATTACGTCTAACCCATAATAATTTAACTAAGAATTCATAAATGTTAACCTTTATTAGCATTACCATCATGTAGATCTCTATACAAGACATGTTTCATTTGTCTTAGATTTCATGAACGGGGATACAGCTATCAACTGTATACATTTGGAAACTTTTTCACAAGGGAAATTTTGGGATGAATTCATTTCTAGATATTGAGCGTTCGACTCACAAGCCGAAGATCTTCGATTCAATTTTTATACAAGTAGATTTCGTAAATCATGAAAATGGCTATTCATTCGCCAACCGCTCGACATGAGATACACAAATCTCAGATACCAAAGTATAAATCTAGAGGCTGTCCAGGATAGATATACAAATCCCAGATACCAAAGTATAAATCTAGAGGCTGTCCAGGATAGATATACAAATCCCAGATACCAAAGTATAAATCTAGAGGCTGTCCATGATAGATATACAAATCCCAGATACCAAAGTATAAATCTAGAGGCTGTCCAGGATAGATATACAAATCTGGTAAACATTAGACAAACACGGAGCTCTAGGAATCCAATGACGGGTTCAGGTGCCACAGAGGAGTAAGCACCTCCTGTTGACAAGTCACACCCGCCGTGAGTCCACAGTCAAATTCAAATGAAATAAGTGAGGAACAAATCCTCGTCCCAAATGATACAGACGACTCAACAACCTCTATCGAAAAGGTAACACAACAATCCATTTAGTGAAACAGAGTAAACAAATTCGTAAACAGAGTAATCGCAAACAAGAATATTATACCGATCGTAAAATTTGCGGAACGTTGTCCGTGTCAATAACTTATCAGTACTTAGTTCACCTCTGTGTATAAAATGTTTATATGTTGAATACACCCTGGCATATCGGATTATTTGTGAGATATAAACACTATATACAGGTGATTGCATATCTAAGTGAATGGTATATCGAAAACCGCGTTTAATGTCAACGTTCCGCAAATTTTACGGTATAGTATTATTTGCGATTACACTGTTTCACGAAATGAAATGTTGAGTTGCCCGTTCGATAGCTGTTCTTGAGACGTCTGTACCAATTGCGACGAGGATTCGTTCCTCGCGTATTTTATTTGGATTTGACTGTGGACTCACGGTGGTGTGATTTTTTATATGACACTTAAAATAAAAGTCACGTGCAAGGTACGTGTAGCTCCTTAGCATTTATTACTACATTTCCTTGTCCCTTCATAGGTTAAAATGATGACACTATATGAAGTAAAAAGTCTTAGTGAAACATGAACAATTAAACACACGAAAAACATTGTCATCATCTTCTTCTTCTTCTTCTTCTTCTTATTATTATTATTATTATTATTATTATTTTGTAAAACTTTAAGAGTACATGACCACCTGATTCACCTGGTATACAAGTTTATCTTCAGTCATCTACATTGACATACATTTTCCTGATGACAGGCCAACATTACAATAGCATGTTAATGAATTCATGTATTACCTTTACAAAACAACATTTCTATGTTCATTTTTCATCCAATAAAGAAATATACATTTTTCTGTAAAGTGACATGCGACACACACGTGTAAATGATGTAGACGGTCTGGAAATAAATATTATTTCCGTTTTATCTGACATCACGTGAACCAGACACGAGCGATGTATTAATTATGATACATGTGTCTAAATGTCTGTCTTAAGACTGTTTTGTAACTATTGGAGATAAACAATACAAGCCCAAGGACGATTAAATTGAGAGTGTGAATATGACAGAACTATATAACACCACTTAAATATCCAGTAGACATATAGTTCATATACGATCATGAACCATTTTGTTCAACAAAAGTATTTAATCATTGCTGATAATATTTCCATACTAAATTGTGTATTATGTTCAGACCAATCAATAAATGTTCAGTTTGACATGTGTAGGACTCTACATTAAAGACATACAGGTTGGCCCTCACTAAACATATACATACGTTAGTTTTGTTCAGTCCTTTCTATATTTACATATTCAAATTCAAAAGTTCTTCGAGAAATATTTGAATATGAAAATTGAATAACTACATAGATTGTTTATACATCTTTATTATTAAAACGTCATATAGAAGTAAAAAACAAAAAGAAGATTGAACTATAAATGGACTGCAACTTATATATAATATGAATATGCACAGTATTGTATACGACAAATGAAAAACAACATGAAACAGTGTTAATACTGAAAACTGGTTTTGTCGTTATGAAAAATGAAATGACGAAATCAAATTACTCCATTTAATTGGCCAGTGTAAACGAATTATATCATCGCCGTGATTTTAAAGGTCACAGGCGATGATTTGAGTAAAACAATGCAAATTACATGCATATTTTACAGCAAAGGTTTAATTTTCAACTCTCTCTTTCTATTTCTCTCTTCACAGCAAGTAAATTATCTCTCTCTCTCTCTCTCTCTCTCTCTCTCTCTCTCTCTCTCTCTCTCTCTCTCTCTCTCTCTCTCTGTTATATTCAATGATTCAGATCACTATAGGGCTTTATTGATATCATATTGGCACTCTCATATCATTTTCTACAGTCTGTTTTGGGACCAAAGACTTGACATTAAGTTCCATGAAAATTTGGATGCAGTCTCTTTTGAAGTGTAACGAGCGCAGTGACCAATATCAACATGAAGTTGTTTAAAAATAGAATGTATTCCGACATAGAATATAGGCATATCGTCTATTCCTATCTGCGTCATCGCAGGGAAGTTCTCGACCTGGAACCTCTCTTTTTGTTCTGGTTTCACTACCCCATCTGCAGTTGACATATTTGTTAAACATATCACATACTGAGATTTCCCAACATTCTTTTTCATCTTTATTTCCTGTTCCGCTTCCTTCGTCATTACTAAAAGCGGTTTTCCTGACGCAACCATATTGTTAATGTCGTCTGTACACTGTTTTGCAAGGTACCAAAACAAATCAGGCGAATGTAAATTTTGTCTAATGGGAACCTCAATCGACACAGCCACGTGTATCGCAGCAACTCCGGGGTATGCTTCGTAAAGCGATCTGTCCACAACATATCTACGCATATTGACCATCACTTCCACCGGAACATTAAGCACAGCAACTGAATCTGGAATGGAAGACTGCAAAAGAAGTGCCAACGATTTACAAGCTGCGGCTACGCATGCGCCTGTAACTGTCACGTGATGTTGTTTACAGTGAGACAAGAATTGTAAAGATTCATGACGGGGAAGGCACAATCGGTAAGATCCAGTTTTCTGTTCATTTCTCCCCAGAAAATTTATTTCCTGTGCAAATTGTGTTTCATATGCATTCAATGCTTCTATCGTTCTTTCCGTTTCTGTTGCAGAACAATCAGAAACACGAAAATTCTTTTCACTATTCATTAAATTTTCTTTTGAAATAAAAGGGAGACATTTTTCTATTGGCGGCAAAAAATCGTTCTCCTTTATTTCATCATAATAAATTATGTCCCGTTGCACTAGATCAAGGTATTCAATAAAATCGGCAAACAATTGCCGCAAATACATCCCGTCTGCTAAGCTATGGTGAAATGCAAAAATAAACCGGAAGTCATTATTTCTGATTATTTTCACATGATCTGATTCTTCTTTTCCATCTGACTCACAGCGAAGAACAGTTAATCTCCACATTGGACCATTGACAATATCAAAAGAGCAACACGATTCGTCATTCAATTCTTTTTCTAAGTTTTTGGAATTTTTCTCATAAAAGTTTATGCGATTATCATCCATTTCTACAAAACTGTAAGTATTTGTGTCTTCGTCGTGTTCCTCTATGCGCATGCGTAATAATGGATGTCGTTTCATAAGACAGTGGAGAGCTGCATTAATATCTTTTGTATCTACATAATTTTCGCATTTTAAATGAACCATCTGCGCATATATATCCATTCCCCGTTTATAATACACATGGTACATTGTCTCAAGTGGTCCAAGTCGCCGGAAGTATTTCTTACGGGTTCTCTGGCCCGATATACATCTTTCCACAGAAAGTGAGGGATTCGTGATTTCCATCTACAAAGAGAAAATAATGCATTTAAGTATTAGTTATAAACGAAAAAATGTCACTATTTTGTCAAGATTGCAGGCAATAGATTTTATCAAAGAGAATGTCATTTACAAAAATACATTTATTTATATATTTTACATCACATGAGAGTAACAATTCCTTCCTAAAGCGTTAATTCTATAAACAAATGTATCCAGGTCATTTTCGCTTAAATTTGTTTAGATCCCTGATCATTTATTTTGTGAACAATGTGTGAATACGTTTCTAAAGAATATTGCGAATTTTATAACTATAAAACGAAAGTTCTACTTTTGAAAAGAAAAGGTCAAAACAAAAGCTAGCTCAAAGCGATCGCTTCAGTCAATAAGGGTTCATCAGTTGAGCGCTAAGTTAGTGTATATGTAGAGTTTCAAAACAGAAAGTGGTATCATACAAGGTCAAACAATATTCTAAATGTATTACCAAATCCGTCTTAAAGTAACCACTGTAAAAGATGACTCTTAGATTTTAGTAGATTAGAATTTTACCGGTGCCATCCATTCACAATATCCCGGAAGTATAAAATAATCAACAAGCCGCATTATTTATTTGAAGGAATTAAGTTATGACAATAGCGATACATATGTACAAATAATATTAAAATCATGTTATAAAAAAAAATATCAGAAAACATGTACGCCTCTGTTTATACACATCCGGATATAGGTATGCCTCCAATTATATACGTTATCTACGAACTAGCAACTCACAAAATTAAGTCTTTTCCACATGTAAAATAGGGAATTCAAGATTACACGAATATGTCTAAGGAGATTAGTTTGCGAAAAAGATATTTGGGATTTACAATACACAAGGCCCATGTACTTCTTTTCTGTTCATCGTCAAGACTTAAACAAGCCTTTATGCGCTTATTCATACAGAGTCTATAAAATTATTTAACACTTTTATTGGACATTTAAGGATTTGACGATTGTAGTGATGAAATAAATGTCGATTTCATTAAATCCATACGAGTAGAGTTTAAAATGCATGTAGAATCCTAAAGCACCATTTAAAAGAACGAGTTGTTTTGTCATTTATGTTGATGTCTTATCAAACAAAATTAGCCATGAACGTTAACTTGCGGTTATCAGTTTATAATTGGATTAAAAGGTTTCGGTTTCTTGTAGTTACACGTGGTAGATACAGTCGTCTGTGCCTCCTGTAGTGTTACGGATAGTGTGTACTACATGATGTAAACGTGGAATATTACACATGGGGTATTTTACATTAAATACGCGGTGAAAAGTTTTTCGTGTAAATTACTCCCGCGTACCAGTCATATTTGTGCTAAGAAGTATCCTTTAATACAGAATTGCTCACAGTAAGGTGTGGCATCGCGTAAAAAGACCCAACGTTTGGTTTGCTGTGAAAATCGCGTAATAAAAAACTCGCGGAAATATCAACGTTTACAGTATTTGAAAGTTTTATGAAAGTCTCATTCTGTAAGGGGATGACCATTTGATTCTGAGGGAGGGGGGTTGGCAAATTTTGTCGAATAAAATTGTTTATTTTCAAGCAGACCAGAGACATATTATTTATTTTCTTCAGCCCTGCTGGAACCTTAGCTGATTTGTGAGAAAGTTCACTTGCAGAAGGCCGGTGATCTCTTCCCGGGTACATTGTAACCGGGTTCTCTCATCCACCAATAAAAACTGGTCATACCATATCGGCACGTTTATTTACTCCATACTACTACATACTGAAAAATTGTTGAGTGTATCAAACATTATTCAAAATTCTGGTATTTGATCAGTGTCCGAACACACAAATTGAGTTAGACAGTCATTGTATCAAATCTTCAACCTTGCTGTTCTCAAATACAGGGGCGGATCAAGGAATTTTCAAAGAGTTTTGTTTTTCTTATTTTCGGGGTGGGGTGACAAGACGCTGTACATGTGGAAATGGTGTGTTCATTCAGTGTAAAGAATTGGATATCATCGATGATTAGATTTTCATATATCTTGCTGATAATAACAAAAGGGAAAATCATATACATTTTGATACAATGCAAATTATGGTTACATTTCATACATGTTGAGAAAACGCAATACTGATACATATATTTTATATGTATTAATTTTCAACTTTTTATTTAAAATATAGAGGTTATAAACATTTTCCTGTCAAATTCTGGGCTTCTGAGTTTAGTTTTACTGGTACATACATGATGCATCTGTATTTTGGCGTCCAAAAGGAGGGGCGTATGCCCTTTAAACCCCCCTTAATAAATCTGCCACGGGATTATGACATATATTTGATTCTACTGGTTAGGTTTAGCAGTAGCCTGCTAGGACCAGTAACCAGAAGACGAAATCACACCATAGTCGGGTACTGGTGTAGCGAGCCCAACAAATTGAAGAATGAAGCACGGTGAGCGAAGCGGGCCAAAAATTTTTAAACATTATTCAATTATCACCACAAATTTGCCACTATAGTTAAGGTCAGATTATTCATTTTCTTGCTAGTAGAGGACAGATTATTATTTTCAAGGCCAGAATATTTATTTCCAAAATCTGCCAGCCCCCCCCCCTCCCCCCAACCTATGAATTAAATGGTCGTCCCCAAATTGAAATAAAATCAAATGTATAATTATCTTCTACAAATCTTAGCGTGTTTCAAACTACAGTCGTTTGTTTTGTATAGTGGACGCGATTTCCGTCACTTATAACATCACTCTAGCAGTTGATGCACCATGGTCATCAGCTATACGGCCTGGTGGACTTACTATTTCATTTCATAGAGGAAACTGGTATAATTGTGATCTCGTTGACGTAACCAGGTGATAACCTCAACAGGTATTCATTTACGAGTTTGCCACAGGTGAAATATAAGTATTTTACAATACAACATATCTAGCTATCTAGTCACACCTGCTGTTCTTATGTTCTTAAACTACGCAGAGGTGTAGTATGCGCATTTTATTTATCGTTTTATCATTAGTTCCATTTTTGTGGATATACGTTCTACGTCATATTAAAGACAAGGGTTTTACTTCAAGGCCAGATGCTAAATATTCTATATGACTATCTTCACCCTCTGTTTTCAAAAATATCCCACCCGTCATAGTTTCGAATCTAGTATCTTTTGCCGTGTACTCAAAACCGAAGAATGACTCTTTAAAGTTCTTGAAGGACAAAATCAATATGGGTATTTACTGTTCGTGTGCCTATCGATGTTTAGTATTATATCTCATGATAGGTCATTTTTCAGCTTCGGTATCGACACATAAGTATTAGGATATATATATATATATATATATATATATATATATATATATATATATATATATATATATATATATATATATATATATATATATATATATATATATATATATATATATATATATATATATATATATATATGTGTGTGTGTGTTTTGTAACATATTTATCAGATTAAACCAACTTTTCATAAAATTTCAAGATCAAAAAATCTTCAAACTACTCAGCCGATTATATCTCAAGAGCACTTGACATAACGTTGCAAACGTTGTCTATAATACAAGTGTCGGGGACATTTTGACGGGTACTGAGGTGACGTTGTACGTGTGTCAAGTCCCGAAACTCCTTATCTCTCACATATTTGTAAACTAAGTCCCCAAATTGCCAGACATTCACATGATACAGGCTCAGGAGATATCGTCAGTTTAATTTATATTCTTCATTTTTGTAACGTTTCCCAACAGATACCTTCATGATTACAAACGTAAGCAAACATAGTTTCCTTTCATGATAAATGTAGTTAAGTGTAGTCTGAATTTAGTAGCAACACATGGTCTTTATACATGTGATTTAAAATAAAAAGGTATTATAAACAAAGAAAAAAGGAGACATTCCTATATAGATATTTCTTATGCTTTATCATTGCTAGAATTCTAATAGAGAATATGAATTCTAATCAATTCATCAAGAATATAAACTGTTTCAAAATATCACGATACAAGGATGCCACTAAAAATTTTCATATGAGAAAGTTGTCCTTCTTGTGACATAGTGAAGATATATATAGATATCGTTGGAAAATTTGCGCAAAATATATATATTCTGGTGGAAAAATACATTTTAGCGCAAATTTGATTTCAGCTATTTACACAGATATTATAGACTTGGATACAATAAAATTTCAAATGCTATAGTATTGGAAAATAAATGTGAACAACCGAAGTCGGTCACTTTTGACATATTATCTTAAACTATATATATATATATATATATATATATATATATATATATATATATATATATATATATATATATATATATATATATATATATATGTCTGTGTTTGAATATGTTTGTGTGTGTTTGTATGGTTTATTTCAATATGTATATTTGTATTTTCAAAATGTGATACCTCGCAAAAGAAACAGAGTGATTGCTGTAAGTTAATAATATATATCATCAGTTCTCTTATTTTCCTCTTAGATTTTCGCTCTGCTTTGCATGTGCTCTGCCATAGAGTTTGATTATTTTTCTATCATAAAATGTTTCACTTAACTGACAAAATGTCGTTCAATATTTTCGCTTTAAAAAACGCATTCACATATTCGCATTACAGACAATATATATATATATATATATATATATATATATATATATATATATATATATATATATATATTATATATATATATATATATATATATATATATATATATTCGAACCCAGATATATTGAAGTCGATGGGAAAT